>OZ024823.1:111375458-111691300 GCA_964016985.1 Anodontia alba
GACACAAAATGCAAAAATGTGCTTTAAGGGCATATGTGACACAAAGAAGGGCCAGATCAGCCTGTGCACACAGTAAAACCGTAATGGCTCGAACATCTTTGGGACCATGGAAATTTATTTGAGAAATGGTTAGTCCGAGCCACTGCAGTTCAATCATTGCGCCAGGTCAGGAATCAAATGGTGATGATTTAGGGAAGTCTTTTTGATATTCTATACAATTATGGTATGTTGAGTGTACTCATTAGAATCGCATCATCAAGGCAATTCTAATAAGTACACACAACATACAATTCCTGATAAAATAAGAAAATTTCCCTTCAATATTTGTTTTCTTGAGCTATCGTAAGAATTTCTTAGGGACTCAAAAACGAGTTTGAATCATACAGTGTAAATGAGCCATCAGTGTTCCAGTTATCGAGGTTTTACTGTATTTGCAGTCTTATTAACATCTTTGCAATCAACTTACTGAATCACTGAATACTATCAAACATATGAGCCTCAATGTGAAAAAAACTACCTTTGGACATGTGTGCCCAGGGAAGATTCAGATCAGCTTGCACATTAGCAGTCTGGGCCCAGTTGTTCAAAGTGTCGTTAGCTTAACGAGCTCATTAAGGGTCATTTCATTAAATGTTTAAGCGGATTCAATATACAATAATCTGATATTTTTTGCTGTAAAAATTTGAGTAGCTTTTGCACTGCAAAAACTACTCACATTTTTTCAGCAGAAAATTTTAGCATATTTGCGTATCACTCAATGTAAATTGTAACGAATTGTTAACTAACGACATCATTAGTTTTGAACAACTGGGCCCTGATTAGAATCTTCACTGGGCAATTTTGGATAGCCAAGGATGCAAAGTTTCTTCATGTGGACAACAAAGACTGATCAGACTGCACAGATGCACAGACTGATTTGAGTCTTTGTTTGCAGAGCGTCTGAAGGTACATTTTCTCACCTTAACCCTTGTCCTGCTGAATAAATTAAGAGGCCACGCCCACTTCTAATTTTCAGCCAATCAGATTATTTGATCCAGATTGTTGATATAAATTCACATACTTAATCTCAAACAGTGCTGATCCAGATCAGTTGGATTCTACTTTTTGCAAAGATTTCTCCTTAAAGCACTAAGCAAAACTATAATCATGACATTCTAAAATTAATATTGATAGTTTAAGAGAAAATAAGACTAGACATTTCACATAAAATATCAAGCTTTATATTCTCTGAAAAATAAAACTAGAGTGATAACAAGATTTTACGCTAATTTGGCCAGGTGACCTAGCTTTTGACCCCAGGTGTTCCAGTTTCGAACTTGACCTAGAAATCATCAAGACAAACATTTTGAGCCAGATTCATGATGACTGTTTCAAAAATGTGACCGCTAGAGTGTTAACAAGGTTTTCTGCTGATTTGGCCCGGTGACCTAGTTTTTGACCCCAAGTGACCCAGTTTCAAATATAACCTAGAACTCATCAAGACAAACATTTTGAGCAAGATTCATGATAATTGCTTCAAAAATGTGACCGCTAGAATGTTAACAATGTTTACTGCTGGTTTGGCCTGGTGACCTAGTTTTTGAAACCACGTGACCCAGTTTCGAACTTGACCTAGAAATCATTAAGACAAACATTTTGAGCAAGATTCATGATGATTGCTTCAAAAATGTGACCGCTAGAGTGTTAACAAGGTTTTCTGCTGATTTGGCCCGGTGACCTAGTTTTTGACTCCAAGTGACCCAGTTTCAAACTCGACCTATAAATCATCAAGACAAACATTTTGAGCAAGATTCATGATGATTGCTTCAAAAATGTGACCGCTAGAGTGTTAACAAGGTTTTCTGCTGATCTGCCCAGGTGACCTAGTTTTTGACCCCAAGCAACCCAGTTTCAAATTTGACCTAGAAATCATCAAGACAAACATTTTGAGCAAAATTCATGATGATTGCTTCAAAAATGTGACCGCTAGAGCGTTAACAAGGTTTTCTGCTGATATGGCCCGGTGACCTAGTTTTTGACCCCAGGTGACCCAGTTTCAAACTTGACCTAGAATTCATCAAGACAAACATAATCAGCAAGATTCATGATGATTGCTTCAAAAATGTGACCGCTAGAGTGTTAACAAGGTTTTCTCCTGATCTGGCCCTGTGACCTAGTTTTTGACCCCAAGTGACCCAGTTTCAGACTTGACCTAGAAATCATCAAGACAAACATATTGAGCAAGATTCATGATGATTGCTTCAAAAATGTGACTGCTAGAGAGTTAACAAGGTTTTCTGCTGATCTGGCCAGGTGACCTAGTTTTTGACCCCAAGTGATCCAGTTTCAATCTTGACCTAGAAATCATCAAGACAAATACATTGAGCAAGATTCATGATGACTGCTTCAAAAATGTGACCGCTAGAGTGTTAACAAGGTTTTCTGCTGATCTTGCCCGGTGACCTAATTTTTGACCCCAAGTGACCCAGTTTCGAACTTGACCTAGATTTAATAGAGGCAAACATTTTGAGCAAGTTTTATCAAGATTGGGTCAAAACTATGACCTGTAGAGTGTTAACAAGTTTTTCCTTTGATTTGACCTGGTGACCTAGTTTCTGACCCCAAGTAACCCAGTATCGTTCTTGACCTAGATTTCATAGAGGCAAACATTCTGACCAAGTTTCATCAAGATTGGGTCAAAACTGTGACCTCTAGAGTGTTAACAAACTAATTATTGACGACAAACGACGGACGACGACGGACGACAGACATAGGGTGATGACAATAGCTCACCCTGAGTTTTTGCTCAGGTGAGCTAAAAAGAACAACTAGAAATGTGTCCAAAGGACACGGATGCCCACTCCTGAAAAATTTAAATGCCTATCACTAACGCCGGACAAGGACATAGACGGATGGACACTATATGCCCTTTCCACCATTCTTTGAATGGCAGGGGCATAAAAATTCTAAGTGTTGTCTGCTGTAGTTGTGATTAATGCTTTAATGGGCAAATATGGTATTGTATATGAGGAAAAATATATGATACTTACATACACTCCGGGTGTTACACATGTGTCTAGAATATGTCTCTTTTCCATATGAACATAGAGATCTGCCAGGTTGTTATCAAACGTCTTTAGGAGCTTGACAACTGTTTCTTCTTTTGTCAATCCAGTCTGTCGCCATAGAAACACTAAGTCATAAACACTGGAACTGTGGATTAGAAAGAACCATGAATATTTCAAAGTCAATGGAGACATCTCCAAAGGAGATCACTCTAACCAGAATATGTCTACCTCACTTTTTAAAGTAAAAAAAGTGTCCCTTCCTGAAAGTGCTTAGCATGCTGGGTAAAATTTCCAGCAGATGAGATACTGAAATATTTTTCTTATTTTTTTTCCCAAAATTTTCCCAGAAAACAGGATCTGACATTTCATGCAAATTGATTGCAGATGTCATCACATTGTGATAACATTACCATTACATTTAGTGATGCTATTATGTTCACCGACATAAGCCTTAACGACGGCATACGTGATGTTCTATACAACCAGTGTATATAACAAGAGCTCTGCCAAGCGGGGCATTATACGCCCGTGGCAAGTAATAAGATGCAGCACATTAACTGGCTCCTGTATAATTCAGTACTCCGGATATAAACTGTAAGTGGAATTACAATCTCTGCTGATATTTGGTGAACTGTAACCTAAATGTCCAAGCTGGCCAAGAAATTAAGGGAGAAGTTTGCTGCTTCTAGGGAGAAGTGCTTTCTGACGGAGGACACACCACAGAAGCATGGCTATATTATAAGCTCATACGAGCCTTTGGCACACTATTACCTCTAAACAATATGCTGTGAAAAGTTTACAAAAACTTTCAAAGAGGCATAAATCTGCAAATATTTGGTGCACTGTAACCTAAAAATAATATGTGCTGCTCCACATCATCATGTAAGTATTTATGAAGTTTCAGCTTGATCGGATGTAAACTGTAGGAGGATTTAGCCGGAAACAAAAAGTCTACTGAAATTTTCAAAGGGGTTTAACTCTGCTAATATTTGGTGGACTGTACCCTTGAAACAATATGCACTGCTCCACATCATGGTCTTACTACAAATCAAGTTTCAGCTTGATCGGATGTAAACTGTAGGAGGATTTAGCTGGAAACAAAAAATTAATAGACATTTTCGAAGGGGATTAACTCTGCTAATATTTGGTGGACTGTAACCTCGAAACAATATGCGCTGCTCCACATCATGGTCTAACTGTACATGAAGTTTCAGCTTGATTGGATGTAAACTGTAGGAGGATTTAGCCATAAACTAAAAATTAATCAAAATTTTCAAAGAAGTATAACTCTGCTAATATTTGGTGGACTGTAACCTCGAAATAATATGCGCTGCTCCACATCATGGCCTAACTATACAGGAAGTTTCAGCTTGATCAGATGTAAACTGTAGGAGGAGTTAGGCGGAAACGAAAAGTCTACTGAAATTTTCAAAGAGGCATAACTCTGCTAATATTTGGTGGACTGTAACCTCAAAATAATATGTGCTGCTCCACATCATGGTCTAACTATACATGAAGTTTCAGCTTGATCCGATGTAAAATGTAGGAGGACTTAACCCGAAATGAAAAGTTTACAGAAATTTTCTAAGGGACATAACTCTGCAAACATTTGGTGGACTGTAACACCAAAACAATATGCACTGCGCCACATCATGGTCTAACTATATACCAAGTTTCAGCTTGATCGGATGTAAACTGTAGGAGGAGTTAGCCGGAAATGAAAAATCTATTGAAATTTTCAAAGGGGCATAACTCTGCTAATATTTGGTGGACTGTAACCTTGAAATAATATGTGCTGCTCCACATCATGGTCTAACTATATATGAAGTTTCAGCTTGATCGGATGTAAAATGTAGGAGGAGTTAACCAGAAATGAAAAGTTTACAGAAATTTTCTAAGGGGCATAACTCTGCAAACATTTGGTGGACTGTAACCTCGAAACAATATGCACTTCGCCACACCATGGTCTAACTATATACCAAGTTTCAGCTTGATCAGATGTAAGCTGTAGGAGGAGTTAGCCAGAAAAGAAAAAGTTTACGGACGGACGGACGGATGGACGGACGGACGGATGCCACACCCCGTAACATATTACGTCCCGTTTTTCAAACGGGCGTATAAAAACATGTGAGAATTCTCAATTTTTGTCTTTTAATACCCTGGGTAGGACAACCTAGGTAGGATAAGAATTTCTATCTCAAGGTGAAACCCAGGATTTCCTTATCTGAAATATTTTTCTTATTTCTCCACAAAAACATATGTTGTGGGTACTCATTAGAAGTGAGTACCACAACATATGTTTTTGTGGAGAAATAAGAAAACATCAAAAGTTTTTGGTTGAAAAAAAAAAAACATGACTTATCAAGAGCTATGTGTTGTCATTATTACATTTTATTTGTTTTGAGAATTATTTTATATGTAACTGAACTTCTTATATTTGAAAGGTATGTGCCATACACCAGGACAACTCTTACTTTCTTTGTTAATGAGTTATCAACTCATTCCACATTTCCATATCCTAGATGTAACCCTTTATTGTCTCGAGATATAAGTATTAAACAAGAGAATTCAGCACGCTGGGGCGATGTATTGCACAGAACTGTAAATCTTCCTTACCTTATTTCATGATTGAGCAAACCAGCTTTGAAGTTTAGTCTTTGTTGCAAATGCATCACATCTGTAACGTTTCAAGCTTAATCTATAAAGGATGTATAGCTGAGCCACTAAGTTTTAGGAGGGAAAAGCAACTAAGAGCTGTCATTTCTATGCATGACATATGGTCAAATTATATTGAATCCACTTGTGAATTTTCATGCTTAAATCTCTAAAGGTTAAGGATTTATAGCCCAGGCATTTCAGGCAGAGGAGATAAATCAGAAATCAAGACAAATCAAACATCAAGGATAAAGTGGTCAGATCTGTATGTTTTAAGCAGTCTGTCACAATCATTAGCCTTCAAGTTCAAACAAGAAAACTCGAAACAAAGTAAAAGGCTTACTCTTCCAACAAGGTGAACACATTATAGTTTGACAGACATTCAGTGAGTTCTTTCGTGTCTCCAACCTCTAACAGTAGCCATGGAAGTTCGTATATTGGACGATGTTTTGCTATGTCTGGACCAAGTTTCATCTGTAAAAAAAACATGACTGGATTTAACCCATTTACGTCAAGTGTACTATTAACTCCATGGACCAGTCTATTTCCAATAGCAGGGTGTCTGGTTAGGTTTTACTATTACTATTTTTTATATAAATTCCTGTATTTAATGGAAAGTGTATATCCTTATCAGACACCACATTCTGCTGCATCTGATCTGGGTCTGCACTGTCTGTCAATTACCTTATGGGGGTTTCCCTGACTAAAATGGGTGAATAATATCAAATAACTATCATATATTTAAACCACGCCAGACAAAATAATGTCTATAAAGCAAATGCATACAGTGATGGCCCAGATTAGACTGTGCATCCATGTAGTCTGATCAGGCCATTCATTGTCTGCTTACAGAATCATTGCTACTATAAAATGTATCAACAGTCGTCGTAGTCTTTGGCATTCTGTGGATAGCCAAGGATCCAAAGCTTCTAGTGGACAGTAAAGAATACATTAACCCTTGTCATGTTGAATAAATTAAGCTGCCACACCCACTTCTAATTTTCAGCCAATCAGATTACTTGATCCAGATTGCTGATATAAATTAACATGCTGAAAGGCAAAAAGTGCAGATCCAGATCAGATGGCTTCTTCAGAAGCCAACTGATCTGGATTTACACTGTTTTCAAATGCAGGGTATATCTGGGCTCAGCAGGATAAGGGTTAATGAAAAAGGCTGATCCGTGCCTTTCCTGGACAAAAATGTTGGAAACTATGTGTTTTCTAATATTGTGGCTCAAATATATATCATGAATTTCAAAAGTAGCTAAGCAAAACTGCAGCAGATGACATTCTAAATTTTCTTCAGAGAAAATAAAACTTGGCATTTCATGTTTGGCAGACAATTCACATGGAATTACAAACCTTATTTGCTCTGAAACTTACAACATAAAAACTAAAAATGTGGTCTGCTGCAGATGTGATAAGCACTTTAAGGATTAACAAGAGGACCATGATGGTCCTATATCGCTCACCTGAGCAAACAGATTTCCCATACTTACTGTTGAAGTTTCTGCCAAGTTCACTGCTCTAAGATTTTTGTATAAATTTTATAGTCCTGCCCCTCAGCAGCCATATTTTTTTAATGCATCATGACGGCTTGAACTGAATCTTGAAAGAGGGTCACCAAAGGAACATTTCTGCCAAGTTATATTGAAATTGGTCCAGTGGTTTCTGACAAAAAGATTTTTAAAGTTTTATACAGCTATAAAGCCCTATCCCCTAATGGCCATGTTTTTTGATGAATCATGACAGCTTGAACAAACTTGGTAGAAGGTCACCAAAGGGACATTCCTGTCAAGTTATATTGAAATCGGTCCAGTAGTTTCTGACAAGAAGATTTTTTAAAGTTTTCTATTTAGATATATTGGGAAAATAACCCCCACCCCCTAGCAGCCATGTTTTTTTGACGAATCATGATTGCTTGAACAATCTTGGTAGAGGGTCACCAAAGCAACATTCCTGCCAAGTAATATTGAAATCGGTCAGGTAGTTTCTGACAAGAAGTATTTTTAAGTTCTCTATACAGATATATATATGGAGAATATGCCCCGCCCCCTGGGGGCCATGTTTTTGACGTATCATGAGAACTTGAACAATCTTGGTAGAAGGTCAATAAAGCAACATTCCTGCCAAGTTACATTGAACTCGGTCCAACAGTTTCTTACAAGAAGATTTTTAAAGTTTTGTATATAAATATATAGAGAAAATAAGCACCGCCCCCTAGCGGCCATGTCTTTTGACGAATTATGACTGCTTGAACAACCTTGGTAGAGGGTCACCAAAGAAACATTCCTGCCAAGTTATATTGAAATCGGTCCATTGGTTTCTGACAAGAAGATTTTTAAAGTTTTCTATATAGATATATAGGGAAAATAAGCCCTGCCCCCAGGTAGCCATGTTTTTTGAGGAATCAGAATTACTTGAACAATCATGGTAGAGGGTCACCAATGAAACATTTCTGCCAAGTTATAAATAAATCGGTCTAGTGGTTTCTGACATGAAGATTTTTTAATTTTTTCTATATAGGGAAAATAAGTCCTGCCCCCTGGCGGCCATGTTTTTTGACAAATCCAAATGGCTTGAACAATCTTGGTAGAGAATCACCAAAGGAACATTTCTACAAAATTGTATTGAAATCGGTCCAGTGGTTTCTGACAAGAAGATTTTTTAAGTTTTTAGTTAAAAAATATATTATTAGCTCCTGTGACCTAGATATGCAATGGACCAGAACCATTTGAACAAATTTGAAAGAGGACCAACCAAGGATCATTTCTGTGAAGTTTGGTCGAAATCCATTCAATGGTTTAGGAGGAGATGTTGTTTAAAGATTGTGGATGGACAGACGGACAGATGGACAGAGGGATGACGACGGACGGTGGTGATCACAATAGCTCACATTGAGCCTCCGGCTCAGGTGAGCTAAAAACAATACATGCATATGTAACAAGGGAGGAAATAAAATAAGCATCTTTTACATGCTGATTTCTAAATACCAGCAGATAGCATTTCAGGGTTTCCTTCTAATGTTCAGCAGAGCTTGGAAGCAAATTTAGTAAACCATCTTGCAAAAGGGGATTTGTATACAAGAAAGCAAACAGGAAGTCAGAAAAGTTCTCCCTTGTCAAAATGGCAGAAAATCTACTAATTAAGTATATCCAGTCTTCTTAATGTGCCAAGAAAGATTATAGCTGATGACATTCAGTATTTTTTTTTTTTTTTCTTTTTTTTTTCAAAGAAAATAAAGCTTGACATTTCTGATCAGAGTAATCTCCCTTGAAAGGGTATTCATTCACCTTAATTTAATAATCAATGGGACAGGATACACTTGGTTGATTCTCTGCTATTTTTTATTTTGACAATGGAGATGTCTTTTGTGACTTCCTGTTTGTTTTCATGCCAACTTTCTGGGGAGAAAATTGCATCAAAATTATTTTGCCTTTCTTCTGAAAAGAGGTCTACACTAAAACAAAAGACCCTGCTCCCATGGGAAGCAAATTCTTTCATTTTAGAGCAGACCTCTTTTCAGAAGGAAGCCAAAGGCAAAACAATTTTGATGCAACTGTCTCCCCTGAAAGTGTATCAATTCCCCTTAAATGGAACTGTCCTAGGATGTGATCATATATGTAAGCTAGGTGGGCTATTGGTTTGTGCTCTTGACTTGCAAGCAGAAGGGCATGGGTTCAAATCCTGCTCAGGTCAAAAAAATTTTCAGACCATTAGCACATCTAGCTCATACTGAATATGCCCTGGATTGAGTTAAAGTGGACAGGGATGTGCTTGGTGTGTTTGGGTGATCCATAAAAACAGGACTGTGCAAACGCATGTACATGCCTCCATGTGCCTCGGTGCCTGGTAATATTAAAAACCTGCACAACAACAATGTGACCATACCATCATCATACTGATGGCTGGGATGTACTTGATGGCTGCATAGACATATGTAAACAAATATACAGCCTTTTTTTCAAACTAGGGTATAAAACCAATCAAAATACACATTCACATGTACGTACCTCTTTTAATTCTGCTTGAAAATAGTCTATCAATTTCTTAAGATGATTTTTTCTGAAATAAATATTTGAAAGTAATATTTATAAAAGCTTAAAATGACATTTAGCCTCAAAACATGAATCATGTTAATATGAAAATAGAATGAAATGGTGATCACTTATTCAAAAAATCATGAAACATTAACCGTTAAAGTAACAAGAAACATTGCAGCAGATTACAATTTCATTTTTTGTGTATTTTTCAGAGAAAATAAAGCTTAAAAACAATCTTTCAGTTATGTCTAGAGTAATGTGAAGCCTCACTGAAGTATCATACCCCAGACACAAAGACAAAGTACTACCACCAGTCACATTATACTGCTGGTGTGACTTGTCCTAGCTCTTCATCCTAATGCCTAATGCTGCCAAGCTAAAGAGCACCTGTACCAACTTTAGGAAGGCTCTGCTAATATGAATTTAACAGGTGCTACCTATATCTGTGTGTCCTAATTATCAACACTTGCTTCATATGTAGGTGGTTAAACCATGAAAAAATTTCCTTTCTGGCTGACTAAAAATCTACTTTAAGCTGATCAAAATAATATTTTACAGCTGCTTCTTCAATCTCCAAAAGAATGTTTGCCCTTCCGAGCTTTGTATCATAATGACAATAAAATTAAAACGATGCATGAAATTGTAGACGGTCTAAAAATCTGCTGTTTGATACACAAATATTACATTAGTGTGCAAGGAAGGAATAATTTGCTTGCATTGTTTTAGAAGGTGTTTTTGGACCAAAAAAGGGCCTACATTTTAAAATGCCCTGAATTTCTTACTACAATGTATTTGAAATTCCCAGCCACTGTATCAATATCTTTTCATATTGGCCTGGCCGTCATGTCAATAGCCTCAGGTAGCTCCCACTAGTGAAAAGGACATTCATCTCAAGCCAGTCTTTTACCCAAAGAAATGAATAGCAGTGATTCTTCTCCCCTTCACTTGGGTTCATTGCAACTGTTAGCTGAATCCAGTCAGAACTGGTTGCTCACAATCTAAGTATACTAATGCACTGGACTGTTCACAGTCACTTTAAGTAACATCCCCTGCCTCTGTAGTTGAACCAGCTACTGAACAGATCATTCATATGGATTCCATAGTAAAACTGAACAATGACAATGCCCCTCAAAAACTGTGTGTTGTTTAAGCCTACTAACCGACAGCTCCCATTAGTGTTTGAACTGGTTTGCTGTCCTCATTGCGAGACAGTATATTGTAACAAGATGTGTCAGAAAAAATGATTCTGGATTCCACCATTTTGCCTGTTCAGTTGTTGGCCACTGTCCCAAGAGGAAGAACTTTTTATATACAGTTGACTCTCGTTATCTCGACCTCGCTTATCTCGAATAACCGCTTATCTCGAAGTGAAAATCTGGTCCCTGCCTAAACATGAAAACCTAATAACAGATGGAAAATATTGTAGAAAAGAGGAGAAATTGCTCCTAAGGAGCAATTTCTCCTCTTTTCAACAATATTTTCAATATATCTCTAACTTCAAAAGTCCAATTACCTATCAGTTTGTTAAATGTGGTTAATCAAATTATTTTTTCCTCAATTCTGCAAACCTGATATGTCGAACTACGGATATCTCGAACTATATCAGAGAGTCCCTTGGAATTCGAGATAACGAGAGTCGACTGTACAGTGTTTTATGGCTATACATGTATTGTTTTTCTCTTCACTTCACCTTGTGTTGGAAACTTTTATGTTCTCCATGTGCATGGATTTTATATTTTACTGTGTGACAGTGTTTTACTTCAATTAAGAAGACAGACAGAATGATTCACTTTGGCGTTTGACAATACTAATAACTTTTAGTAGCTTGAAACTTATAAACACTTTACTGCACAGTGTGAATGCAGGTGCTCCTATACAGGAGGATAATATGTACCAAAGAAAGAAAGAAAGATTGGCTCATTGTGATAAATAATGGAAACATTTGCTTTATTGCATAAGTACCAAAACACAGAGCATTTATGCAACCACCACATGTTACACCTATGAATGATTACATGGTGTGTTAATAGGTGTGCACTGAGAATGCCAAACCACCTTTGGTACTAAGCAGTTCCCACCTGACACACATATGAACTGGTTCAGACTGAACCCACAACAGATCCTCTTCCAAATAAGCCACGCAGACAGGTACATTCTTTAATAGCCTTGAAATCTGATAAACTTGCACAGATTTATCATTTAGACAGGCAGTTGCACTGGTTAAATTTATTGACCTTAACCTTAATTTCAAAAGATGAGACAAGATATTCATGCAATCACTGCAGAGAAATATACCTTCACTAATTGGTCTGTTAACATAGCATTCAAAATATCTGCATGCCCAATGAAGCAATCATAAGATATGTCACGTTTCATTAGTTCAATTTTGAGTTATCCTGGAATCCCAATTTTGCCAGAACTACATGCAACCAGACTGACAGACAGTAATGTATTTACCCTGTCAGGCACACAGGCCTGCAAATGTGGCATCTGATTAGGGTCTACACTGTTTGACTCATCCTGCTATATTTTAGAGACATGAACAGATAGTCAAATGGATTTGTTCAAATTTTAGGGCACCTATGGTAAGGTGTCTGAACACATACTGTAAATATGGTAAACTTGAAGTCTCTTTGGATGACCCACCAATAAGGGATAAATAACTACAAAATTACCCAATACACAGTGCACTGTACCTTTTCCTTTCTTCTTTCAAGTACTTCACTTCAACAGCATCCTTCAACTCCGTGAAACCAAACCTACAGTAAAAAATAAACTTTTGAGTCAGGGGACAGAAAAACCTAAACAATGCTATATGCAAACCATAAAAGGAAAATACCATATTCAGCCTAATTAATGCACTGTGGGATTAGAGTTTTCAAAATTTGTATCATAATACAAGTACTTACTAAGAGCACACATTCTATTAACTCTTACCACTCTTGGTGAAATTTTCAGCAGACGATATTTTGAAATATCTTTCTTATTTTTCCCAAGAAACAGGATTTGACATTCCATGCAAACTGTCTCCACTGGAGACAATTTGCATGAAATGTTAACTCCTGTTTTCTGGGCAAAATAAGAAAAAAATCATCAATTTGTCACCTGCTGAATATAGACTGATAAAGTTCAGCAGAGGACTTCATGAGGGCATATTTAATGATGCTTATGCAATTTGTTTTGATTTTCTTTATAAAAGTAAAAGCATATGTTGTTGAAACCTGGCACCAGGCTATGAGTTTTACTTTAAATCTAACAAAGGTAAAATACTTCTTCTTGATTATTTTTCTACATATATCATCTCCCTTACCAGTCAGAAACTCATAGCCTGGTAAACTTTGTATTGGAGGTCCCAGGAACTTTAAAGACCCTTAATTGATATACAGCTTGACCTCCCACTTATGGTCATTTTTTTCTATATAATCTATACATTTTGGGTGGATATAATACAGCTGTTTAGATAACACCAGTTTTGCTTTGGATGCCAGCAATAGTGTTATAAAGAGGTGGTTGTGTACTACTTGCAGATCTTGTAGATTCTAAATTAGGAAGGACTTAGGTCTTCTTACACTCCATTTTTTTCCAGAAAGCAGGATTTGACATTTTATGCAAATTGTCTCCACTGGAGACAATTTGCATGAAATGCCAAAACCCTTTTTCTTGGAAAAATAAGAAAAATATTTTTACTCAGCTAAGCGTTAAAAGATCAGTCAGTATATCCAGATAGTGTAATCAGTCTTTGGATGTTCCAGGCTTTTTTTTTTTTTTTTTTTTTTTTTTTCAGGTGGGATATGCAGGCTGATCAAAGATGCACAGGTTGATCTGCATTTTTTGCTGGTTGCAATAATGTCATAAAGTACACTTTCTTACACTGTGGTTCACCTCTACTGTAGACTGGCACAGAGGCTCATCTGGCTGAGCATCCACTTTGTGACCAGAGATTGTGTGTCTGATCCCCGGCCGAGTCATACCAAAGATCTGAAAATGGTACTAGCTGCTCTTTCACTCGGCATTCGGCATTAATTAGCTAGGAGTCAGAACTGCTCTATCCAGTGTCAATATAATTTGACTGGGTGGAATATCATGTCATAAGTCTGAGGCATGATATTTCAGTGAGGCAGCACTATAAAAGTGAGTACTGAACTCTTTGCCACATCCAGACACTATTGCGATATGACTAATAGATTGCTGCAAGTGACTTAGAACCTGAATAAAACAAAAACAAATTCTACTGTTAATTGTCTTACTTGAGAAGGCCGGATTGGACAATGATCACATGCTCAATGGCAAAGTAGAGTGGGGACCAGACATGGTCTGGAATATCAAATATTTGCTTTATTTCAGTTTCTGACATCCCTTGTCTAGAGAGAGAGATACTACACATCACCTGGAAAAAATCAAGAATAAAACTTAATCATAGCATGATTCAAAATTATTGAGAATAATAAAAAAAAAAAAAAATATTTAAGATAAAACAAAAGTAAATAAAAATTTGAATTTTATTAACATAACTCTAGATCAGAGGAGCTATCCACATATTATTTTACTTATTTCTCCACAAAAAACATATGTTATGGTCTCATCAGAAGGGCCTTGCCACAGACCTTCTAATGAGTATTCACAACGTATGTTTTCTTGGGGAAATAAGAAAAATATCAGTATTTTTCACCTTATCTGGAGCTATGTATTAACAAATGCCACTTACCTAGAGGAATTGAAAAAAAAAAAAAAAAAAACAGTTGTGAATACTTTGTGAGATCTCCTCTGGCTTGGATACAGTCTTCCATTCTCCTAGGCATACTTTCTATCAAACAAGAGGGCCCAGAGGGCCCTAATTTGCTCACCTGAGTGTCATTGTCTCTAGTATATTCTAAAATGATTTCTCTTCATAGGACTATGTATGTTTAAAATTTGTTGAAAATGAATGTTTTTGGATGACAGGCTGAGGGCTGTTGGACAGAAGCATGATCGCAGTGTGCCTTATTATTGAATAGGCATGTGAACTAGATGAAGCTACATAACCAAATATCAAAGGCCGAGGCCTTCTGCTTTCAAACAAAAAGATTTTTAAAGGTATATAAGAATATATAAAACAAGATGGTGGCCATCTTGGATTTCAAATAGGGAGGATTTTAGCTATTTTTTATCTGCAAGTCACCCCGATGCTTCCTATCAAGTTTCGAGTCAATTGGCTTTTTCAGTTTAGGAGAAGAAGCGAAAAATAGATTTTCAAGATGGCCGCCAAGGCAGCCATCTTGGATTTCAGATCAGGACGATTTTAGCTATTTCTGATCTACAAATCATCCCAATGCTTCCTGCTAAGTTTCAAGTCAATTGGCTTTTCAGTTCAGAAGAAGAAGCGAAAAATCAATTTTCAAGATGGCCACCATGGAGGCCATCTTGGATTTCCGATAAGGACGATTTTAGCTATTTTTGATCTATAAGTCACCCCAATGCTTCCTACGAAGTTTGGAGTCAATTGGCTTTTGGGTGTAGGAGAAGAAGCAAAAAATAGATTTTCAAGATGGCTGCCATGGTGGTTTCCGATCAGCACGATTTTAGCTACTTTTGATCTACAAGTCATCTAGATGCTTCCTACCTAGTTTAAAGTCAATAAGCCTTTCGGTTCAGGAGAAGAAGCGAAAAATAGATTTTCAAGATGGCCAGCATGGCAGATATCTTGGATTTCTGATCGGAACAATTTTAACTATTTTTGATCTATAAGTCACTCCAATGTTTCCTACCTAGTTTGGAGTCAATTGGCTTTTCGATTCAGGAGAAGAAGCGAAAATTAGACTTTTAAGATGGCCGCCATGGCAGCCATCTTGGATTTCCGATCGGCACAATTTTAGCTATTTTTGATCTACAAGTCACCTGGATGCTTCCTACCAAGTATGGAGTCAATAAGCCTTTCGGTTCAGGAGATGAAGCAAAAATAGATTTTCAAATCTTGGATTTCCGATCGGAACGATTTTAGCTATTTTTGATCTAAAAGTCACCCCAATGCTTCCTACCCAGTTTGGAGTCAATTGGCTTTTGGGTTTAGGAGAAGAAGCAAAAAATAGATTTTCAAAATGGCCGCCATCTTGGATTTCTGTTCGTTACGATTTTAGCTATTTTTGATCTACTAGTCACACCGATGCCTCCTACCATGTTTGGAGTCAACTGGCCTTTCGGTTCAGGAGAAGAAGCGAAAAATAGATTTTTAAGATGGCGGCCATCCTGGATTTCCGATAGGCACAATTTTAGCTACTTTTGATCTTTAAGTCACCCCGATGCTTCCTACCTAATTTAAAGTCAATAAGCCTTTCGCTTCAGGAGAAGAAGCGAAATAGATTTTCAAAATGGCGGCCATCGTGGATTCCAATCGGCAAGATTTTAGCTATTTTTGATCTACAAGTCACCTCGATGCTCCCTACCAAGTTTGGAGTTAATTGGCCTTTCGGTTCAGGAGAAGGAGCAAAAAATAGATTTTCAAGATGGCTGCCATCTTGGATTTCCGATCGGCACAATTTTAGCTATTTTTGATCTACAAGTCACCTCGATGCTTCCTACCAAGTATCCAGTCAACTGGCCCAGGGGTTTAGGAGGAGTAGGCTTTTAAGCAATTCTTGATGCCGCACGCCACATGCCACAAGCCGCACGCAACGCACAACGGACGACGGACAATGAATGACCACAACAGCTCACCATGAGCACTTCATGCTCAGGTGAGCTGAAAAGGTAGAAACTCACATGTCAAAGTGTCCCAGTAGTTGACCATCTCTGCTTTCATATCTGCAATATTTGATTAACCTTTCTGGTTGATATTCGCCTTCATAAGTTCCCATATATTTTCTATAGGGTTCATCCACCTTGGCCAGTCCAGAACAGTAACATTTTTGTCATCAAACCATCTTTGAGAATGCCATGCTTTATGTTTAGGGTCAGTGTCTTGTTAAATCCAGTAATTTTCATAGAAAACCTGTACTATAGGAAATAAGTGCCCCTCAAGTATCTCCAAATAGTGTTCACTTGTCCACAGACATTTGCAGTCAGTAGCATGTATATGGTCCAAATTTGATCTCTTATATTTCTTTTTCCTCTTAGTTTTACATTTTTATATTTTTGAACAAAAAACAAAATCAGACTATGTTTTTTTCTCGTCTAAAAATGTATTTGAAA
The DNA here is from genome assembly GCA_964016985.1 of Anodontia alba. Lineage (NCBI taxonomy): Eukaryota > Metazoa > Mollusca > Bivalvia > Lucinida > Lucinidae > Anodontia > Anodontia alba. The sequence goes on from OZ024823.1 coordinate 111,392,368, forward strand.
AAAAAAAATATATTTGCTAGAGAGGTATAACAAAACTTACTAGCAAGCAATTAACCTCAGAATAGTAATTTGTATACTCAATGTACTAGAAATTTACGTGGTACTTGATACCTGAGTTTTAACACTTAGCACTCTGGGCAAAATTTTCAACAGAAGACATACTGAAATATTTTTTTTTCCCCCAGAAATCAGGTTTTGATATTTCATACAAATTGTCTTCACTGGTGACAATTTGCATGAAATGTCAAAGCTGTTTTCTGGGAAAAATAAGGAAAATTTTATCAATTTGTCATCTGCTGAATTAGCCCAGAGAGTGGTAAAGGTTAATCACATATAAATTTAATTAATCCTACCTCCTCAACTAGATTTCCAGTGTACTCTTCAAAATTGTAATCCTCTTCTAATCTTTGAAGAAATTTCTCAAATAATTCTTCAATGCTGTAACATAATCATGAGACATGTAGGAAAAGAACATCCTTCAGACCGAAAAGAAGCATCTCTCATATACCACTATGGCATCAGTACACAGCTCTTGATGAAACTTTTTTTTTTCAACCAAATGGTGAACTGGAATCTCTTTATATGAGCGTTCATTATAAGACAGTTTTGTATATAAACAGGGTTAAATGTGGACCCCAAAAATGCAATATCCAAATAAAAATATACAGACTCTATGTATATAAAAAAATGACTACTTGAATTGCCTCAGAATGGTAAGATATATTTTGGTATAAAAATTATCCTAAATTATCACCTCAATTATCACACCTGGAGACAAGGAATTTAGACTTGTCTCTATTATAGAGATACAATCCATTTTTCAGTCATTTATTCAATTTCTCTGCTAATAAATAAAGCTTGTATGAAGAAAGGGACCTTATCGTTTTCCAGTTTGTGGCTCTTCAGTCCCCTATTGGGATACAGACATGTTTTTCACCTGAAGCTTCTTCAAGGTCCCTACTAAATGTCTGCAAACAGCAAAGGCTCTGGCAAGACTGCACTTATGTGCAGGCTCACTTAAGCCTTTGCTGGTTGCCTTTGTGATTTTCTCATGTGCTGCCTCATATGTCAAAATTTTACTCCTCTTCTTTCAATGCATTAGCAAGTTTTACAGCTATTAGAACTATTTAGTCGAACTTCAATGGCTCGAACCCCTTTGGGACCATGGAAATTTGTTTGAGACAGCGTTAGTTCGAGCCACGGAGGGTTACTATTAGTGCCATACCAGGAGGCATAATGGAGATAATTGTGGGATATCTTTTTGGTGTTCTATATTATAAACGTATGTTGTGTGCACTCATTAGAATTGCCCCATTGAGGCAATTCTAATGAGTGCACACAGCATACATTTGCAAGATAGAAAAGAAAATCTCCTAAATTATCAGTATATCATATTTGGAGGAAATCCCTGCGGACTCAAGAACGTGTTCGACTCATCCATGGTAAATGAGCCATCGGGGTTCGAGCCTTTGAAGTTCTACTGTATATAGCAAGATATTTTACTTTTCCTACCTCTTGGAAGAAATAAGTGAGTCAATCTTTTTATCCAGTAAACGGAAATATCCAAATGAAATCAACTCCTGCAATATAAAGGTACATGAATGAGTGGTATTTGGAGGGTTGAGGGGGATGGGGGGAGGGGAACAGAAAATCTGCTTTCAAATCACAGAAGCTACCATAGCTACAGGTAGCAGGGGGTATCCACATAACATTTGTCTTATTTCTCAATAAAAATATGTTGTTGGTTAACATATTAGTATTGAAAAGATTATTTTTAGAAACAAGTCAATTTTGTTTTTCTACTGTGAAAGCTATTTTAACAAAAAAAAAAAAAAAAAGAAGAAGAAGAAGAAGAAAAAAAATATTCATTTACTGCAGTTTAAGGCTATCTTTCAAATAGTAGACTATGTTCCCTGAAGGCCATGGACAGTGATAAGACTATGGACTTTAGTTACTGCTTGCTTTTTTTTCTGATATAATATACATGCTTTAGCAATTATCTAAGAGCACACAGCACTTTTAAGTTCAGTATGCTGAAAAAATAACTTTGCCCAACACATTCTAATCCAGCTATAACAATATAAGCTATGTGTAATAAGTAAATTCAGCAAAAACAATATGGGCTATGTGTCAAGAAAGAAGCTGTCCAGCTATCAAAGAGACTGACAAAAAATCTGTTGCAAGATCAGGGCTGGAGAAAGGGAAATTTTTACTCCAGATGACATTCTGGTCTCGTGTTTCAAAGAAGTCATTTAAGCATACACTAATATCTAATAGTAATAGATCTTTCCTGCACATCTGCCTATCAAATTCATGAACTACAGTCCACTCTCGTTATCTCGATATCCAAGGGACTCTCTTAAATACTTTGAGATATCCGTACCTCGACATATCAGATTTGCAGAATTGAGGAAAAAATAAACTGAATGACTGCATTTCACAAACAAATATGTACTTTGACTCCTGAGGTTATGGATATATTGAAAATATTGTGGTTGTTACCTGTTGTTAGATTTCCATGTTAAAACAGGGACCAGGTTTTCACTTAGAGATAAGTGGTTATTCAAGATAAGCAAAGTTGAGATAATGAGAGTCGACTGTATTTAATATGGAACTATTCTCATAGCAAATCTGACCAGTATCCTATAAGATTTAGCAGTCCATGACCTGACAAAGCTATCTGCAGAAAAAAACTAATAACAGTGTTTTCAGAGAAAACAGATGTCCCCCACCGTGAATTTTTAGTTTTTCTACTTGAAAATTTGGTCAATGTCACCAAAATCTAACCAGTTCTTTGTTATGTCCCAATTATATATCCATGAATATTTGATAAGAATCTAACCACTTGTTCATAAGATATTGTGCAGACAAGAAAGTGTGACCCCAATGCCAACACCAACTCCAAAAAACAATATGCCCCCCTCCCCATACGTTGGTGGACATAAAAAAAATCACTTACAGATAAAGTAATTTTCAGAAATAGTGGATTTTTAGTCATCTCGGCTGCAACAATTCTGTCTAGCTGTGCTGGTGATAGCTCTTTTCCACTTGCTGCCAGTGTTTTCTAAAATAAGAAAAAAGAACAACAACATATTTTCTAATCATTCTTTTTTCACTCGTAAGTAAATGTGTTGCCCCCGAGAAAAAGACATCCAGATAAAACTATATTTCAATCTAAATTAATATGGGTTTATCTTGTAAAGAAATTATGCAATAGCATGGACGAAAAGGGAATCTATCTTTGTAACACACTAAGAGCGATCCAACTATCTAGAGCCAGGTACCTGTTAAAAACCAGTTTTTAGTTTTAAAACGGAGTACAGTCTTTTTTCAATGGCTTTGAACAATGCATCTTTGTAGCTTGTATTTAAATATGTCAGACAAGATGTAGACATTTAATTATAACATGTAGTGCATGCCATATAAAATTGAATTTCAGCAGCAAAATAAAATATAAACCATAAACCCAACTCGGGTCCAACCTATGTAATATAAGGGAAATAATTCTGGCAACCTTGTTTGAGAATGGTAAATTTAAGGAAGATAATTCATGTAGTCTTACAGAAGTTTGTTGAGGGGAGTTACCTACAAAAAAAAACATGTATAAGGCAAGTTAGTGATTAGGCATAGGGCGATACAGGAAAATTCAGCAGACAACAACTGATGATATTTTTCTTATTTTTCCCAGATAATGTATATTGTCTCTATAGAAAAAAAAATTGCATAAAATGTCAAATACTATTTTCTGGGTAAAATAAGAAACAATTTTCAAAATATCTGCTGAATTTTTTACCCAGCATGCTTAGAGTTAATTTACATCCAGGCTGTTTATACGCTATAATGATTCTCAAGTAATTTTGTATAATTTAAGCTAGTACAGTACAAAAATCTTTTGTGCTGTATAAGAGTCACAGCGCTAGATATCCATTACGAATACATGCCTATTCAAATATATAGAAAATTTCACCTCCAAAAACTGAAAATTTTTGGACAAAAAACACAGATTGTGGGTACTTATCAGAACTGCCTCAGTGAGGCAGTTCTAACAAGTACCCACAATCTATGTTTTTGAGCAGAAATAAGAAAAATAATGTATAACCCTGTAAACCCAGTTTTACTATATAAAAGTGGGATTTAAGGGGGTCAGAATTATATAGGCATGTTTTCGTGATGAGATCACTTTGTTTGAAGCAAAAAGTATCAATATTTTCCTTATTCTCTATAAAAACATATGTTGTGAGCATTCACTGGAATTACTTTGCCATGGATCACTTACAACACACATCTCTTGCTGGCTGTCATGGGGTAGAGTCTCCATCTCTATAGTAACATACTTTCTCTCACTAAGAACCTGTACTGTCTCAGTATCAGAACATAGTGTAGACACAACAGTGACACAGGATGATGGGAAATTTTCTGGTATCCAGTAAACTGCCTGGTAATGGAAGGAATACTCAATGTGATAAAGAAAATGGAAATTTATCATATACTGTAATAACACTAAATATTGGGACAGACAAGCCTGAGCAAACAGTGTGAACCCAGATCAGACCACAGATTGCCCATATCACACCCTCTTAAATGATGCTTGTTCACACTGACATCATGACAGAAGCAACATGCGTGTAACATTCCCACATCTTCAACTGCTCAAAGTAGCCATTAAAGTATCATTCAAAATCATAGCAGACTACTCCTTTCTTTTTATTTTTCCAGAAAAAAGTCTTGACATTCCTGCTCACATGAAATGTCAAGTCTTCGTGTCTCAAAAAAAAAAAATGATAATAATAATAAAAGAACAACTGCTGCTGCTATGGCAGTTAAAAGATAAATTTGCAAGGTTTTTAACTCTAGTCCTGCTGAACCCGGATATGCCCTGCCTTTGCAAACAGTGTAGATCCAGATCAGTTGCCTTCTAAAGAAGCCAACTGATCTGAATCTGCACTGTTTGCCATTAAGTATGTGAATTTATATCAACAATCTGGATTAAGTAATCTGAATGGCTGAAAATTAGAAGTAGGCGTGGCATCTTAATTTATTCAGCATGACAAGGGTTAATCAACACATTATTACTACAGCATCAGATTACATCACCATAGTAATAATGTGTCTTTACAGCATATTCAAACAAAATATTGCCAATGAGAAGTGCTTATATTGCCAATGAGAAGTGCTTATTAGATATCCCTGCAAGGACCAAAATGTAACAGAAGGATAGAGAGATGGACAGACATATGGACAGCAATATGAAAACAGGATACCGCCTTTCTGCCCCCCCCCCCCCCCCTCCCCCCCAAAATGTTGATCATGACCAGTATGCACCCTTGGATTGTCTGATCAAGATTTGCACCTCTGACATACAAGTATATGGTCAACAGCAAAGACCATGGCCAAACTGTGCAACTGGGCACGTTGATCTAGGTCTATGTCAGTCATAAACATGGTGAGGTAGACCATAATTTCAAATAACTATTGTCTAGTGCAGTCAGTTTACCTAACCACACGTTTAGTGGGCAGGCTTAGTCCTCTAAGCGGTTAACCAGTATTGTGCACATTCTTTTGCCAGAAACTGCCCTTCTTGAATCAGTGGAAGGGAAAGAATGACTGTAGAAAATATTTCATGATCAATCTCTGCGAAAGAATGTTGCCGACCTCAGCGGGGGTTGAACCCACGACCTCCTGGTCTCCAGTCAGACGGCGCATCCAAGTGAGCCACCGAGGCTGGCCATGATGTTGTTAGTTAACTCATCGTTAAAACTTTGATCATTAAATATGGCATATATGCTAATATTTTTGCTGAAAAAATATTTTTCAGCAAAAATAACTGTGAATTAAATATTATACTTACTAGAACAGTTAACATTTTGGCCACTAACAAGCTCGTTAAGCTAGAGATGCTTTGAACAACTAGGCCCAGTAATTTTGGCAGAAAAAATAATCTTATTTAGAGCTCTTCTAAGGTCCAATTTTGCATTATACATCCCAATTTGTTATGTACAAATACCTTTTCTAGTTTATTTGCTCTTTTTACTTTATCAAGCCCATCCATCACTAGAACAGGTGTCTTTCCAGCTTTAAGTAAGCCCTGCATGGTTTGTACAAGTTTCTGAATGAGATCTCGATGTCTCTCACTCTCCTCTTGAAAATGATCACCTTCATCACTGTGTGTTTCTTTAATAGCAGCACCAGTGACTTCACTTAAAATGTAATTAAATTCATCCACTAGTCGAACTAATATTCCAGTTATTTCTAAAATGATAACAGAGATCATACACATACACTATTAAATAACATATAACACTATTACTGGTATCCAAAGCAAAACCGTGTAAGCAAGCCAACCCTGTTGTATCCAAACAAAAACCTATAGATTATACAGAAAAATGATCATACATGGACATTTGTCTATATAATGTATACATTTTCATTTGGATACAATATTTTGGGGGTCTAAACAACCTTGTTGTATCCAACAAAAATGTATAGATTATATAGAAAAATTATCATACATGGACATTTGTCTATATAATCTATACATTTTAGTTTGGATACAATAGTTTTGGGGTCCATCTTTAAACCATCTTATATCCAAACCGTGCTATAATGAATTGTGTTATAAAAAGGTTCCTGTGTATAATGGGAAATTTTTGCACATCCAAAGAGTTGTGATGATATTACTTTAAGAAATCTGTACAAATTCATTTTTCAGTGTGCATGCTAGTCCCTTAGCCAGGCCACATGTCTAGTCTTTTAGCTATAGTCTCATTGGACTACTGCTTAGATGAGTGAACAGCATAGGTTCTGGTGAAACTGCCTTGATGCACAGGCTTGCCTGAATCTTTGCTTTTGGAAAGAAATTTTTGTGCATCCAAGTTTTCATATTCACTCTGCAAAAGTCGTGATAATACTGTTTTTGAGAAATCTGTATGATGAGAATGAAATTTGTAAAGAATTCTGTATATATGATGGTCTAATTCTGCTAAAATGCTAAAACCCTTTCACGTTTCTGTACTTTCTTATTGTTTAGGCCAGATCCAAAAGAATATGAAAATGTGACAGTGAATCCAGGTATTTTGGAAACTTAACAAACTTAAAAGCAAAGTAGAAATTCTTATCTCCTATAGAAGTCAGTGGTATAGGTTAACAAACATAAGAAACAAAGCACTAACCTGTACTGCCTTCAGCAAAGCCAATGAAGTGGTAAACAACAGCATATGATTTATCCTGTTTCAGTCTTGCCACCAAGTTACAAAGTAGAGCTGATTTACCAGACCCAGGATCCCCTGTCACTAACACAGGCTGTGGGTTTGCTGTGGTAAATAACAGGATCAAATATAGTAACCACGGAATTAAATCCTTTATATCTGTGCCCAGTTGTTCAAAACTAACTATTTCGTTAGTAAACATATCGTTAAAACTTTGATCATTAAATATGGCATATACGCTAATATTTTTGCTGAAAAAATGTGAGTAGCTTTTGCATTTGCAAAAGCCACTCCCATTTTTTCAGCAAAAATACCTCTGAATTAGATATTGTACTTACTAGAACAGTTAACATTTTGATCACTAAAAAGCTTGTTAAGCTAACAACGCTTTGAACAACTGGGCCCTGATATATATGTTTTACTCAAGTTATCGTCCAGAAACAAAAATATGGATATGTCTCAGTCAGATAGCGTTGTCAAAAATTGATGAAATTTTCCCATTAGCAATCTCAAACCAGATCAAACCACAATATCAATGCACACAGCAAGTTTGGAGAAAATTCATTGACATTTACTCAAGTTATCATCCAGAAATGAAAATACGGATGGACCGACAAATGGACATATGACAGACGGACATTCTTACAAGAGGTACATTATGAGGTTATTCCTTTGATCTTTCTTTGATTTTCTTTAACCCCACAACTGTCATTTTTATCTATTTGTCAACCCCACAACACAATTTTTAACCCCACAATGACGGAATAAACCAGACACCAATACAAACACTAACCTCCCAATGTACTTGGCGTATGTACGAGCAGACAGACACACGGATGATACCATAATACCCTGCCACTATCGTGTGGTGGAGTATGAAAACATTTATCTGAATGCCGTCTTATCTGAGGCTATGATACCTTGTGCAAGTTGTTTCTCTAGCTGTTGAAGATATTTGTCTCCACCCACAAATATATTACAGCGACTGGCTAGGAATGAGTCATGCTGTGACAATAGCTCCTCTCTTTTACTTGGTTTCTTCATTACCAGGTCCACTAACAAGTCTTCCTTCAAATACTTCATTATACACTCAAACATTAGTTTAGCAGCCTGAAAACATGCACAAAGCAATAAAGTCACTTATGTTATACATTGGTAACACAGGTGCAGACCAGAGAGCACTCTCATGCAGTTTGATCTGCACCTTTGTTGCCCACTTTACAGAATCAATATCATTGTGAATTGCCTAGTTGAGTTGAGTTGAGTCTTACGACTAAGTTAACACTGTTAAGGTCATCTTCAGCCAGTCAGTTAATCTACCCACATTTTTCCTAGGTTGGCGTCATCCTCTAAGCTGTTAACTAGTACTTTAGCACATATTTTTGCTAGTAACCGACAAATGTCCTTCTCGAATCAGCAGAAGGGGGAGAATGATTGTACGAATGATTTCATATTCAATCTCCACCATAAAAGTTATGAGGCCAAACTGGGATTCAAATTTGCGACTCCTAGATCTGCAATCAGATGAACTATTGAATGTGCTATGGAGCCTATCCAATGTCACTGTGAACCAAAAAACAATACCTATACAATTCTGACCCCCTTAAACTCCACCTTTATATAGTAAAACTGGGATTTACAGGGTATACATTATTTTTCTTATTTCTGCTCAATAATATAGATTGTGGGTACTTGTTAGAACCACCTCAGCGAGCTGGTACTAACAAGTACCCAAAATCTATGTTTTGAGCAAAAATATGCAAAATATAATTTTTTTCTGTTTTTGGTGGTGAAATTTTCAATATATTTGAATAGGTGTGTTTTCATAATGGTATAGTCAAGGCCCAGATCAGCCTATATACATGCTACCTGATCAGGGTCTTTACAGAATTATTGAATGTTTTAGAGCAGATCAGTGAACAGAGAAAACTTGGGTCAGTCTGGATGAATGCAGAGGCTAATCTCAGCCTTTGCTTTTATTGTATATCTATTAATGATACTGATTTAACCTTTACCACTCTCTGTGCTAATTCAGCAAACAACAACTTGATGGTATTTTTTCTTATTTTTCCTAGAAAACAAGTTTTGACATTTCATGCGAATTTTCTCCAATGGAGACAATTTGCATGAAATGTCAAAACCTGTTTTCTGAGAAAAATAAGAAAAAAAGTATTTCAGTATGTCATCTGCTGAAAATTTTACCCACAGTGCTAAGCATTAAAACAGTTAAATCCCTTACAGTCTGATTTGAGAAGCCAGATGAGTAAACCTGTTGTAGTCTGGAGACCCCTAAAAGTGTAATTTGCAAACAGTGCAGACCCAGATCAGACATTGCAGAACATGGCATCTGATAAGGGTCCCCACTGTTTGCCAATAGTTCTACCATTTTTCTCTAAGAATATTTAAATCACTTAGTCTGACATACCTAAAACTGAAATTGGACTCTTCCAATCTATAGTGTGGGGGAGTTCATTCAGTCTACAATGGGTTAAAGGTCTCTTTTGTTCTAGATCCACATCACATACTTTGAAACAAGGTTTGTTTATGTTAACATCATAAAGTTGAAGTGACATGCCTGTAACATTCATGCATCTTAAGCTGTTGCAGTGCTGTTTGCTGCTGATGTATTTGGCACTCCAAGTGCTAATTCAAGGTATATTTTTGTTTGTGTTGAGGTTTTATGGCCCAGTCAACCCAATGGGGTCATGTCGAGCGTGGTCAGTTTACCTAACCGCACATTTACTGGGCAGGCTTAGTCCTCTAAGCGGTTAACTAGTATTGTGCACATTCCTTCGCCAGAAGCTGACAAGTGCCCTTCTTGAATCAGCCGAAGTGAGAGAATAACTGTAGAAAATATTTCACGGTCAATCTCCACAAAAGAATGTTGCCAACCTCGGCAGGGGTTGAACCCGCGACCTCCTGGTCTTCAGTCGGTCGGCATATCCAATTGAGCCATGGAGGCCGGCTCAATAATAAACACAAGAAATCCGCGGAAAGCGATGTCGCACCTGCGGGGATTAAGTCATACAAGTTCCTATTTGTATTGAAAAAAAATCTATTTTGCAGTATTCAAGAAATTGATAGGTTAGAAAAATGGACAAAGTAGAAAATTTGGAATATGGGCTTGCAAAATTTTATCTAAACCTGTCCATTATTTCACAAGATATTGATATTGAGCAGATATCATTTTTGCCCATTAATAAAGGCCAGTAACTCAGCTGAAAATTGATGAAATCCCAAGCAAGGTATTGTTAACAACAATATGTATGCAAAATATGATCCTAATCCATCAATTCTTTCACAAGATATTGAGCGGAAACCAATTTTGGGGATAAATCAAGGACCCCTGCTGAAATGAATCTGAGATTTATATGCAAAAAATATGCACATCTTCAGACCATGTCCTAATCATATGTGAAGTTTCAAAGCTATTAGCCTAAAACTGCAGGAGTTGCGCTCACGAAACACCCACTGACTATAAGAGTTTTAGGCAAAAACTGACTAAGTTAACAAAGCGAAAAAAGTTGAAAAAAAAAATCTGCCATTTATGTGTAAATAATATGCAAATCTTCAGACCCTGACCTAATCATCTGTGAAGTTTCAAAACTATTGGCCTAAAACTGCAGGAGGAGTTGCGCTCACGAGACACCCACTGACTATAAGGGTTTTAGGTAAAAACTGACTAAGTTTTAAACAGTTGAAAAAGTTGAAAAAAAATCTGAGAATTATGAGCAAACAATATGCGCATCTACACACCATGGCCAAAACATCTGTGAAGTTTCAAAATGATTGGCCAAAAACTGTAGGAGGAGTTGCGCTCACGAGACACCCACTGACTATTAGGGTTTTAGGTAAAAACTGACTAAGTTAACAAAGCAAAAAAAGTTAAAAAAAAAAAAAATCTGAGAATTATGAGCAAACAATATGCACATCTACACACCATGGCCAAAACATCTGTGAAGTTTCAAAATGATTGGCCAAAAACTGTAGGAGGAGTTGCGCTCACAAGACACCCACTGACTATTAGGGGTTTGGGTAAAAACTGACTGAGTTAACAAAGCGGAAAAATTTTTTTTTAAAAAATCTGAGAATTATGAGTAAACAATATGCACATCTATACACCATGGCCAAAACATCTGTGAAGTTTCAAAAAGATTGGCCAAAAACTGTAGGAGAAGTTGCACTCACAAGACACCCACTGACTATAAGGGTTTTAGGTAAAAAACGACTAAGTTAACAAAGCGGAAAAAGTTGAAAAAAAAAATCTGAGAATTATGAGCAAACAATATGCACATCTACACGCTATGGCCAAAACATCTGTGAAGTTTCAAAACGATTGGCAAAAAACTGTAGGAGGAGTTGCGCTCACAAGTTGATTGTTGACGAAAGGACAAACGGACGGGTCACGGCACGCCTATATTGCACCTGCGTGCTAACGCAGGTGCGACAACAACAGTACAATGTACTATAGTAACATGACCTGATGCTCTGCCTCATGTCTTGCAGAGGTTCCAAGATCTCTGGATCATACTCAAAGCAAGCATCTCTGGTGATCTATACATATATAGTCGACTCTCGTTGTCTCGAATTCCAAGGGACTCTCTGAAATACTTCGAGATATCCGTACTTCGACATATCAGATTTGCAGAATTGAGGAAAAACTAATTCGATTAACCACATTTAACAAATATATGTGTTTCTGGCGAAAGAATGTGCACAGTACTGGTTAACCGCTTAGAGGACTAAGCCTGCCCAGTAAACGTGTGGTTAGGTAAACTGACCGCGCTCGACATGACCCCATTGGGTTGACTGGGCCGTAAAACCTCAACACAAACAAACAAACAAATATATGTGTAATTGGACCCTTTAAGTTAGAGATATATTGAAAATATTGTGGAAAAGATGAGAAATAGGAGCAATTTCTCCTCTTTTCCACAATATTTTTTTACATGTTGTTATATTTTCATGTTTAGGCAGGGAACAGATTTTCACTTCGAGATAAGCAGTTATTCGAGATAAGCGAGTTTGAGATAGTGAGAGTCATCTGTATAATATTCAACATGAATATTTGGACACTTTAATTCCTTACCATACTTAGTCTAAAATTTGAACAATTCCACTTGGCTACTTAATGACATGTCTGAAATGCCCTGAATGGTAAATAATGCACATCCTGATCAAACTTCTTCTTTAGGTGTAGTTTGATTAAGGTCTATACTATTTTCTCCAGCCTGACTGTCTGAATATTGGATTAAGATCTATACAATTTGCTCCAGCATGACTGTCTCAATACAGTACCTCAAATATTTTAGCAAACAGTGTAGACCTATATCATAATGTTTCTAAAGCAGTTTGATCAGGGTTTGCAGTACTTGCCATTCAGGCAGCACTTTTAAAAACATCATCAGGAAATCACCAGGGCCCGGTTGTTCAAAGCGTCGTTAGCTTAACGAGCTCTTTAAGGGTCATTTCATTAACTGTTTTAGCGGATTCAATACACAATATTCTGATATTTTTTGCTGAAAAAATGTGAGTAGCTTTTGCACTGCAAAAGCTACTCACATTTTTTCAGCAAAAAATTTCAGCATATTTGCGTATCACTCAATGTAAATTTTAACGAATCGTTAACTTAACGACATCGTTAGCTTTGAACAACTGGGCCCAGGTGATCACAGAGAGACATTCTTTCATCAGTATTACTATAACATGTCTCAGCTGAATTAGCTATTAACTAAACACCTTATTCCATATCATATTAACCCTAAATATTCAAACATTTATACCCCAAAAAAAAACAGCCCAGCAGGTATGACATTCACTCAATGTTGCATTAACGTAGATGCAACGCCATTGTTCATAAAGGTCATTTGCCCACTAGGAATGTACTCAGAATGCGGAATCTTGGTCTTCACTGTTTGCCAGTCAGACACAATGCTACTAATTGCTTTGTACTTCCAGGTAAGATGATATTCGTGGTGATAAGGCAGGATTTTATAGCATTTTCACAACAACACATGAGCCAGGGTACAACAAAACCTACAATGACCTGTGTAACCAACAAAGATGCAGATCAGCCTGTACAGCCACCTCAGTATGACAAAAGTTCCCATTCATCCCTCTTTAGAAAGCCCAGTGGTTGTAGAAGGCACATGCAATAAGTAAAGACTCTGATCAGACTGTGTTGATGTGCAGGCTGATCTGTCTTCGCTAGTCGCACAAAAATTATAGTAGTTCTTGTTGTGCGCTGACTCACATATCTTGTGGGTATTTATTGGAGTTGCCTTGGGAAAAGTATTCCAATAAGAAAACAAAGATGTGGTTTGATGCAAAGAAATAAACATCACAAAAACATATCTATATAATTCTGACTCCTTTAAACCCTGTTTTTATATAGTAAAACTGAGGTTTATAGGGGTATACATTATTTTTCTTATTTCTGCTCAAAAACATAGGTTGTGGGTACTCGTTAGAACTGCCTCGCTGAGGGGTTCTAATAGGTACCCACAATCTATGTTTTGAAGAAATATGAAAATATCAGAATTTTTTATCTGAAAAGTTTCAGTTTTTGGTGGTGAAATTTTCAATACATTTGAATAGGAATGTTTTCGTAATGTATAGCTGAATACTTCATTTTAATCTGGAACTATGACTTCAGGGACTAAAATAACTCATGCTTACCTCTGCTGGAGTCTTGTAGGACATATGTACTCCTAAACTCTGGAACATAAGAAATAACTTTAATTGTGCAACAATACTTTAACCCTTAAAACGCCAAGAAAACTGGCATCTGAAAATGTCGTCTGTATATGCCGTCTGTTAAATATTCTTGCAAACTTTTCAGACCTATTTTTGCATACAGGCAAACAGTGTGGACCCTGATCAGACTGCTCCTAGAGGAGCAGTCTGATCTGGGTCCACACTGTTTGCAAAAATGACTTTTAAAATCACAAGCAGATGACAAAGCAGACGACAATTGTTGTGATTGGCAGTTTAAGGGTTAAAATTGTTGTTTTTGTCATTTTTATTACAAAAACAAAAATTCATGTAAAAGCACAGCAAAGCTGCAGAACTGTAGATACGGGGCATTTTGTAGATTTTGACAAAATGAAATTAACAAAAAACTCCTGCCCTTGTATATTCTGGGGTTTGCAAAATCTATCCATGGAAACATGATATAATTGTTGCTCTGTAACTGTATTTATCTTAAATATTCAGATATGTTAGCTCTTACCAACTTATCCTAGAATTTGACCAAGTCCACTTGACTACTTGAATAAGCATATAAATTGCTGTGATAGAAAGGCAATCAGTACAGATTCTGAGCAAACTGCTCCTTTAGGGGCAATTTTAGCTTGGTCTACATTGTATGTTCAGACCTGTCTATCCAATTAATTAGGGTAAATATGGTAACCATAACTAGTGCCATAGAAACTCCTTACCATACTTATCCTAACATTTGAACAAGTCCATCTGACTTCCTGATTGCTGTTTGCTTTCACTTTTCCCACAATGAGCTACAAACCTTTTCTTTGTTCTGCTTCACACGCTCTTTGAGATCATCCAACAGTTTAGTGGATAATTCACTCTCAGCTGAATATTTGAACACTTGTTTCTTGTCCCCCTTATCTTCACCATCTGCTCTCATTTTATCATCATATGACTGAAATGAAAAAAAAATGTCCAAGGCAGATGACTTTATGTAATCATTGCTCCAGATAATAAACTTTTTTCAACCTAAAAGTAATGATACCGTAATCGACCTAATTACCGCACATGCTCCTATTAGCGCAGTCAAGCAATTTAGTAGTATTTTAGATTACAGCCAGTGTACTTTTATCTACTTCTTTATAAACACATATGTTGTTGATACTCATCTGAATAGCCTCGACAAGTCGAGGCAATTCAAATGAGTACCAACAACATATGCTTTTATGAAGAAAATCAGAAAAATATTGCGTAGTATCATTAAATACATGAAGTTCTCTGCTGATCTTTTTTTAAGTGTAACCGTATTAGCAGGCTATTTTACTACAAGTTTTTCAAGTAATTCTGAAGAAGCCAAATGATCTGGATCTGCACTGTTTGTCATTCAGTATGTGAATTTATATAAAAAATATGGATTAAATAGTCTGATTGGCTGACAATTAGAAGTAGGTGTGGCATCTTAATTTATTCAGCATGACAAGGGTTAAATTTCATTGAAAACATGTTGGAGGTACTCACTGGAATCATCACAAATCAATACCTTTATTATGTCTCATGCAGAAATAAGAAAAATACATATCATGGCAATGCTTCCATCTAATGCAACTTGTAAAGCACAATCTCTTTACAACACTATTCCTGGGATCCAAAGCAAAAACATCACAAAAAGACGCCTATATAATTTCGCCCCCCTTAAACCCCACTTTTATATAGTTAAACTGGGGTTTACAGGGGTATACATTATTTTTCTTATTTTGCTAAAAAATATAGATTGTGGGTACTTGCAGAGGCAGTTCCAATGTGTACCCACAATCTATGTCTTGAGCAGGAATATAAAAAATATCAGAATTTTTTATCTGAAAATATTCCTTTTTTGATTGAAAAAAATTTCAGTATATTTGAATAGGCGTGTTTTCTTAATGACTGTGTTAGCTGACCAAACATGAAGTAGCCAAACAAAAATGAATAGATTGCATAGAAAAATTGTTTTTCTACATAATCTGCTGGTATACAATTTTATTTGGTTACAACTATCCACACAAAAATGTTTAGACAATATTTAAAAATAACCATAAATAGTCATATTTCTATATGGGCCACACCAAAGCAAAAGGTGTCTTTCGGTATATGCGGACAGTGAAGACCCCGATCAGCCTGTGCATCTGCACAGTCTGATCAGGGCCTTCACTCTCCGCTAACAGAATCATTAGATACTACAGAATGTATGAATGGAGAGCAAAGGCCTGGATAATGCTCTGCACATGCACAGGATGTCTGAATCTGTGCATGCTTGAAGGCACTTTTTTGCTTAACCCATTATAGACTGAATAGACGCTCCCACACTATATATTGGAAGAGTCCAATCTGAATTTTAGGTATGTCTGGTTATGAGATTTAGATATTCCTATAGAAAAATGGTTGAACTATTTGCAAACAGTGAAGACCCTGATCAGATGCCACATTCTGTGGCATCAGATCTGGGTCTGCACTGTTTGCCAAATACCCTTTTAGGGGTCTCCAGACTACAATGGGTTAATGCTGCTCAAATAATCTATACATTGCTGTTTGGTTACAACATTCTTGGCTTCCACCTTTAAACCATGTTATATCAAGACCCTATCATGAACCATGTTATAAAGAGATTTCTTATGGTGTATATGTGAAGATTAGAGATGAGACCAGCCTGTAAAAAAAGGACCTTCACTATTCACTAAGTTCAAATACAACATACTTTGTATGAGAATAGCTGGCGAATATGTTACCAAAATTTTTAAACAAGCACTTGAAAATAACCACAAAGAAAATATGTTTTTCTTTCATGCATTAACATAGTTCTAGATTTACATCTATCATATACAGCTAAATACATGGTAAATGTCTTAAAATTTCCAACACTTTATTCCATAATTTCTTTTTTTGCCTTTTTTTTTTTTTTTTTTTTTTAAATGCAGTTAATTCTTAAAATACTTAGTGGAATGGCAAGTCTGATCTAGGTCTGCACTGTTTGCATATGTCATTATATTGGACATTGGCCATAGTATATAAGATTTCGATATTGTATATTTGGTTTATGTCACATGGCTGTTATGTGAGCTGTCACTCCTATGTATAAAAGGCTGAATGAGGCCATTGTTTTTGAAGAGACTGAAGGCAGCTGCAGGTTTACTGTATCTTAGCATTATGAGCTTTATATTTTCAGAAGCCACTTTTTCCATTTAACCATTTCCATATTTGTTTTCAAGGACAGTATAACAAACAAAAAATAAACATCACTTTCACATTCCTTATAATTATGATCACAGGACTTTCACTGCCTATACATTGCTTTTGATGACCTGGGCCCAGTTGTTCAAAGCATCGTTAGCTTAACGAGCTCCTTAGTGGTCAAAATGTTAACTGTTCTAGTAAGTACAAAATCTAATTCACAGGTATTTTTGCTGAAGAAATGTGAGTAGCTTTTGCAAATTCAAAAGCTACATTTTGCAAAAACTACTCACATTTTTTTCAGCAAAAATATTAGCCTATATGCCATATATATATTTAATAAACAAAGTTTTAACGATAGCTTACCTAACAACATCGTTAGTTTTGAACAACTGGGCCCTGAATTTTACTGAAAATGAGTGTAGGCCCTGACCAGGCTGCATGCATTTGCAGGCTGGCTTGAACATTGCTCCAGGTAAGATGCTTTTTTTCAAACCAAAAACTGTTGACATATTTCTTACTTCTCAACAAAAATGTATGTTGTGTTGTTGGGGCTCATCAGAAGCACCTAGGAAATATTTATCTGGATACTCTTATCTTGAAATAAATCTGAGTCTCTACTGTTGACACACATACTGACAGTTTTGATGGTTTTGCTTTGCCCTGCCCAATCAATGTTTTCTTATGTTATAATAATCATTGTTGCAAACTATAACCAACCTTATCCCTAAAGAGGAGAGCTGCAGGTAACCAGCCTGGATTGTTGAGAAACCCATGTAAAAACTCCAGTTCTGTCACACTCTTGTCTCTCACTGTATTTAACCATGGGTATCGACCAACAGCATTATCAAAGTTCACCTGCAATACCTTGTCACTTGCCCCATGCCAACCATATCTCTTGAAAGTCAATAAAGTATATTATATATTATACGCATGATGTGTTTTAAAACGTGGAACATAATGGCACTGTTTTGGATATAGCATGGGTTCAAGCAGGACCCCTAATAAAAACGTGAAACGATAATACCCTGCCATTATCATGTTGTGGGTAGATAACTCTGTCAAAAATTGAAGAAATGCTCATTGGCAATCCCAAACCAGATCTCCACAATATCAATATACACACCAAGTTTGATGAAAATCCATTGACATTTACTCAAATAATCATCTGGAAACAAAAAATATGGGCATGTCATGGGCAGATAACTCTGTCAAAAATTGACTAATTTCGCCCATTAGCAATCCTGTGCTAGATTGCCACAGTATCAATGCACACACCAAGTTTGGTGAAAATACACTGACATTTACTGAAGGTATCGTCTGGAAATAAAAATACGGACAGATGTACGACATACAGAAGGACCACCGGACAGATCCATGTATGACCAATGTGATACCCTGCCACTATCTAGTGGCGGAGCAAGTATAAAAATTTGACGAAATTTGCCCATTAGCAATCCCAAAACAGATCTCAACAATATCAATATACACACCAAGTTTGGTGAAAATCCATTGACATTTACGAGGGTCGTGCAAAAAGTTCTGTCACTAATAAGCTTACTTAGTTTTATCCCAGGTATATTTTTAAATGCTTCACTGCATTTGAATGATGTCTTGAATAGCTATAACCATACCCGTTTATTTCGTGCAAATTGCTTTCCAACTGACCGAGTTATTTCAAACTGAAATAGATGCAGTCATATACACTGACCAATTTACTTGTTACATTGGAACATGGACCAGAAGACTGAAATTCGTAGCTATATTAAATGCCGCATTAGGCTTAATATAGATTCAAAGCAGATATCTAATGAATTGTGTGGTATATATGGACCTCAGACCATTTCAATGCGCACAGTTTTTAGGTGGGTTAAAGCTTTTAAAGCTGGGAAATTTTCTGTTGAAGATGATACCCGTCCTGGAAGGCCTAAAACCTCTGTTACCAAGGCTAACATCGCTGCTGAAAAGATTGTGGTCGAACAGGATGCGCGATTGTCTGTCAAAGATATAGCTAGTTGTACTGGCATATCAGAAGGCAGTGTGCAAACATTCTGAAAAAGCTTTTGGACCTGAGAAAGGTTTGTGCTAGGTGGGTACCTCATTTGCTCACTGAGGAGCAAAAGACACAACGCCTTAAATGTGCCCGGGAACTTTTGAAAACATACAAAGGCTGTAATAGTTGGATTATTTCTAACTTGCTAACATGTGATGAAATCTTGGTGCACATGTTTGAGCCACAAAGAAGGGCTGATAACAAGCAATGAAAGCGAAAAGATCAAAAATGCCCATGAATTGCCAAGAGAACTATAAGTTCAAAAAAGATGTTGTATGCAATTTTCTTTAATTCAACTGGGCCAGTCATTCAAGTGCCTTGTCCATCCGGTCATACAGTCACTGGCCGACTCTACAAGAATTCTGTACTGAAGAAAGTGAAAGAGTTTTATAATAAGAAACGACCAAGCAAAGGATGATCAGGAATCCACCTTTTACATGACAATGCCTCCTCTCATAAGTGTGAGGTTGTTAAGTCTTTTTTGGCTTCTGAAAAGATGAAAGTTTTAAACCATCCACCTTATTCACCTGACCTGAGTTCCTGTGACTTTTTTTTATTTCCAAGGCTTAAGAAAATGCTTTCTGGAAATAAGTATACATCTAGAAGGTCTCTTGGCAGCGCTATTTATCAGTGTCTCCAACAGATACCAAAAGAAGACTATTTATCTGTTTTTCGCGACTGGGTAAAAAGGTTACAAAAATGCGTTTCAGTAAAGGGGGAATACTTTGAAAGTTTGTAATAAAAATATGTTTGATAAAACGTAGCACTGAAGTAATCCGAACCCAGTGACAAAACTTTTTGCAGGACCCTCGTACTCAAGTTATTGTCCTGAAATGAAAATATGGACATGTCACATGCAGATAACTGTCAAAAACTGATGAAATTTGACCATTAGCAATCCCAAACCAGAGATCTACAATACTGATGCATACACCAAGTTTGGTGAAAATCCATTGATATCTACTGGAATCATCAGGAACTGAAAATACACATGTACTGATGACAGACAAATGGACAGACAGACAGACACACGGACAACCATGATACCATATTACCCCACCACTGTAGTGTGGCGGGGTACAAAAATGTTGTATCCAAGCAAAACTGTATAGATTATATAGAAAAATGACCATTTCATGGTACAAATTCTCAGTCTAAGCTGAGAATGCTAGACCATACAGTGAATAATCTGATGGGACATGCACAATCAAATATTTCCTACAAAAGCTGAAATACATGTGTATCTCTTTTAACTGGAATAATGACTTGGTGTGGATGGGTTGATAGTCTTAAATTGTTAGACTCTTCCATTGGTCAGCATGGGTTGGAGTCTTGTCTCTGGCCAATGTGTATTTCATTTCTCTCTCTTACATATACAGTCGAACCTCATTATCTCGAACTCGCTTATTTCGAATTACCGCTTATCTCGAAGTGAAAATCTGGTCCCTGTTTTTACATGAAACTATGACAACAGGTAACAAAATAATGTGGAAAAGAGGAGAAATTGCTCCCAAGGAGCAATTTCTCCTCTTTTCCACATTATTTTATATATATATATTTCTAACTTCAGGAGTCAAATTACATATTGATTTGTTAAATGTGGTTGTTCAATTTATTGTTTTCCTCACTCTCTCAACTCTGATATGTCGAGGTACGGATATCTCGAAGTGTTTCAGTGAGTCCCTTGGAATTCGAGATAACGAGAGTCAACTGTATATGGTTGGTTTAACTTATTCAAACTGCATAAATCATCTGGTCATTTCTGTTAGCATAATTAGGAGATAAAAGTTTGTGCAATATATGCCAGTACATGTACAAGAATGCATATTCCAGAGAAATACACAACATTACCTGCCCAAAGAAACCTATAAACATATCTGATCTGTCAATCTCCCGTAGACATATGTTGATCACCTGGGCATTCTCTGATGACTCTGTAGTAATCCCCCACCTCAAATCCACAGCAACAAACTGAAGCCCCTTTGAGTTACACAAGTGGTGAATCTGTGGAAAGTAACGCCTTGTAAGCTCCTCTCTCTCTTCCTCCATCCCACCAAATGGAGATGAGAAAAATATTTTCACAAGTCTTGGGTCATGTAACTTAGGCATCTTGTTTGGTTTACTTGAGCAGTAACTGTACTATCTGAAAAGAGAAAAGCTTATATACAAATACAATATATATTACGATTTGAGTTTATTTTTTAAACTCTTTCAACACTACAGAATGAAAAATTGGTTCTGCAAGCAGTGTAGATCCAGATAAGAGGTTTAGCAACAAGGTGTCTCATCAGGATCTACACTGTTTACTCTTTTTTTTTGTCAGACACTCACAGCTCCAAATATGGCACTTTTTTTGCAAACAAAAACAATTTATATTTATCTCATTTGTATATGGAAACATATGAATATTATGGTACTAATTAGAAGTGCCTCACCGAGGCTCTAATAATGAGTACCCACAACATATGTTTTAGTGGCAAAATAAGAAAAATATTTTTCTGATGGCCCCTCTTCTCTAAAGCTAGACACTGTCTGCCATTTTCTTGTTTGTTGGTATTTTCTTACTTTGATCTAACATCCCTTTAGGAGGCAATGGACTTCAAAGGGTTAACTTCAGAAATCTGCCAGCAAATGAGAAGGAAACAAATGAGTGGTACATACTTTAAAAACATCTTTTAAAACACGTGGCCGTGTGCACAGCTCTTGTGCGTGAAGCGCAATGCTCCATGCCAGCGAGACTTGGCCATTGACAGCCGAACCTCCAGTGTCTGCAGCGAAATGACAGGACAATGATCAGACAGATCTGCAATGTCTGGCTGCAAGAAATTGTCACCACTGGGTCCAATGGGCTGCTTGTGCGGCTTGGCATTGAGGATCTGGACCTCATTCTGAAGGAGAGAAGACTCCGATGGTATGGACATGTGGAACACTCCAATGGTGCAGTCAAGACAGCCTTTGACATACAGGTTGATGGAAAGCGTGGGCCTGGGAGGCCCAAGATGACATGGAAGCAGGTGACAGAGGGATTGCAGAGAGTGGAAGCTCTCGGCTATCAACCCTCATGATAGACATACCTGGAGGTCTGGTGTGAGATCTGCCATGCGTGCAGCAAGCCAGCTATCTGGAAGGGGGCCCACTGATGTGGATGTAGCCCCTGTACCTGCACGTTAACAAAAATCTGATTATGATATATGATATGATACATACAATTCAATGCATTTGTTCAACACATTTTAGACTGAATGACTTCCCCCACACTATATAGTGGAAGATTCTAATTTCTAGTTTAGGGTCAGACTGTGTGATTTAGATATTCTGAGAGAAAAATGGTTGAATTATTTGCCAACCCTGGAGACCCAGATCAGACAACACATTCTGTGGGATGTGATCTGGGTCTGCACTGTTTGCCAGTTACCCTTTTATGGGTCTACAGACTACAATGGGTTAAGCAGATTGTATGGCCAAACTAATGACAGGCAGTGAAGTATTCCTTCTTTCTTCTGACAAATTGACAGTGGTAATAGTCTACCTTCTGATGTGCTTTGTACTTCAGACTACAAGGGAGTTGAACCTTTACCACTCTATAGGCAAATTCAGCAGATGACAAACCAATGACATTTACCTTATTGTTCACAGGAATAGGGTTTGTAATTTCAAAGCCTATTTTCTGTCAAAACTAAGAAAATATTTCAAAATGTCATCTGCTGAAATTTTTACCCAGCATGCTAAACATTAAAACTCTCTATCTTATTTAACTGGCAGTATGTGTCATAGTATTCCTCTGATCCACTGCATGTCAATAGTTTTAATGGCCCACCAAGTGCCTAACTGTCTGTCTGTGTGTGTCTGTTGCTAAATTAAAATTTAGCCCCTTAATCTTTATTACTCTCTTAGCTAATTCAGCAGATGACAAACTGATCAATATTTTCCTTATTTTTCCTAGAAAACAGGATTCAACATTTCATGCAAATTGTCTCCATAGGAAATGTCAAACCCTGTTTGCTATGAAAATAAGAAAAATATTTCTATATACCATCTGCTGAAAATTTTACCCAGAGTGCTCTGACTATAGATGTACACGGTGCCAGGGAACTGCACGCCCCTTGGATGGCAGACCACAGAAGGAAGTCCAGGTCGGACCTGACAAGCTTGAGGTGGTAGCTTCCTTTTGCTACCTAGGAGACATGCTCTCAGCAGCAGGTGGCTGTGAACTTTCAACCACAACACGTGTGAAAACTGCCTGGAAGAAGTTCAAGGATCTGCTACCAGTCCTCTCTTCACGCCACCTCTCTTTCAAAACACGTGGTCATGTGTACAGCTCTTGTGTGCGGAGCGCAATGCTCCATGCCAGCGAGACTTGGCCATTGACAAAGCCGAACCTCCAGCATCTGCAGCGAAATGACAGGGCAATGATCAGACAGATCTGCAATGTCAGGCCACAAGACATTGTCACCACCAGGTCCAATGAGCTACTTGTGCATCTTGGCATTGAGGATCTGGACCTCATTCTGAAGGAGAGAAGACTTCCATGGTATGGACATGTGGAACGCTCCAGTGGTGCAATCAAGACAGCCTTTGACATACAGGTTGATGGAAAGCGTGGGCCTGGGAGGCCCAAAATGACATGGAAGCAGCTGACAGAGAGGGATTGAAGAGAGTGGAAGCTCTCGGCTATCCTCATGATAGACGTACCTGGAGATCTGGTGTGAGATCTACCATGCGTGCAGCAAGCCAGCTATCTGGAAGGGGGCCCACTGATGTGGATGTTGCCCCTGTACCTGCACGTTAATCAAAAATCCGATTATGATGATGATGATATGAGGTAATGTTCCAATATGATCATCTCAATATCATTAGATATATGCAGGAAGTGAGCAACAGGAAGGAAGCTATCAGTCACACTGGGATTTGTCCTTTAAAATACAGCATTACAGTATTTATTCAGACATCCTAACTCCTTACTATACTTGTACCAACATTAACCAATTTACGTCGAGTGGACTCTCCTACAACTCTTTGGACCGATCTCAGGGGCAGATTTATTTTCATGGAAAATTTTGGATAAATTGGACAAATTTGGGACACTCTCCCTTATACTTCTCTTCAGCAAATCCATTTTACTACTTGTAAATGTGTTTAAACTTGCTGGGTGAGTAGCAAACAGTGTAGACCCTGATCAGATGCTGTGCTCTGCAGCATCTGATCTGGGTCTACTTTGTTTGCTCAGTCCTTTCTGTCTGAATATGCAGAGTAAGTATGGTAATATGATTAAATCAAACCCCCCTCAGAAATCCTCCAGGGTCTGCCTCTGGGTCTATTTCCAATATCAGGGTGTCTGGTTAGTTTTAGTGCTACTATGTTTTATAGAAAATCCTGTATTTAATGCAAACAGGATAGACCCTGATCAGATGCTGCATTCTGCAAAAGGGTCTTATCTGGAAGTCATTCCAAAAGCCAACCCTGGCAGAGTATCCTAAAGGTATTTTCTTTAAGTCTTGTAATTTGTAGGACTAACAATGAACAAAGAATTAAGGTTTATAGGGATGATAAAGATTGGCTGTTGTTTACAAAAATTTGATCATCAAGAATCTTTCTCTACACACTCAGAAGCCCTCAAAAATAACATGCTCTTTTTAAACTATGTGTATTCAATGTTTGTACAACCATTTGCAAAGTGAGTTAGGTATTTTATCATAGAAATAGCAGAAATAATTGTTCAGTCTTTGCTTAAAATAAACAAATGGCAATATGAAATGGCTGCCCCTTTCACCTTTGATTTTGTTGCGAAGGTCAATATGACATGACAATTGGAAAATGTCCGCATGTCAGACTGAGTCTGGTGAAACACTGAGTTCCCAATCAAACTGTTTCTGTGAACTATTAAACTATTAACCAAAAAGAATCCGAACATTTTTTTACAGAGAAAACAGCTGTCCCTCCAACCCACCCCACTCCCAACCCCTCCCCGCCCCCCTCCCCCATGAAATTTCAGTTTGTTTTTCATTTGTCCGAATTATATATCCATGAAAATTTGTTAAGAATCCAACCACTAGCTGGTCCAAAAGATATTGTGCAGACAAGAAAGTGTCATGCCAACTCTGAAGCCAACAGGTATGTTCCCCTCCCAGTAGGTGAGGGACACAGTAATTTGGCCAGAGCAGCAAACATTGTACAGCAGCAAACATTGTACACCCAGATCAGACCACTACTGTGAACAGGAACTGTCTGATATGGCTCAAACCTGGTTGCCCATGCGCTTCCATCTCAATGCCTATGGTCCTTGTAGTTTTTATTAATTTCTAAACAAATTAAGTATCGAGAATTACTTTCTAGATTTTGTTCAATATTCACTGCTATTGCATTATAAAAAGTGCATGAAGATCAATACAATACAATACAAATCTTTCATCACGAAAACACGCCTATATAATTTTGACCCCCTTAAACCCCATTTTTATATAGTTAAACTGGGGTTTACAGGGGTATACATTATTTTTCTTATTTCTGCTCAAAAATATAGATTGTGGGTACTCGTTAGAACTGCCTTGCAGAGGCGGTTCTAATGAGTACCCACAATCTATGTTTTTAAGCAGAAATATGAAAAAAATTCAGATTTTTATCTGAAAATTTTCATTTCTTTGGTGGTAAAATTTTCAGTATATTTGAATAGGCATGTTTTCGTAATGTATTTGCTAATCAAAGTGCCCATAAGTGCAGGGTAATTAAACAGTGTAATTTAGTACAATGATTACAATGATTGGATTGATTGGTATACAAAGAACACACACACTCACATAACAAAAAAAAAAAAAAAATGACATGCATTCTAATACTGCAAAAACAACTATCAGTAACACCCAAGGAGCAACACCTCACCTCTTAACAGAATCAGATAAAACTAGAAATGTGTCAATATGACACAGGGGTCATCCTCGCCCAGACGCATGCATTTTGCAATAAATGAAATTGAAAAAAAGGGCCATAACTCTCATAATAATTGGCAGATTTTACCCTAAATCGAACTTGGCCAATATTTTATGATTATATACCTGTGTATAAAATATGAATCCAATACACCAATCTTTTTTAAACAAGAAATCCACGGAAAGCAATGTTGCACCTGCGGGGATTAAGTCATACAAGTTCCTATTTGTATTGAAAAAAATCTATTTTGCAGTATTCAAGAAATTGATGGGTTAGTTTGTAAGAAAAATGGACAAAGTAGAAAATTTGGAATATTGGCTTGTAAATTTGATCTAAACCTGTCCATTATTTCACAAGATATTGATATTGAGCGGATATCATTTTGGCCCATTAATCAAGGCCAGTAACTCAGCTGAAAATTGACGAAAAATGTCATGTGACAATCCCAAGCTAGGTATTGTTAACAACAATATGTATGCAAAAAATGATCCTAATCCATCAATTCTTTCACAAGATATTGAGGGGAAACCAATTTTGGGCATAAATCAAGGGCCCCTGCTGAAATGAATCTGAGATTTATGTGCAAACAATATGCACATCTCCAGACCATGACCTAATCATTTGTGAAGTTTCAAAACTATTGGCCTAAAACTGCAGGAGGGAGTTGCACTCACGAAACACCCACTGACTATAAGGGTTTTAGGTAAAAACTGACTAAGTTAACAAAGCAGAAAAAGTTGAAAAAAAAAAATCTGAGATTTATGTGCAAACAATATGCAAATCTTCAGACCCTGACCTAATCATCTGTGAAGTTTCAAATCTATTAGCCTAAAACTGCAGGAGAAGTTGCGCTCATGAGACACCCACTGACTATAAGGGTTTTAGGTAAAAACTGACTAAGTTAACAAAGCGGAAAAAGTTGAAAAAAATCTGAGAATTATGAGCAAACAATATGCACATCTACACACCATGGCTAAAACATCTGTGAAGTTTCAAAATGATTGGCCAAAAACTGTAGGAGGAGTTGCGCTCACGAGACACCCACTGACTATAAGGGTTTTAGGTAAAAACTGACTAAGTTAACAATGCTGAAAAAGTTGAACAAAAAAATCTGAGAATTATGAGCAAACAATATGCACATCTACACACCATGGCCAAAACATCTGTGAAGTTTCAGAATGATTGGCCAAAAACTGTAGGAGGAGTTGCGCTCAGGAGACACCCACTGACTATAAGGGTTTTAGGTAAAAACTGACTTAGTTAACAAAGCAGAAAAATCATAATCGGATTTTTGATTAACGTGCAGGTACAGGGGCAACATCCACATGTGGGCCCCCTTCCAGATAGCTGGCTTGCTGCACGCATGGCAGATCTCACACCAGATCTCCAGGTACGTCCATCATGAGGGTTGAGAGCCGAGAGCTTCCACTCTCTGCAATCCCTCTCTGTCAGCTGCTTCCATGTCATTTTGGGCCTCCCAGGCCCACGCTTTCCATCAACCTGTATGTCAAAGGCTGTCTTGATTGCACCACTGGAGTGTTCCACATGTCTACACCATCAAAGTCTTCTCTCCTTCAGAATGAGGTCCAGATCCTCAATGTCAATCCGCACAAGTAGCTCAATGGACCTGGTGGTGACAATGTCTTGTGGCCTGACATTGCAGATCTGTCTGATCATTGCCCTGCATTTCGCTGCAGACGCTGGAGGTTCGGCTTTGTCAATGGCCAAGTCTCGCTGGCATGGAGCATTGCGCTCCGCACACAAGAGCTGTACACATGGCCACATGTTTTGAAAGAGAGGTGGCGTGAAGAGAGGACTGGTAGCAGATCCTTGAACTTCTTCCAGGCGGTTTTTCACACGTGTTGTGGTTGGAAGTTCACAGCCACCTGCTGCTGAGAGCATGTCTCCTAGGTAGCAAAAGGAAGCTACCACCTCAAGCTTGTCAGGTCCGACCTGGACTTCCTTCTGTGGTCTGCCATCCAAGGGGCATGCAGTTCCCTGGCACCGTGTACATCTATAGTCAGGTTCCTTTTTCAAGCGCTTGAGCCCACTGCATTTCTTGTGCACCCAGTGCTTGCAGCCATTGCAGAAGATGCTGTTGCTGCCCACTCCAGTGCGACAGACAGCGCATGGAAACGCCTGAACTCTGCAGGAGGTCCAGTCCCGTACTGCAGATCATGATCTTTGTCTTTCCTGCATTTACTCTCAGTCCTTTCTTCTCCATTGCTTCTTTCCAAGTCAAGAGCCTCCTGACACATTCCTCAAGCGATTCAGCGATGATAACAAGGTCATCGGCATAGAGGTCCTCCCAGAGGACCCCAGAGCGGAACTCTCGTGATAAGGCTTCAAGCACAATAATGAAGAGCAGTGGGCTGAGTACTGATCCTTGGTGAACACCAACTTTCACTTCAAACTCCTCACTGTACCCCTCACCAACACGGACACGGCTCTGTGCATTTGCAAACATCCCCTGCACCAGTCGCACAATCCACTCCTCCACACCAAGTTTTCTCAGTGCCCACCAGATGACCTTCCGAGGTACTCGATCAAACGCCTTCTCCAGGTTTACGAAAGCCATGTAGAGTCTCTTACTGGCAGCTAGATACTTCTTTTGCAGCTGCGTGACAACAAAGATTGCGTCTGTAGTGCCTCTGCCTGGGACGAAGCCAAACTGGGAATCGTCAATTGACACCAACTGTCTGATGAGGTCGTCCACAATCCTCTCCAGGATTTTCATAACCTGCTCTGTCAGCTTGAGACCGCGGTAGTTGCCCCTTTCCAATGCGTCCCCTTTTCCCTTGTAGAGGCAGACAATGAAACTCTGCTCCCTGTCAGAGGGTACCTTGCCATCACGAATGATTGCAACTGCGAGGTCACGTATCATGGAGGCGCCCATGTCACCGGCCGCTCTTATCATCACCACTATGCCTGATGGGCCCGGTGCTTTGCCTGGATTCATATTTAATACACAGGTATATAATCATAAAATAGAGGTCAAGTAAAATCCACCCATTATTATGGGAGTTATGGCCCTTTTCCACCTTCAAAAAATGTTTTCCTTTCGATATTTTTTTGTCTCACCTGTTGAAAAAAAAAATCTGAGAATTATGAGCAAACAATATGCACATCTACAAGCCATGGCCAAAACATCTGTGAAGTTTCTAAATGATTGGCCAAAAACTGTAGGAGGAATTGCTCTCACAAGTCAATTGTTGACGAACGGATGAATGGACAAACGGACTAACGGACGGGTCACGGCTTGCCTATATCGCACCTGCGTGCTAACGCAGGTGCGACAAAAAAATATCGAAAGGAAAACATTTTTTGAAGGTGGAAAAGGGCCATAACACCCATAATAATGGGTGGATTTTACTTGACCTCTATTTTATGATTATATACTTGTGTATTAAATATGAATCCAATTCACTAATGTTTTCAAAAGATATCAAACGGAAACTATTTTGCAACGTTGAAAAAGGGCTGTAACTCCAAAAATAATTGGTGGATTCTACCCTAAATCGAACTTGACCTACATTTTATAATTATATGCTCGTGTATAAAATATGAATCCAATTCACTAATCTTTTAAAAAGTTATAAACAGAAACCATTTTTCACAGTTGAAAAAGGGCCATAACTCCCAAATAAATTGGTGGATTTTACCCTAAATCTAACTTGACCTACATTTTATGATTATATACCTGTGTATAAAATTTGAATCCAATACACTAATCTTTTCAAAAGATATAGAACGGAAACCATTTTTTCAACTATTTTTCAACGATGAAAAAGGGCCGTAACTCCAAAAATAATTGGTTGATTTTACCCTAAATTGAACTTGACCTATATTTTATAATTATATGCTTGTGTATAAAATATGAATCCACTACACTAATCTTTTTAAAAATTATGGAATGGAAACCATAACTCCCAAAATAATTGGTGGATTTTACCCTTAATCGAACTTGACTTACATTTTATGATTATATACCTGTGTATAAAATTTGAATCCAATACACTATTGATTTCAAAAGATATCGAACGGAAACCATTTTTCAAAGCTGAAAATTTTTCAAAGTTGAAAAAAGGCCGTAAGTCCCAAAATGATTTGTGGATTTTACCCTGAATAGAACTTGACCTATATTTTATGATCATATACCTGTGTATAAAATTTCAATCCAATACACCAATCTTTTCAAAAGATATCGCACGGAAACCATTTGTGTTATGTACGGGACAGATGGGACGGACTGGATGGGATGTACATTCAGACAGCCGTGATACTATATGCCCTCCCAATTAAAAAATGGCAGAGGCATAACAAAAAACGTGTCAAGATGTGAGGTGTCCAAGTCCAGCGATCAAGAGGACAGTGGCATGTAATCTCTCTATATCTCATTTCTCTCACTAAACAATATCAATAATAATTTACTAATGCTCTGTATTACATAAGGATCCTCTGAGATCATAAGCCAAATAAAGACTTGAGCTGGTTTAAGCAGCAACATGTTCTTATACTTTAAATAGATATCACTTAAAATTGTTGATCTTTTACTATTCAATTTTTGACATTCTAATAAAAAATAAATTCTGTCTTCTACTTCTATATTACATAATTTACATATTCTACATCAATTTTATAATAATAACTTCCCCTTTCTATTTGTAAATCATGTGATGAGATCCTAAAGTTACCGGTACATAAAAATTCCCTTTGTTTCTGGGCTAGTAAATGTTTGTTTGTTTGTGTTGAGGTTTTACGGCCCAGTTAACCCAATGGGGTCATGTCGAGCGCGGTCAGTTTACCTAACCACACGTTTACTGGGCAGGCTTAGTCCTCTAAGCGGTTAACCAGTATTGTGCACATTCTTTCGCCAGAAACTGACAACTGCCCTTCTTGAATCAGCGGAAGGGAGAGAATGACCGTAGAAAATATTTCATGATCAATCTCCACGAAAGAATGTTACCGACCTCGGCGGGGGTTGAACCCGCGACCTCCTGGTCTCCAGTCGGACGGCGCATCCAACTGAGCCACCGAGGCCGGCTCTAATAAATGTAGATATTTGTCCTATGTTCATTTTAAATGTCCTGTAGGTCCTAATTTATTATCAGTATTTTGTTTTCTTTCATCTGAAAATAACTGTTTACACCACACCTTATCATAAATAGCTTTCAATTTCTTAATAAGAGTATGTTTAAATTTGGCTTTACTTAAAGAAAAAATATCATTATTCAAAAAGGTTGAAATAGTTTTGACACATCCGCTCATGAAATTTCTTTTCCTGTCTAAAATGAGGGGTTTCACCAAAGTAGAGGCATGGAAGTTAATGTGTAATGTACATTGCCACTAAGGATTATCAAACTAATATTTTATGACTGATTAAATAATACTTGAATTTTGTAATGAATAATTGACATTTTGGGCAACAAACTGGCTTTTACCGTGTACAGTCTAGACGATGAGGGTAGACTTTGGCCTTTTTATAGGTTTAGGACTACGTAAACTTCAAGCTTAACTTGACTTGAGATGGAACACAAATATCAGCAACATGCCAACATGTGTACTAAGGCAAGTAGAACTCTTGGTTTCCTGAGGAGAAATCTTTATCAATGTCCTCCGGATGTTAAAGAGGCAGCATATAGCAGACGTTCACCCCATTTTGGAATATGACAGCTGTGTTTGCGATCCCCAAGGCGTGGTTCTTCAACACGAAATCGAAAAAAATCAGAATAAGTCTGCTAGGTTTGTTACTGGCAATTACTGTTCTGGAATACTCGAAAAATTAAAATAGGAGTCTCTCAAGAACAGGAGAGACAAGAGACTGATTCTTTTGTACGAAGGTCTAAAGGGTGCTGCCAGCGTTCCAACAGATGATCTTATCCCCCCTACCCACCCTCCGCCCTCCGCACCCCCACCCCAATTAGGTGCAGTAAAAATATCACTCAATGACTTTTCAGGCCCCCGCTGCAAGAACTGACATTTACAAGGGCTAATTCTTCCCTCAAACAATCAGAGATTGGAATGCCCTTCCAGCTGTCCAGATTCGATCATACATCTGTACATGTACCTCTGCTGAAGGT
Source organism: Anodontia alba (assembly GCA_964016985.1). Taxonomy (NCBI): domain Eukaryota; kingdom Metazoa; phylum Mollusca; class Bivalvia; order Lucinida; family Lucinidae; genus Anodontia; species Anodontia alba. Next base: position 111,424,539 of record OZ024823.1, read on the forward strand.
GCAGAGGAGGGTGTGGCAAGGTCTCTGGTGAGGGCTAGGGACTAACTTCCCATATCACAGGTCCTGGTGAATGAATGTCATTAGACGTATCATCAGTAAAAATTCTGATTCTGAAACCTGCTCATAAAGCAAAAACGTGTTTGTTGTTGTTGCAACAGAAACTGCTGTTTACAGTGTAAGAGCACTTAAGGGGAGAATACCCATCCGGGGGTCACTCTTATCACCGCAGGACACCACAGGACACCGCAGGACACCATTATTTTCTATATATCTGATACATTTTGACTTGAAAAATGTGTAAAAGGGTATTTTATATCTTTTATAGTACTTTGAATAGACATTGCTGAAAAACAGTTGGTCAGTATGGTATGGTTTTGCCTCAGTATGAATATCAATGAATATCACAGTGTTAAACATTGGAAATTGTTTCTATGGTTTGTTGTTACAAAATTATTTTCATTTTACATTATATGCGACCTGTCACGTTAGCCCAAGGATAAAATATTATTTAACTATAAAATTTTATCCTTAGTTTCCAGCTGGCACCGCGCAAGTGTAATTGCATAGCAGCAAATGCCTAGAGTTCAATTTGCGACTCGTGGAGGTGTGACTAGGACTTGCTACCACCAAAATTGTCAAACATTTTGATGACAGCCATTTACCAGCCTCTTTTTTTTTTTTTTTTTTTTTTTTTTTTTTTTGTTTTTTTGTTTTGTTTTTTTATTGTTATTTATTTGTCTGTTTTTTTGTTGTTGTTGTTTTTTTATGTTTTTTTTTTTTTTTTTTCTTGTATTTTGTCTTGGATTTTGTTTTCTTTTTATTTTTTTTTTCTATTTCTATTCTTTTATTGTCAATTAAATTTTATACATGTATAGATCTAACTGACTTTAAAAACATATATGGAAACTGAAGAAAAGCTTTAATTAGGCTTGAGGTTCCAGCATTAGATTAAGCTTGATATTGTCCACAGTTTTTGGATTTGTTCTGACAAAGTTGGTCTCTTTAGGTTGGTTGCCTAGGTACTCATATAAAGCAACGTTTGACAAACTATCGTCCGCTGCTCTATAGACAAATGTCACATGTTTTTGGAAGTTTGGGTCTGCCTTCAGGGTGGCATAATACTTGGTAAAAACAACGATGTTTTCGGGTTCTGGCTGTGGGTCTAATGGCACCATGACGTCTTGCCGTTATTTCTTTTTCTCACACAGTACTGATCTTTTTTCAACTCAAAATAGACAAGGTTTCCTTCGACTAGGTAATAATATGACTTTACCGTCCTCCCCTTTTGTGTCATCCATACTCCACAATCATCGTAAAACTCACTTTTCTTGTTTTGCTTAACTCGTTCAGCGTTATAAGTTACGTTTATTGTCGACCAACATGTAGCAGTTACTTTTATTTCCCGGTGGCACTTCGGTATGAACATATTTCTTCTCTTTTATAAGGGTGTATATGTCTTCAGCTTTGTGCCAACGTCCATTAGGTAGTGGGTTGATGTTTTCTGGAACAGGAATATTTCGGGAAGTTTCGATTTTAGTAGAGTCATTGAGTTCAGTAAAGTCCGTTACCATGTCATTGTCCACTGTGTCTTTCACATTCTTGTTGTTCATTGGAGAATTATCAAGATTCATTTGCTTTGTGTCATAAGAGGTAAGAGAAAAGTCCAGGGAGTGCCACAATCACAAACCGCAGCCCTTCCCAGACCCCAAGAGGAAGAGGAAACCGACAAATCTAAACAAGCACAAACCGAACAAACGTACGAAAAGCACTAAGATTAGCTCTCTCTTCCCCAAGCGAGGTAATCGCAATACTAAAAGGACTGAAAAACACAAGAACAAAATGACACACGGAAAGACATACAACAAATCGCCTCGTAGAATAAACCACAAAGCAACAAAGAGTAAGACTAACACTGGGACCACCGCCTTAGAACGGTCGGTAGAGCAAACCACCGGGGGGTGGGGGGGGGGGAGGTGGTTTAAAGCACTTTTACAGCTAGTTAACTTCACCCTGGGTCCCAATGTTACTCTTAATACAGAAATACATAAAAATTCGGTTCGCATAAAGGCTCCCAACTCAGTCAATGCATCAAAGCGAAAACATAAAAATCAAATTAATCACTATAATAAACAAAGACGAGTACCCATGGCTAATTCTACTGTATGCCAGAGTAAATGAAAACCAATAGTTGAACCACGGCGAGCCACTAAAGTGAACACTTGATGTTTCCATGTAATCATTGTTTATCTCCGTTTCAGGCTGTTCATTTGGTTCGTGAGCCGATTTTGCGATTGGTGTGACTGTGCTTTCATTGTCATCACTGAAGTGCACACTTGATGTTTCCATAAAATCAATGTTCAGCTCAGTTGCAGGTGGATCATTTGGTTTAAGAGCCGGTTTCGCGATTGGTGTCACTTTGATATCATTTCCCAAAATGTCCTTAATCATAAACGAACTGATCGGCGTACTTATTTCATTCAGTTGAAACTGATCATGTTTCTTTGGAACAGGCGTCAGGACTTCGTTACGTTTCATTTCAACGGTGGATGCAGTTGTTGGTTGTTGTTTCTTTTCAACTGGAACTTGTGGTCGTTGTTCTTGGTGTTTTTGTTCATCCACGACTTTTGTTTGTGTTCGTTTTTCTTGTTTCAAAATGGGACGCGAAGGGCCCATGCGGCTCCACATGACTGTCAGTGTCTCTCTATTTTTGGTATCGTCTGTCACGAAGAATTTGCTAAGAGCATTGTGTGCTTTACACTGTGTTCCATTCATGGGAGGATAAACACTTTTAATGGGCAGTCCTACTACAGATGATAGCGCCATCATTGTCCATATGGATGAGTACGCACCCTCCGTGCAACAGTCTTTTATTGACGCACTGTAAGACGGTGAATGAGTCATCAATTGGTCATAGTCCAAGCGGCGTTGGTAGGTGTCGGCGTTCAGTGCCATTTCTACTGACGTTCTTAAACGGAGTTCGGCAGCATGGTCCTCGTTGCCCGTGAGGGCAATCGACACTGCATTGAATAGACAGTTACCATCCCCAGTTATCATTGATGGAATGCCAAGATTCTGTAAGCGACATTTGTTCAAGATGTAATGGGCGTTCATGTCTTGCTCGACGAATTCTCCGGAAATAGGCGACTGTCCGTATAGGTCAAATGGTGGCATTCTCTTGGCTTCACGTCTGGCGGCGATTTGCAAGTTGTCGGTACCAAAGGCAGCAGACCACTGCAAACATACAAGAAACCTCAGATACAGAAAGTCGAGAAATTGCCGAAAATTACATCAAAAACATGTACTGGAGCCATATTAAAATCTATACGGATGGCAGTAAGGATACAGAAAATAAAAAAAAAAACGGGATGCGCATTTGTCATACCGCCTTAAATGTAACTAGAAAAATCAAACTGCATCCAAACCTAACAGTTTACACGTCAGAATTAATAGCCATACAAAAAGCGCTACAGTGGATTTTGGACAACAATCTAAATTTTAAAGTAGCCATTTTGACAGACTTGCATCATAAAAAGAGGCTTGAAACTCAACATTGACTGGGTCCCGTCGCACTGTAACATAAAAAAGAACGAACGGTTTCCGTCACGAAGTTGACCCATCCCTGCCAAACGCCTTAATACAATACAGCGAAAACAGACGTCTTGACCTCAACAGCGCGAATGCGCAAAACATAGTAATTTAAATGCAAAAATAATTATTCTCCCAGTCATATCAATGTCAACAAAAGGCGACTGGGTGCTGGTGGGCCCAAGTGCCTGCTGAGAAGGTACCCACGTATTGGTACCTTTATACCGCTGATTGGGCCAGCGAAGTACTTTGTCGCCAAGGAAAACTTAAGGATAAGCTAAACAAAATAAGTTCACCTCAACTGCGCGAATGCGCAAAAACACATTAATTTAAACGTCCTATGGAAAACATAAAAATAGACAGGCTGGCCTTGGTAAAAAAGGGCAAGGCTGGCAAAAACCGCTAGACTAATATAATATCCAGTACACCCCAAAAAATAGAATCCTGGATCAAAAAAGTCATTCTCAATATCCACCACTTATCTGGTGCAAAAAAATGTAAACATTGTAAACAGCACGAGTCCGCTAAAGAAAGCATCAAAACAAACAGGTTAATCAGTACAGTGAACATCAAATTGATGCAAGCGCTAAATAGCGACTCGAGAGACTCAAGCCAATTTCCTCAAATCAAACTGTCCAACTAGTGGTGTACAACTAAGTACACCAATTACCATACTTAATCCAATTAATTAACCCTAAATTGTTCTTGCATGTCAAGTAAAAGGAGCTACACGCCCAAACAGTTAAATTCCAGCAAAGCGGAGACTCACAAATGCTCATACGCTGCCCCCCCCCCCCCCCCCCACACACACACACACACATATTTTATTTATTTTATTATTATTATTATTATTATTATTATTATTATTATTATTATTATTTTTAGCTACCCAATCCTCAATCAATTAAGGTCCACCCGGCACTGTAAAAAAGTGTACAATCCCCAGACTCTAGTAACCTTAGGCCCCAGCTACTCCCGCGTGGGCAGCCACACCCGTGAATCCCGTAGAAACCAACACCCCGAATTCCCCGAAAAGTACAAAAGGTACGACGAAAATAGTTTAAAAAAAAAGAAAAAAAGAAACATGATTTTGTTCAATTTGGTTTTTATTTAGAGTGTACTTAATTGGAAATAAAAAAAAGTTATGTTTTATAAGATCTTTTTCGTCTTAAATGCCTAGTTCCCTAGATTTTCCCTAAGTATACAATACTGCTTATATCGATTTGGTTTATTCAAATTAGATTTTTCTTACATTTCTCTTGCTTTAAGGGTATCATCTCTGCCCTTGTAATACCTGATAGACTGTTAGGATCCGTGCAATGGGGACACCATCAGTACCTGACTGTCGGACCTAAGTCCCGTCATGTCGTACCTACTTGCCGAGACACTAAACCAAATGCCGTTCTTTCTTTTTAAGTCGCACAATATGAACGCGCGCATTGTTATTACAATTCAACGAAATGTAGCAACGATGCGCTAAAACAAATTTAAAGAAAGAGTTACATTTGAGAATGTCTTCCCCGTGGATCCAGCATTCATCTAGTCTAAGCAGAATATAGGCGGACATAGATGTGTGGAACACATATGCATTAATTGTATATAATTACCTGTCTCATTCGTGTCAATCCCCAGAGGTATTCATAAGGCACAGAACCGAGTTCAATTGAGAAACAGTTCTCGCACGTGTATTTCGCGGTAGAGCCACTGAAAGAACCCAGTTCCTCCTCAGTCAAACCTTCACGCTGAGCATGGTACCATTGTGTACAAGCATCACACTGTATCCCAGAAGTGCAATTTCGGCGACATGAACCACATGGCCAAACCGCAGTTCTTTTGGATACAGTGATTATTCTTTTTCTAGCAGGCATTATTCAGACTGGCAAAGGTTTGTCTAAAGCAACTGAATTAATGGTGACAGACAAGAGAAAAAATCCAGTTTATATATCTAAAACGAATGGACTCAAGATAATTAACGAACCAAACAACACTATTTTTTAATTGGAGCTTACGTTTTAACTTGACCGACAGCTAACAAACCATCAGACAGCTACCGCCTCGTTTGATTCTCTGTGTACATGGGATTAAAAGACTACCGAACTTCGTTGATTGCCTTTAATCGGTTGATTCTCTAGGGATTAAAAGACTACCGATCTCCGTTGATTACCTTTAATTGCTTACATTATCATAGTCTAATTAGATTACTTTTATTTATTCAATCGTTTATTCCCCTCTCCTTCATTCTTTCCTTCCTTCCGTCCTTCCTTCCTTCATTCATTCATTCATTCATTCATTTTGAGTCGTGTTGGATCTTATTTACTTTGGGTCCGCTATGACATTAAAAGAAAGAGTAGGGGGTGGGGAGATTGGATGGACATTATAAGGATTTTCTTTCTGAAGATTTATATGGCCCTAATAAGGGCCGTTTTCAGCAGAATACTGCATAGAATTCTGCTTTCATATTTTTTTTTCAGTCCAGTATTGTTGCTCAGGTGCCAATCGGAGCTGATTATAGTTCATCGTAAGTGACCAGTATAATTAAAACCTGAACTTTGATTACATGAATATTTGATGGGTGGGTGAGGTTAAATTAGTATTACTGCTCTTTTGAGCAAAATTTAATTTACAGGATTTCATGTTCAATCTAGATTAATAGTTATATACTTTTAATATGATAGAAAAACAAATAAAACGGCCATCTTCGCAGAATAAACAATATAATCATCAACTTTGTGGTGACATCTATCTCGGACCTAATAATAAGTATATTGGGTCCAAACATCTATCAACAGCATGCGTCAGTTTGTTTGTTGGTGTTAAACGGATTAGGCTGTATATCATTAAGTAATCAGCAAACAAGCTTGCGGGTGTTCTCATAGTAAGTAATTACAGACAATTGACAGACATTAAAGAGTTTTAAGATAATTATACTTGTAACCTTTGATATCGAATTAGAAAAAAAGGACGGATGGATAGATGGATGGATGGATGGACGCACGGACGAACACAAGAACGGTCGGACTTTTTACCATAATTCAGCAAGTTTAACAAAGGAGCATGTTGAAACTGTAATAAGGAACTTAAAATTAAATCCAGAATAAATAAGTTCCATAATTAGCCGCTTTTGTGTTTTCATATTATACCTTTTTACGCGTGTATGGATATTACTAATAGGTAGCTGTGCTAAATATGTCCTGCGGTGTCCATTACATGTAGAGAGCGACCTTCGATGTGTACTTCAAAGACATAACGTATCTTTGGCCAATATAAGAGACTGGAATACAAGTAATATTTGTTTATTTTATTATTTTTATGCATTGTACGGCATTTTTATTTCATCTGGTGGGTATTTTATAGTAAATAAATATGTCCTGCGGTGTCCGATACAGGTAGAGCGACCTCCGATAATAAATATGTGTACTCCAAAGACATATCTTTGGCCAATATAAGAGACTAGAATATAAGTAATATTTGTTTATTTTATTATTTTTATGCATTGAAAGGCATTTTTATTTCATCTGGTGGGTATTTTATAGTAAATAAAGGTGTCTTGCGGTGTCCTGCGGTGTCTTGCGGTGTCCTGCGGTGATCAGTAGCACCGCCCATCCGGTTTCCTTATGATTCGCTACCTGGTCAGTTTCATGACTAGTGATTTCGCTACTCGCTAGTTTGGGCATCTTTGTAAACTACCCGGTATGGGTTTCACATCTTTTCTCACTTTCACATTTTAAAGACATGATGAATCCATTGACTTTACTGAAAATTGAACTCTCTCTCTCTCTTGTTTCAGTCAACTTCAACTTTGTGTCCTCATAGGCCTATTGCATAGACACACATACTCTCTCTCTCTCTCTCTCTCTCTCTCTCTGTATCTCGTAGGGCGTATATATATCTTGTTACAGCCGACTTCAACTTTGCATAGACATACACATACTTCGGCTTATGAAGTATCGAATGCCGGGCCCTCAATTCTAACATAGCGGAGGCAAACCTCTGAGCCATCCACACGCAGGGCGTAGTAATTACGGCATATTTGCCCCCTCCCTCACCGGCCTCCCCCTCCACTGCTTTACCAAATAATACCCCGCCATAGCAATTATTTGTTTATGTATTAAAGTTACCGTTGCAAAAATGTCTGGAAAGAAAATGAGAGAGGGACAGATAACAATCCTAAAGCAGATCTTGATAATATCAATGGACAGATAACAATCCTAAAGCAGATCTTGATAATATCAATGCATATAGCAAGTTTGGTTAAAAGGCCTTATTATTTACTCAAGTTATCATCCAGAAATGAAAATATGGACGTGTCTCGGGCAGATAACTCCGTAAAAATTTGATGAAATTTGCTCATGAGCAATTCCAAACCTGATCTCTTTACTGTCAATACATATAGCAAGTTTGGTTAAAATCCCTTGTTCTTTACTAAAGTTATCATCAGGAAACGAAAATATTGGCGTGTCGCGGGCAGATAACTCCGTAAAAATTGACGAAATTTGCCCATTAGCAATCCCAAACCAGATTTCCTTAATGTCAATGCATATAGCAAGTTTGATGAAAATCCCTTGTTATTTACTCAAGTTATCATCCGGAAACGAAAATATGGGCGTGTCGCGGGCAGATAACTCCATAAAAATTTGACGAAATTTGCCCATTAGCAATCCCAAACCAGACCTCCTTAATGTCAATGCATATAGCAAGTTTGGTGAAAATCCCTTGTTATTTACTCAAGTTATAGTCCGGAAACGAAAGTATGGGTGTGTCTCGGGCAGATAACTCGTCAAAAATTGACGAAATTTGGCCATTAGCAGTTCCAAACCAGATCTCAACAATATCAATGCACATACAAAGTTTGGTGAAAATCCATTGATATTTACTCAAGTTATCATCCGGAAACGAAAAACGGACGGACGGACGGACTCACGGACGACCAACGTGAAACCATAATACCCCGCCACTATTGTATGGCGGGGTATAAAAATATCATGACTATAAAGGCTGGTCACTAGTGACCAGCCTTTATAGTATTGACATTTCTTTGGTTTTATTTTAGTGGATTATTAAACAGACTATAAGATAAAAATATTTAGTCACTGGAGACTGGAGCCCGTCTGGAATTTGGAACTGCAGTCTCCTAACGATTTGAGAAAGGCTGGGTCCTTTCCCCAGTTCGTTTGCGATGGCGTCATTTTTAAATGCCCTTCATGTTCTGTTTAAATAGTTTTTGTTGTTGTTGTTGTTGTTGTTGTTGTTTTTCTGTTTATTATTATTATTATTATTATTATTTTTTTTTTTATTTTTGTTTAAACCCGTTTGCTTTCTTTACTACATTTTCGTTTCGTTAAGGTAAACGCTGGTCTTATTAGGCCTTTCTTGAACTTTTCGTGGAAAGGTTGTGTTTTCGTGTCATTCCTATCCCAGCAGACACATGACGTCTATACAACGTCGCCTCAACGTCGATGCAACGTCATGACGTTCCACTGACGTTGAGGCGACGTTGTATAGACGTCATGTGCCCACCGGATATTATTCGTCTTTCTCAAGCCCTGCCAGTATTATCTGTTGTCTATTACAAAGCTTATTGAATGGTCTTTTATTGTTTTTTTTTTTTTGTTTTATGTTTTCTCATATTTCTCTATTTTTTTTTTTTAATTTATATTAAATTGTGTATACTTATAGTATGCGTACTGCTGTGTTATGTCCTTTATCTTTAGATGTATACTATGTCTTTATGTTGCATGCTGTGAAATGTTTTGTTGCTTTATATAGGTTTACGAAAATAAAAGCCCTACAGGGCTAATGTTGTATTGTTACATAATAATCGACAAAATATAAGTGTGTCTATGCACTGGAATAGGGACTATAAATTTACTATTTTATCTAAAAACACAATGATAATACCTTGCTTGGGTGGGGGGAGGCGGGGGGGGGGGGGGGGGGGGGAAGGTAATTGTCGTACGGAGGGGGGGGGGGAGGTAATTGTCGTACGGGTGTTCGAACCAGTATTTCGAAACCTACCCCATTCATATACCTGGCCTTTGAAAAAACGGACCCATTCATATACTAGATCGTCTGAAATGTTGATGCCATACTGCCCTTTGTTTTTTTTTGTACCCATTTATTGCTGGTAGTTAGACGAATATAGCAGAGAGAACAAGCAGCCTCGAAAAATCTCTGAACGAAAAATATGTGCATGTATCGGGATATATCAGAAAAGTGGGGCCTATCATATATTAATCCAGAAAAATGGGGTCAGTCTATACTTTTTGCTGGAAAAAGGGGCTAATCATATACCTGGCAGCGCTGGAAAAGGGGGCCATTAGGCACACACATCCATACTATGTCATATGTAGGAAGTTACTCTTCCCCCACCGCCCCACCCCCCCCCCCCCCACACCCCTCCCCGTCCCTACCCAAGGATAATACACGTGTTTCAGTAGGAAGGGTCGCTTGATCCCTAACTGCTAGAACAAATGGATGCTAGAACAAATATAAAAGATTGGCGAAACTGGACTAAACAGTGTGTTGTGAAACTTTTACAACCCTGTTTCGCTGTGCGTCTGAAAGTATCCTTTTCACTGCCCTGTTAACAACGGGGGATCTTTGCACTTCGTTGAAAACCCAACCTTTTTCTGCAAAGCATAGAATTTTCCCACCTTAAACGATGACATCGCTGCGCATTGCCCAGTTCGTAAAAAGTTCTATTTCCTTATCGGTCTTTTCTTGTTTGTTCAAGACAGTACTACAGTACCAAGCACCTCTCGCTAAGCCCATGCAGCCACTCCGTCCACCCCTATCTCTAGCCCCCGCCCAAGAGTATTTTACTTCTCATTATATGCACATCTAAGGTGTATATACATTTTTTCTTAATTAATCAAATAAAAAAAAAAAAAAAAAAAGAAACAACAACATTATTTCAAATAACCATTTTAACAAATCTTCAAAAATACATTTTTGGCGTTGTTGTTGTTTAACAAAATATACCTCCATATTTTGATAACAATTTGCATTTAATAGAAAAAAAAAAAAAAAAAAAAAAAAAAAAAAAACCGCCAAAAATGTATTTTTGAAGATTTGTTAAAATGGTTATTTGAAATAATGTTTTTTTTTTTTGTTTTTTTTTTGTTTTGTTTTTGTTTTTTATTTTTATTTGATTAATGCACGTACATGCAAGTTTGATCTTTGTTGCGATGGTGATAGAACATGTGAATTGTGCCCAATGCGATTTTAGATGTATTTTTCGCACACTTTTATGTTACAGACTGAACGTGTCTGTATTTGATAATTTTAAGTAAGACTTTTCTTTTTGTTTTTATGTGCGAAATACGTTGTAATAGGATCCTTTCAGTTAGAGTTACCGACTTGCGGTTAACACTCTTCTTGATCACGGCTGGCCTCGGTGGCTCAGTCGGATGCTCGTCCGACCTGATCGGGTCCGGCAACATTCTTTCGCGGAGATTGATCGTGATTATTTTCTACGACCATTCTCTCTCTTCCGCCGATGTAAGAAGGGCAGTTGTCAGTTCCTGGCGAAAGAATGTGCATATAAGTAGGCTAATGTTTAACTGCTTAGAGAACTAATTAAGCCTGCCCATGTAAAAATGTGTTTCTAAAGTGAGCTGACCGGCTCAGCATGACCTTAATAGTGTTGACCGGGCCGTGAAACTCCAATCGAGTCATATTTCTTGAGACATGAAAAATTGAAAAGCAATAGTCAAAAGTACCGTTATGTTTTAGAATATTTGCAGAAGGTTACTTTACCATAGACAGACCAATTCCTAACCTTTATCTGTGCGAATTCAACAAACGGCAAACTGATGTTGTTTTTTTTTTTTGTTGTTGTTGTTTTTTTTTTTGTTTTTTTTTTCATTTTACACAGAAAATATGCTTTGATCTTTCATACATGTATTGTCTCCTAGACAATTAGCATGATATACCAAGCCTATTTTCTGGGAGAAATGTAAGAAAAATATATCAACATGTCGGGTGTTGAAATCCCGTTGGTGGGGGAGGGGGGGGGGACACTGCTGCCAGGAGCCCGGGACCCCTACCCTTTACACGATTGAGCCCCCTTCCCAGACAAAAGTAAGACGAACATATCCCTATTGTAGACAAACAATATATGCTCATTTGCTCAGTCAGTTAACTTAACAAGGATTTCCTTGCATATTATCAATATAAAGTACAAGAAGAAGTTTAACTTAAAGGTATGTATAACCTAATACAATTGTATTCTTTAATAATAATGGTGCTGTAAAATGGAATTGAGGGATTAACTGAATGAAGCACATTTATGCAGACCAGACTTCATTTACCTCAGACGCTTCATATCATTTATGATATCCCCGTCCCAGACATGAACCCCTTTCCAGACAGGTATATTTGAATCACATCCAAGACTTTTTTTTACATTCTACAGGGAACTCCCCGCCCCACCCCGTCTCAGACAGACAGAAAATGATACCCCTCTAGTCTGTGCTTATATAGTGAGCCCCTCCACCGCCCCCGCCCCACGGGCCTGAAATATTTACCCTGCGTTTCAAAATTTGAAATATATGGAAATAGGAAAGACAAAATATGGTTTCTAAATTAGGCTAACTGGGATTTTCGTTCGGAATAAATACCGGAAGGAGAATAGAAAATTGCTTTGTTAATAAACACTATTCACGAGGGGATGACATTTACGTTTTTTGAAAAGCTAATCTTGATGATTGCTAAATTAAATTTATTTTAAACGCACACGCAGGTTTCGATGACGTACATTCCAGAAATAACATATAAATCGTCTGTCGTACGTCTGTCGAACTACTTTTTCTCATTACCGTATATACGGACTTGCTTACTTATACAGTTGAAATAACGCAATTTCTGATGTGTACACGATTTCTGACATGTATATGTATGCAATGTTGGGGGATCACGGAGTGCAACAAAGCAAACACACAAGGTCACAATAACGTTGTTTCGATGTCGCTGCAACGTCGATACGACGTTGTTAGCTACTTGTATAACACTATACTTTCGAGTCAATCCTCTCTTAAATATTAGTAATGCCGGGAAAACCAAGTGTAATGTGCTAATTCATTGTGTGTAGATGTCAGACTGGTTGCGAAAATCATTTCAACGTCATCCTATGATCGTGTCGGTCTCTCTCTCCCACCGGGTCTCGCCTCTCCCCCATCCCCCGAAACCCCCTCTCTCGTGTTTGTGTGTGTGTGTGTGTATGTGCCAGGGTGTGTGTGCGGGGTGGGGGTTGGGTACTCTGATTTTTTCCTGCTACATAGGCAAGGACTTAGCCTAGCTACTAGGCCAATATATAAGTATGTTTGTCACTTTTTGTTTACTTATTATTATTTTTTTTTTTTTTCATTTACATTCTACTTTTTGATTCAATGTTTAGCTAGTCTATGGGTGAACTTTTCTTCTGTGGTTGTCTCTGAAATATATTGATTGCAGTGCAACAGATAAGGTGTGTATTTGATAATAACAGATAATTTTCTTCACTTTCCCATAAAAAACACATGTTGTGGATACCATAAGAATTGCCTCAAGAGGCAGTTCGAATGAATAGACACATTATTATTTTTTTTTTATCATGTTAACACGCCTATGTTATTTTGACACCCTCAAACCCAACTTTTATAAAGTGCACTTGGGTTTTCTGGGGTATACATTATTTCTGCTTTAAAACACAGATTGTGAGTACTCGTTAGAACTGCCTCAGTCCTACAATCTATGTTTAGGGCAGAAATGAGTAAAATATTACATTTTTCATTTAAGCAGATGTACTGGTCTTTTCGGCTGTTTTGCCACTGAAAGTGAAAGAATATCAGTTTATTTAATGAGTATAATTAAGAAATAGGCTTCATTGTTGACTATGTTAAAAAGATTACATATTAGATACATGTGCAATATCTTACATGGATGATATATATCATATCGCCGGACGCTGACTCGTCGGACCATGCAATTTCAAAACAATTTGACCAGCGTGTACATCCGCAGCCTAATTAGAGATTTCGGTCCAGGTCCTCAGTAATCTCTGCTGCATACAACAAATACACTGATCTGACAGTAGCCTGATCTGAGTTTAGCCAACAAGCATACAGGAATCGCCTGGCCTCAGTCCATATAAAGTCAAATTATTCAATTATCTTTAAGGTAAATTTCTCCCTAGCATTATAGCAATCTCCACAAGGGGAGGACTCTGATCAGTATGTGCTGTTGCACAGTCTTATCAGAGTCTTCATCCGTTTAAAAAAGAACCATTGGGTCCCCAGCCATCCACAGAGCAAAGACCCTGATCAGACTGCACGGATGCACAGGCCGATTTGAGTCTACGGTGGGAGCACATGTATCTAGTACAATATAAATGGTAAGAATTTAATGCATTATGAAGCCATTTCATTTGCAATCAAAGAAATTGTTACAGGTGTAAAAATGAAAATGTTATATAAAGATAAAAATGTGTGATCTGTTTTTTTTTTTTTTTTTTTTGTTATTTCTGCACAAGAAATAGATTGTGGAAATTGTTAGATCAGCCATTCATTGACATGCCTATGCAATAAATAATTTGTACAGCTGTAAAATGCCTATTTTAGGTAAATTTGTAATCTTTGTAATATAAATTGTGGGTACTCATTAAAACTGCCTCATTGAGGCAGTTCTAATAAGAATCCACCACCTTCTATAAAATCTTACAAAAATAATAAAATGGAATTTTTAATGACCGCAAAAATGAAAACTTTCAGATAAAAAAAAAATATTTTAGTTAATAGACGTCTTATTTCTGCCCACAACATAGCTAGTGGGATGGAGGCGGTTCTTATGAGTGCTCACAATCTATGCTTTAGAGCAGAAATAAGAAGTAATAATGTATTTCCCTGAAAACCCGAATTGTACTATAAAAAGCAGGTTTGAGGGTGTCAAAATAATATAGGCGTGTTATCATGATGAAAAAATCGACGTATAGCGTGTGTATTCATTAGAATCGTCTCACGAAAGTGAAGAAGGTTATCTATTTATTTCATTTGCACTCCTTATCTGTTGCTCTGCAATCAACGCAAACAATTTTTTTACAGATGTAAAAATGAAAATGTATAGATGAAAATTTGTGATCTTTTATTCTTATTTCTGCGCAAAAAGGGTTGTCAGACCCGTTAGATCAACCATTCATTGACATCCTATGCAACAAATAATTTGTACAACTGTAAAATGTCGATTGTATGTGAAATTTGTAATCTTTGTCTTATTACAGCACAAAATATAAATTGTGGGTACTCATTAGAACTGCCTCATTGAGACAGTTCTAACAGGAATTCACTAGCTTGGCATTCCATCAAAGCTGCCAGTGGCGATATGACAATGCATGTACACTGTCGCTTTTTCTCTAAATATTGAAAGAGGAATAGTCCCATTTCAAAAACTAAACTCTTGCCACTTCCAGTAGGGGAACAAAAGAATACATCTTTGCCTTTCATATAACAATGCACAAGCTTAGTCTATCCATATTCATTGCTTCTTCAAGATCCAAGATTCACTGTGTAACTGACCTGGTCAAGCTGGCACAAAGTGCTGCAAAATCTCTTCAAGAATTCAGGAAGTAATTGTAACATCAACCAGATGCTATCAATTACCTGTTTAAACAGTAGCTCATAAACCTTAAATACCAATCACTGCTGCACTGTTAGGAGGCTGACATTAATTTATAGTCCCCTCAGATATCTGAGGGTCTTCATTTCGCTTTTTACAAGGCTTAGAAATCCAGACCATATTATCTGTAGACTAGCCACAGAGCTCAATAAGCCAAAAAATATAAATGTATATTTCTAAGCCTTGGGCAAGGCTAGCAAGGACTCTTCTTTGGGTTTTAGAATTTTGAATTTTACTATTAATTTTGGGGGTTTGGATAAAAAGTGGCTATTTTGGGGGGCATTGGCCATTTGCAGGTATTTTTTTTTTTTTGGGGGGGGGGGGGGGGGGGGTCACTTTCAAAATTGAGTATTTTTTGTGGGGTCTATCAAAATTCTCGGTATTTTTTGGAAGTATTGTAAGAATCGGGGTTAGAACCTGCTGTTGAACTGATAGTTGTTTTAATTTAGTTTTAACAGATCTGTTTCTGCTGTGCTTCAGTTCATTGCCATTAAAGTAAAAACAGAGCTACTGTTAGAAACTGTTTAAAGCACTTATGTTACAAATACAATCCTTATACAGGAAAAGTAAACGAAAACTGCATATATATATATATTTGGGGTATGGCTGATATACGGCTCTTTTGGGGGGGGGGGGGGGGGGGGGGGGTTGGGAGGGGGGGGGAGGGGGTTAAACACTAGACTAAATTCAGAGTACCCCCCCCCCCGACTGCCCCCACACACACCCCTGGTGTGAGGGGTGTGTGTATGTGTGTTGTGGAAATAATAATAACAACAAACATTTACCGGTCTTATCTAGAACTACATGTAAATAAACCAAGGCATTTTTTTCATCATATAATACAGGTAAATTGAGATTTTTGAAGATCACACGGTTGATATGAGTAACAAAGAAACTGAAATGTCTGGTCCTCATAGGCCTAGGTCTACGAGTTTTCATGCATGTATTTATATATGCACATCTTGTTTCTCATTGTGCTGTATGTAGTCTATATATATTCACAAGCAGTATTCATCACAGCAGTCGATCATCTGTCGATTAATTACTCCGTTTTTTGGGTTGTTTTTTTTTAAGTTCAGTTATATATATGAATACAATAGCCAACGTTTTTCATTTAGAGTAAAATCAGTTTATTATATAAACCGAGGCGCTTCTAAATAGTATAGTAAAATGGGATCAAACGCCCATGGGTCTTACGCCCATAGCCACATATCTTTCTTTTTTCTCCATTAAAACATACGCTGTGCCCTGACGCTTCTAATGAGTACTACAACATAAGTTTTCATGGAGAAATAAGAAAACTATCGGTACTTTTTAGTTGAAAAAAACAAAAAAAACATCACGAAACATGCCTATATAATTTTGACCCCCTTCAACCCCACTTTTATGTAGTAAAACTGGGGTTTACAGGAGTATACATTATTTTCCTTAGTTCTGCTCAAAACATAGATTGTGGGTACTGGTTAGAATCGCCTCGTCGAGGCGGTTCTAACGAGCACCTACAATCTATGTTTTGAGCAGAAATATAAAAATATCTGATTTTTTAACTGAAAATTTTCATTTTTTGATGATAAAATTTTCAGTATATTTAAATAGGCATGTTTTCGTTATGAAGAGACTAATCTGGCGCTATGCTGAAATTTAGCTTCACAAATTATGTTAGACTGGTACTTGTGCCAAATTTGTTATCATCATGAAATATAAATCAGTTCCCATTCCAGCTCCGTCGTCCGTATAAAGCATATTATGACCTCGTATTATTATATTCATGTAATCCGCTATCTGCATATCTTCTTTTGTCGTTCTCTTAACCCTTAAAGCGCCAATCACAACAATTGTCGTCTGCTTTCTCATCTGCTTGAGATTTTATGTCATTTCTGCAAACAGTGATCTGGGTCCACACTGTTTGCCTGTATGCAAAAATAGGTTCAAAAAGTTTGCAAGAATATTCAGCAGACGACATAAACAGACATTTTCAGATGCAGTTTTTCTTGGCGTTTTAAGGGTTAATATAACGGACTTGATACACCTGTTAGATTCCCAATAAGCATTCTTTATAAATCTATAGCGGGCCGTTATCGGTCCGTCAGGGTAGCTGAAGGCCGATAACGGCCCGCTATAGATTTATAAAGAATGCTAGCTGGGTTACTGCCATCTTTTACAAGATAGACAACTTTGGTGACTTCCTGATTGCTTCCCTGCCCACTAATCCCCTTCTTGAAAGTGAATTACTCAAACAGGAAAGAATTTGCTTCCGAGCAAGTTTTTTTTTTTTTCTTTTAGAGTAGACCTCTTTTCAGAAGGGAGGCAATTTAGTTTTGACAGAGTTGCTTCCCCTATAAGTGTATCCGTTCTCCTTGATTAGCTTTGTTGAGATTAGTATATGTTCTCGTGCTCTTTTTGTTACACGATTTGATTGAATGTAGCCGTGTCATCTTTGATCAAACAGCCCTTCAAGAGGACTGGATACATTTTGTGGATTTTTCGCCATTTTGTACAAGGGAGATATTCTTTTTTTTTTTTTTTTTTGTGATTTCCTATATATTAAACGTCCTGCATACCTGTCCGCTTCTGAAAAAGGGTCTACTCAAAAAAGTAAGAATTTAATCCCTTTGGGGAAAAATCTTGCCTTACGTAGACCCCTTTTCAGAAGGGAACACAACCGTTGCCCCCACCCCAGCCCCCACACTGAAAAACTATTCCACTTAGCAAAGGGAAATTGGTCATTTTAGGGAACAATAAAACAATCGCAGTAGTATAGGTGTCTCTTGGGCGCCAAAAAATCGAGCATCACACACTTTCTTTCGCCCACTCACTGCATTTACAACTCCACATCTATGCATTGCACTTAGAAATGACTGACTATCATCACGAAAACATGCCTATATAATTTTGACCCCCTTAAACCCCACTTTTATATAGTAAAACTGGGGTTTACAGGGGTATACATTATTTTTCTTATTTCTGCTTAAAAACATAGATTGTGGGTACTCGTTAGAACCGCCTCGTCGAGGCGGTTCTAACGAGTACCCACAATCTATGTTTTGAGCAGAAATATGACAAATATCAGAATTTTTTTATCTGAAAATTTTCAGTTTTTGGAGGTGAAAATTTCTATATATTTGAATAGGCGTGTTTTCGTAATGTATTCCACGCCTTTTATACGGATTAACATATTTCTTTGAGAATATGTGATTTTAAACGAGGAGATAGTCCAATCTTAAGAGCATTGTGAAAAACATTAGAATCAGAAGCATAAAATTCAATAAATATATAACTTGACAAAGTTCTAATAAATAAATAAAATAAAAAATAATAATAATAAAAAAAGATTCGCAACGTCAGAAAGCGTACATTCTGTCATGTGAGCCCAGCAAATATTCAGATCATCTGTGCATTCACGCAGTCTGATCAGAACATTCACTGGGCACATTTTGGATTGCCAAGGATGAAAGTTTCTTCATATGGACCACGAAGACTGATCAGACTACGCGCATGCGCAGACGTTTTGTTGGGCGCACGTGTCAGAAGGTACGTTTTCTTACGTTGTGGCTCAAATACTGGAGCAACTTTGATCAGAGGCAACATGGTTTTAAAGCTATAAGTAGAAGGAGTTATCTGTATAGAAGATGCGGCATATAACCTTATCCTTTCACCCCACACCTGGCCCTGCCCGAAAATATATAGTTTTGCAAACAGTGTAGATCCTGATGAGACGGCTCGTAACGAGCCGTCTCATTAGGATCTACACTGTTTGCCGTTCTGTTTTGATTTATTGTCTGGTATGTCTATTTACTACAATGGATGTGTCCGAATTCCAAGATGGAAGAGTCCACTTCAGAAACTCAGGGGTGAAAGGGTTAAAGGGGAACGCAATATAAGTTGTAAGTACACCTTGGAGTAAAGTGCTTAACAAGCCATTTATTTTGATGCAAGAGTTTTCAAAATCGGTATAGAAATAAGAAAGTTATGGTGGTTTGAATATGTTTAAAATGGCTGTCATGGATGCCGCCATATTGTAGGCTTTGTGACGTCACACAGCCCAAATTAAATATGCATAACCAAATTATAAAGGGTTTTTAAGAATAATTTTGCTACAGGTTTTTTTTTTGTTGTTGTTGTTGTTGTTGTTGTTGTTTTTTTATATAATCTTTTAATTCTAGTGAAAATCAGTCAATCATTTCCCCACCCCCCCCCCCCACCCCCAAATAAACCAAATTTACGGGAATAACTATGTTTATTAAACGAATTTTAATTTTTATGAAACATTAAATATTCAAAATGGCTGCGCCCATTCCATCAATGTTAAAATATTCAATTGTCTATAACTTACTTAATTTTCCACCGATTCTGATCAAATTTGTGTCAAAATTCATTGTTTGTAAAGATCTTTACTTTAAAGCACAATACCTTTTAAGGTTGCGTTCTCCTTTAAGTAATGACTCTGGATGTAATATTCATGGTAGAATTGAAAGACGTACCTTTACATGATGATCGATGTATTCGTATAGATTATAATCCTCAGTGAGCATAAAAGGGAAAACATTCCTTCACAAAGAAAGAAAATAATCAAGGTGCACTATTAGACGCTTATCAATATATTAACGTGTTTACAAAATTTTATCAAAATATCCTGTGTGGTTGAAGATGACCTGCGGCGATTTCCATATTTTCACTTTTTTTTTTTTTTTTTTTTTGCCTCGGCACTGTCTCGGTCAATGAAAAGTGGCATATGGCAATTCTTTTGGCTGATCTTGTCAGTATTAATGTGTATACAAACTTTTATAAAATAGATATACAATATGGTTGAGACATACGGCGATTTCCATAGTTTCACCTTTTCGGCCTAAATCTTGTCGGTATGAATGATTGTGTCAAACATTTTCAATCTATTCCTGACGATTCAAGCGTTATAAATGAAGAACTGAAATATTAACAGCATAATCGCATTGATTGGCTACTTAAGGCAGTCCAAAGGCGCCACCCATCTTCCATTCAATTACTAGGTTTATAAACATATTATATATTTTTTCTCATTTCCTTAACTGATTTTATTTATTACGTTATTTTTTTTTCTCTGTCTCTTTTTTTTTCAATTTATTTACTACATTTAAAATGTTTATATTGTTTCATTTGTTGTAAAACATGTTATCGCCATAATGTCGACAAGTTATTATATGCTTGGGAGAAGAACTCTATAAGCACTCGTGCTTTCGTTGTAATCCCTTCTTTATTTGAGATATTTATGTTTGTATCACATGTACTATTAATGAAATAAAATATGTTTAAACCAACAGCATTAAATGTGGCACAACGTGAGAAAACTTACCTTCTGCCATGCGTGTCCAATGAAAACTCAATCAGTGTGCATCTGCGTAGTCTGATCAGAGTCTTTGTTGGTCACTTGAAGACACTTTGCATCATTGGCGCCTATTTAAGATTCTGATCAGACTGCGCGAATGCACAGGCTGGTCTGAATTTTCCCTGGGCGCACATGTCCGAAGGTACATTTTCTGACGTTGCAGCTCAAATGTATGGGGAGACATTTTACGGCCTCTCCGCAGCACAAACACAACCGATGTGACATATAGAAACTTACATACCAGTGGCCGGGTATTACGGATTGTTTTGCGTGTTGTAACTTCTAGTTGATGCACGGATTGTTTTGCGTGTTGTAACTTCTAGTTGATGCACAATTACTGAATGTAAAACTTTTTTCTCAGAATATTTCATAAATATGCATGGCAGTGAATTCACAGTGAAATGATAATGACGTAACGTCAGCTATTCAACACATTTCTGTAAATATACTAAATTTGCAAAACAAATATATTAAAGAAAAATTATTGAAAGTATTTGAGAAAAAAAAAAGTCTTGCATACAAAAAGGAGTAACCCGGCAAATATTTTCATACTATTAGTATTTATCTGTGTCGGGACAAAGCCATGACAAATCTTCACTTTTCCGATGTAACGCGTAACAAAATGCAAGTATGATTTCAAGCAAATACCAAAGCACTGAGAGTGCTGAAGGGAGCGGTCCCCTGAAATTCTATAGGCCTATAGAATTGATTGGGATTTTTGTTGAAATTAAAACACACACACACACACACACACACAGAGTACCCGATAGTTCCCTTTCTGTCCTTTTCTGTGTTTAGTAGAACCGCGGCTCGGGCTACACTTTTTCAAAGACAATTCTAGGGCGCATGATCGCGGGACTTGAGCCGATTTCTGATGTCCTCGCACAGTTTTATGGACTTGATGAAGGAGTTCTACCGTAAAAAAGTAGAATCCCGCATTTTAAAATTGCGTTTTTATTCCTTGATTATAGATTTTTTTTTCTTTCTTTTTTCTCCGACATGAAAGCAATGTATCAAATTTACTGATAAAAAATCCATCATATCAGTGGATAGATGGACCTCTCAATCGTAACGTTGCTCACACGTTACTACGGCTATACAAGTAT
Organism: Anodontia alba; assembly: GCA_964016985.1. NCBI lineage: Eukaryota > Metazoa > Mollusca > Bivalvia > Lucinida > Lucinidae > Anodontia > Anodontia alba. Next base: position 111,446,241 of record OZ024823.1, read on the forward strand.
AAGGTTTCATTAAAAGCTTAGTCTACGCCTTGCACACAATAAATCTTAGAGCAGATTTTAATACGGAAAAGTTTTGGGTTCTTAACATGCAAATCTTGGCTAAATCGGCTAAATTCCATAATGCAAAGGTGAATTCGAGAGGTCTAAATGAGATCTCATCCCGTTAGCCTCTACAAGAATGACTCTCACATTAAAAACATAATTACAGCTAATTTCACATCACTTCTTGGGCTTACCTCATCAAACTAAAATAAGTAGCTTAGTATATTATTTTTGTCACACTGTCCCGGAAATGCTATAAACTGCGCTTAGCAGTACTAATGCATCCACCCACTTTAAAAGTGAAATTGTCAAAATTAATGTATATCCCATAACCTTTGATAAAGTGCTACAATGGTAACCTTTTAGAATAGGCTATCTACGTAGGTGTATCGTTACAGCAGTTCGCCTAAGTTCTGCTTCAGGACATGCAAACAATAATAACATAGTCCTTAAAATACTTACCGGAAAAATTCAGGTGCCGGGTACTGTTTGTGTGCAGGAGTCACGGGACTGGTTACCGGTTCATTATCTTCTCCTGACTTAGTTGTATGTGTACATATGCCTTTAAAGGTGAGGCAGTTCCTAATTTCAGAATATTTCAAGTTAAAAACCGCGTTTAAAAATTCATATTGGTTCAAAAGTTACATGCATTCAAAGTCGTAGTAACTTGTGTTGCTATTTATAGTTTAGTAAAAAGGTATCCCACAATGCATTATTCTATGGTGTTACTGGTTCTTTTTAAATTTTACTTCGATTTTTTTTTTAAACCCCATAATTTGATTCCAGACTATAATTTTGGTAAAAATAGTAAATATACAATTACTTTTGAATAATTAGATTTTACAGTTCAAGCTAGCATTTTCTTTAAATGACGAAAACTGATTTAATTAAATAAAAAAAAAAACAAACATTTTTTTTTTAAATATTAAAAATGTAAGATACAGCTCACAATGTTGGAAAAAATCTTATTAAGAATAAGTAAATTTGTTGAAAATTACATTCTGAAAGATTCTTACAGAATGTGTATATATAAAATTGCAAAAAAATTATTTAAGAAAATGGAATGTAAATTTATTTTAAAATTGTACTTAACACTAATTTGGAACGTTTAATTTAATTAAAAAGCAAACTGATTATTTGAATGTATAAGCACTGCAGCCCTACATATAAATATGGAGGAGATCTGTTTCTCTTGCAGTACATTCCTTGAGTATTTTCAAATTAAAGTTTTTTGTAAAAATCTAAAAGATTACCTTTGTAAACGAAGAACATATTACAAACAGAAAATGGGAGTCTCGGTTTTATTGGGACTCTTCATAAGCAATAATGAAGTATGCAACACTGCTTTCGCCCTCTAGCGTATACATGGGCAGAACTCCATTTTCAAAGATACCACAACTGGCCCAATGATCCTAAAGAAAACATTTTTTAAATTATTCATAAGTACCAGTGATATCATTGGTTCCTCATGAATATTAATGAGATGCAAATGAGCGAAAACTTAAAATCTCAACAACTTTGTAAGTATTTGGAATATTTTAATGGGTGTTTCACCACTGGACTCGCCAGACAGGTCTTTTATAACCATATATATATAACCAAGTGAAATTAGGGGATGCGTATGCTTTATGCTTTAAGGGCACACAAACCTTAGAATAAAGAGCACGTGCTCCAGATCCGGGGAAATACGGACGAGGTGGGGAAAGTACGGATAGAGAGGGAAAATACGGGCAGCATTATAAAATACAGATTACCGTTGAGAAAGTACGGGCATTGGATAGTTAGTGAAATGTAGGTCAAATTCGGGTAAATACGGACAGGGCTAAAATTCATGGAATCTGAATAATTAATATAACTAAACCCTGCGAATTACTGCTAACCCTTAAAGCGCCAAGAAAAACTGCATCTGAAAATGTCGTCTGTTTATGTCGTCTGCTGAATATTCTTGCAGACTTTTCAAACCTATTTTTGCACACAGGCAAACAGTGTGGACCCTGATCGGAGCAGTCTGATCTGGGTCCACACTGTTTGCAAAAATGACTTTTAAAATCACAAGCAGATGACAAAGCAGACGACAATAGCTGTGACTGGCACTTTAAGGGTTAAGATTCATTGATGGAACAAAGAAATCCTACACCATGTCCAAAACAGCGTTGTTTGTCAATTCGAAAATAGTCAAGCCTGAACATACCTATCCGTATTTTCCGATTGTGCTAAAACGGTCGGTAAACTATGGACAGTTTACTTTTTTACCTAATAACATAATCAAAGCGCTGCAGGCGCTGGAGGCCTGGACATCATAATAGTCTTCTATTGTCATTCAAAACTTACTTTTAGTTACCATAGCTCAAGATAAGATACTTTTTTTCAATAAAAAAGTATGGATATTTTTCTCATTTCTCCATGAAAACATATGTTGTGGTACTCGTTAGAAGCGCCTCGGCAAGGCGCGCCTCGGCAAGGCACTTCTGATGAGTACCCACAACATACCTACATTTTCATGGAGGAAATAAGAAAAATAATAATCTAATACCACCAACCCCTCTTATCTAAAGATCTGGTTAGCCTATTTAAAACTTAGATTTAGTGGATTTTTTGTAGCTAAACATGGGTTCTCATTAGAATGGCCTCATTGAGGCTATTCTAATGAGTACCCACAACATATGTTTTGCAACAAAAATATCACTAAAATTATCTTCTTATAATATCTATGGTTATGAACAACTCATCTGTCTAGATGACAGGGAATTATAGCCCAAACATCCAACAAAATATTATTGAATTAACGCTTGACACTCGGGGTAGAAAAATTCAGCAGACGACATTTTGAAATATTTTCTTATTTTTCCTGAACTTTGACAATGCCTATTTTCTGGAGAAAAAAAATAAGGAAATTATCATCAATTTGACGTCTGCTGGATAATACCAGAGAGTGGTAATGGTAAAAGGCAAACCTTATTAATGCCGGGATCTATGAATGTGTGAAAAAAAAAAATGGGTCCAATCTTGAAAGTTATTAAAAGGCACAATACGGTTTCAAACATCAAAATTGTTTGACATTTTTCTCCGCTTTTCAGATACGCAAATACTAGTACTTTTTCCGTTCTACTATCGGCTATCTAGATCGGCTATCTCCGCAAACAATCGTGTTTTATTCAATGTTAATTGATCGACGCAGGAATTGCGCCGGTCTCTTAACATAGCTTTTACATATGTGCTATTAGCTCTCAAAGAATTTTTTAAAACCGCATCGTAAATATTGATAAGTACCTTAATATTTTGTGATACAAAGTTGCATCGGATTTGTGGCGTGATGATTAGCATCTTCGGCTCTCACGCAGAGGAGCGTAAGTTCGAATCACGCAGTGACCGACTTTTTTTTTTTTTTTTTTTTTTTTCAAATTCAGTATGTCTCTTCATGGTGACAGTTTTTAGGTTGGTCTACAACCAGTATTTTTCATTTCTTTACATGCGCATGATTATTGCACATTTTATTATTGTATTATGTGTAAAATGACATGCAAAACTACAAATGGGATATATGGAGTGCAGCCTCCTTAACTCTGAGGACAAGGTTTTTGAAAGACTAGTCTTCAAATATTTATATAATCATCTACGCGATAACAATATTTTGACTTCTTTACAGTCTTGTTTCATACCAGGCGACTCGACAGTTAATCAACTGACGTATCTTTACGATACTATCTGTCAAGCTCTAGATAATAGCAAAGAGGTCCATGCGGTCTTCTGTCACGGATATAAGCAAGGCCTTTCACCGTGTATGGCACGCCGGTCTTATTCACAAACTTGAGGCAGCACGAGTCACTGGCGCTGTGCTCAACTGGTTCAGGAGTTATCTCTCTGACAGGAAACAAAGAGTTGTTCTTCCTGGTGCTTCTTCAGACTGGATTTACATTTTAGCTGGTGTCCCATAGGGATCAATCCTGGGACCATTACTGTTTCTACTCTACATTAATGATATAGTAAATGACATTGGAGCAAACATTAGACTTTTTGCCGATGATATGAGTCTTTTTATCGTAGGAGATAATCCAATGACAGCTGCTGTCTGTCTGAATTCTGACCTAAATGTTATAACACAATTGGCTGGATCATGGCTAGTGCTCTTCAACCCAGCTAAAACAGAATCTCTTATCTTCACACGTAAACTGAACAAGCCTGTCCATCCTCCACTCTATATGAATGATCAACAACTAATTGAAGTCGAAACACACAAACACTTAAGTGTTTATTTCTCAACTGATTGTACATGGCATAAACATATAGATTATATCAAAGAGAAAGCTTGGGGACGGATCAATGTTATGAGGAAACTCAAATTCAAGCTCGACAGAAAATTCCTAGAAATTATTTACATGATATTTATACGACCTCTACTGGAATATGCAGACATAATTTGGGACAATTGTACCTTATATGAAAAACAAGAGCTTGACAAGATTCAGAATGAAGCAGCCCGAATTGCAACTGGAACCACAAACTCATATCCATCCTTAGACTGTCTTTACAACGAAATTAAATGGGAATCCTTAGAAAAACGCCGAAGAAACCACAAACTCATGCTATTCTATAAAATGTACACCAATTTGACTCCATCATATCTTTCTGACCTAGTACCTCAAACTGTTAGTAGCGTTTCGCGATACAATCTTAGAAATTCTCATGCTCTCCAAACTGTTGACGCCAGATCTAACAATTATTACTACTCATTTCTTCCATCAACAGTGAGGGAATGGAATATCTACCGTCTGATGTTACTCAGTCAGAATCAGTTGTTGCTTTTAAACACAACCTCAACAGAGAAAATTTAGTCGTACCAAAGCACTTCTATACCGGTAAAAGACATGCACAAATTCTTCACACCCGCTTAAGATCGAAATGCAGTGCATTAAATTATGATCTTTTCCTGAAGAATATCACTGATTCCCCTATGCCGCTATGCCGCTGCGGCGATATCGAGAATACCTATCATTTCTTTTTTCAGTGTCCTCACTATCGGAACTCGCGGACTGAGCTCTTCGAAGCAGTTTCACAGTACAAGGAAATCTCTCTTGATCTACTCTTCTGTGCTATTTCTCTCTCCTGTGATACAAATAAGAAAATATTCGAGAAAGTCCAAAAATATATAATCACTACCAAGAGATTCGATCACTGCCATGCAGTAATTCTAAGAATGTACAAAATTATACTTGTCGAATTTACCATGCGGCTAGTTTTGTTTTGACGCAATGGAGTTTTTAAGCATTACTGTCGCGCACCCTCCCCCCTCTCACTCCCCACTCTCTCTCTCTCTCTCTCTCTCTCTCTCTCTCTCTCTCTCTCTCTCTCTCTCTCTCTCTCTCTCTGAATAACTAAACTCTTATGCACTCAAAGTCAACAAGTCGTTTTCACTTCTTTCACACCTAATATGTAACCTCCATCATAATTAATAATCCACTGCAATTTTTTAAATAAACAACTAAATACACAATACTGATGTACATACTGTACATACATACGTAAGTTTTCTGTTTTACCTACGTTTCTCTATAATTGTTGCTTTTCTTACTCTTTCTAATGATACAATTACCTAAGTTTTTTTAACTGAATGAGATCGAAAATGGAATTCTGCTCATGTATACGCTAAAAATGCTTATATCTCGATAGTCAGTCGTCAAAAAAAAAAAAAAAAAAAAAAAAAAAAAAATAATACTTAGAACATGTGTATGTACATGCCATCTTCATTCAGGTGCATGGCCACCTATGTTTTATAAATAAACTTAAAGGGGTTTTCAGGTGCAAGGTCCACCTTTGTTGTTGCCATGATAATTTTACATAGAGCTACGCCTAGTCGTGTTCACATTGGCATAGCTGTCTTCACTGACCGGTCGATTTTTCTATCAGTTTGAGTTTGACACGTTGCAGGCATTAATTGCAAGATTCATACATAGAGCATATTATAATGCATTTCATACAACATGAATCTTCTTAAAAAATCTTTAAAAAAAAAGAAAGAAAGAAAGAAAATGCAGTACAGTCCCGTGTTTTTTTTTTTTTTTTTTTTTTTTTTTTTTGCACGCTCACGTGGTTTGCACGCCACGTGTTTTTTTAGTTAGTATTTTTTTACGAGAAATTTCTCGGCATTATATACCTGATAAAAATACAGTACTGCCCACACAGGTATTTTCTTAAAGACACTAACGCTTTTTAGTATTTCCACGTGAAATGTTTTGGCTTTATATACTTATCAGATTAATGTCTAATTTATTCTCATTTCATTCAAGAAATTTGATAAACCTTAATAACTAAAAGAATCACATTGTTGTTCTTTTTTACCTGTTACATTGAAAATTTATTAAACTTAAGTATACCCTTGTCCCATACTTCTAAGTAAACATGAACAAAATGTGCGCGGTACTTACACCTTTACGTCTAAATATGTCGCCTTGTGTGTACTTTAAACTTGCAGTTATGAATAAGTTCTTCAGGGCTCAAAATTCTTAGTCAAACAATTTCGTACGATTAACATCGCACATCTATCAAAGTCTGTTGTAAACTTAACTAATTATTATATTTAAACCCAAATATACATTATTTTTTTTTATTTTCACGACTCGTTTTCTTTTCTTTTCTTTTTTTTTTTTTTTTTTTTTTTTTTTTTTTTTTTTTTCAGCGCAGTGAAATGCGGTATGTTGCACTTTCACTCGTTTTTTTTAGCTCACCTGAGCTGAAGGCTCAAGGTGAGCTTTTGTGATCACTCAGCGTCCGTCGTCGTCGGCGTCCGTATGCCCATCCGTCCGTCCGTCCACAATCTTTAAACAACATCTCCTCCTAAACCACTGATTGGATTTTGACCAAACTTCACAGGAATGATCCTTGGTTAGTTCTCTTTCAAAGTTGTTCAAATGGTTCCGGTCCGTTGCATATCTAGGTCACAGGAGGTAAAAATAGATTTTTAACTAAAAACTTAAAACATCTTCTTGGCAGAAACCACTGGACCGATTTCAATATAATTTTGCAGAAATGTTCCTTTGGTGATCCTCTACCAAGATTGCTCAAGCCATTTGGATTCGTCAAAAAAACACGGCCGCCAGGGGGCGGGGCTTATTTTCCCTATATATCTATATAGAAAACTTTAAAAATCATCTTGTCAGAAACCACTGGACCGATTTCAATACAATTTTGCAGAAATGTTCCTTCGGTGATCCTCTACGAAGACTGTTCAAGCCATTTGGATTCATCAGAAAACATGGCCGCCAGGGGGCGGGGCTTATTTTCCCTATATATCTATATAGAAAACTTTTAAAATCTTGTCAGAAACCACCGGACCGATTTCAATATAATTTTGCAGAAATGTTCCTTCGGTGATCCTCTACCAAGATTGTTCAAGCCATTTGGATTCGTCAAAAACATGGCCGCCGGGGGCGGGGCTTATTTCCCCCATATATCTATATCGAAAACTTTAAAAGATCTTCTTGTCAGAAACCACTGGACCGATTTCAATATAATTTTACAGAAATGTTCCTTTGGTGATCCTCTACCAAGATTGTTCAAGCCATTTGGATTCGTCAGAAAACATGGCCGCCAGGGGACGGGGCTTATTTTCCTTATATATCTATATAGAAAACTTTTAAAATCTTCTTGTCAGAAACCACTCGACCGATTTCAATACAATTTTGCAGAAATGTTCCTTTGGTGATCCTCTACCAAGATTGTTCAAGCCGCCATGATTCGTCAAAAAACATGGCCGCTAAGGGGCGGGGTTTATTTTCTCTATATATCTATATAGAAAACTTTAAAAATCTTCTTGTCATAAACGACTGGACCGATTTCAATATAATTTTGCAGAGATGTTCCTTTGGTGATCCTCTACGAAGATTGTTCAAGCCATTTGGATTCATAAAAAACATGGCCGCCAGGGGGCGGGGCTTATTTTCCCTATATTTCTATATAGAAAACTTTAAAAATCTTCTTGTCAGAAATCACTCGACCGATTTCAATATAATTTTTTCAGAAATGTTCCTTTGGTGATCCTCTACTAAGATTGTTCAAGCCATGTGGATTCGTCGTAAAACATGGCCGCCAGGGGCGGGGCTTATTTTCCCTATGTATCTATATAGAAAACTTTAAAAATCTTCTTGTCAGAAACCACTGGATCGATTTCAATATAATGTTGCAGAAATGTTCCTTCGGTGATCCTCTACCAAGATTGTTCAAGCCGTTTGGATTCGTCAAAAAACATGGCCGCCAGGGGACGGGGCTTATTTTCCTTATATATCTATACAGAAAACTTTAAAAATCTTCTTGTCAGAAACCACTGGACCGATTTCAATATAATTTTTCCAGAAATGTTTTTTTCGGTGATCCTCTACCAAGATTGTTCAAGCCGCCATGATTCGTCAAAAACATGGCCGCTAGGGGGCGGGGTTTATTTTCTCTATATATCTATATAGAAAACTTTAAAAATTTTCTTGTCATAAACGACTGGACCGATTTCAATATAACTTGGCAGAAATGTTTCCTTAGTGACCCTCTATCAAGATTGTTCAAGCCGTCATGATTTGTCAAAAAAACATGGCCGCTAGGCGGTGCAGAGCTTATTTTCCCTATATATCTATATAGATAACTTGAAAAAATCTTGTCGTCAGAAACCACAGGACTGGTTTCAATATAACTTCGCAGAAAGTTTCCTTGGTGACCCTTTACCAAGATTGGACTGGACCGATTTTAATATAACATTGCAGGAATGTTTCTTATGTAACCCTCTATCAAGATTGTTCAAGCCGTCATGATTCGTCAAAAAACATGGCCGCCAGGGGGCGGGGCTTATTTTCCTTATATATCTATACAGAAAACTTTAAAACTCGTCTTGTCAGAAACCACTGGACCGATTTCATTATAACTTTGCAGAAATGTTTCCTTGGTGACCATCTACTAAGATTGTTCAAATAATCATGATTCGTCAAAAAACATGGCTGCCGGGGGCGGGGCTTATTTTTTTCCTATATATCTCTATATAAAACTTTAAAAATCTTCTTTTCAGAAACCAATGGACCGATTTCAATACAACTTGGCAGGAATGTTTCTTTGGTGACCGTCTACAAAGAATGTTTAAGCCGTCATGATTCGTCAAAAAACATGGCCGCTAGGGGGCGGGGCTTATTTTCCCTATATATCTATATAGAAAACTTCAAAAATCTTTTCGTTAGAAACAGTTGGACTGAGTTCAATGTAACTTGGCAGGAATGTTGCTTTGGTTACCTTCTACCAAGATTGTTCAAGCCTTCATGATACGTCAAAAACCATGGCCCCCCAGGCGGGCGGGGCTTATTTTTCGTATATATCTGCATAGAAAACTTTAAAATTCTTCTTGTCACATACCCCATGACCAATTTCAATATTGCTTGGCTGAAATGTTGCTTTGGTGACCCTCTACCATGATTGTACAAGCAATCATGATTCGTCAAAAAACATGGCTGCCATGGGGTGGGGCTTATTTTTCCTATATATCTAAATAGAAAACTTTAAAAATCTTCTTATCAGAAACCACTGAACAGATTTCAATATAACTTGGCAGGAATGTTCCTTTGGTGACCCTCTACCAAGTTTATTCAAGCTTTCATGATTCGTCAAAAAACATGGCCGTTAGGGGTAGCGCTTTATAGCTATATAAAACATTTTAAACCTATGGACCAATTTCAATATAACTTGGCAGAAATGTTCCTTTGGTGACCCTCTTTTAAGATTCAGTTCAAGTCATCAAGATGCGTTAAAAAAACATGGACGGGGGTGTGGTGGGGGGTGAGGGGTGGGGGTTGGTGCTATAAAATTTATACAAAAATCCTAGAGCAGTGAACTTGGCTGAAACTTCAACAGTAAATATGCAAATCTGTTTGCTCAGGTGAGCGATACTGCTGTACGTAAATATTATGGCTGAAACTCGTCATGGGAAACTGGTTCACTGGAGAATATATGAATGACGACAATCCGCGGTCAGCATATCTCAATATTCGGAAACTTAACTCCTAACCATACTTATCCTAAAATTTGAACAGATCATTGGCCTAACTGTACAAAATAATTCTTTAAACTGCTGAACAGTGCAGACCCTGATCAGACATTGCATTCTATGTCGTCTGATCTCGGCTGAAAATGTAGACCGTGCTCAAACGTCGCATTCTGTGACGTCGGATCTGTCTCTCTGACGTGTCTGCAGATACTTTGTGTAAATTCGGTGCTCATCTTCACAAACTTACCCATCGCTGCTCACTTTCGGAATCGTTTGGATCTGTAGATCATAGGGACAATTGGATTGGAGATACTGGTCATACTGAGTTGATTTCCTGGTTGAATAGTTGCTGTTCGCAAATACTCAGAATACACCGCGCATTATTATTAGCGTCATTTTGTCGCATTTTAGACGACGTTACGCTAATTAATGTGTAGGACAGCTGACCTTACGTTACTATCTGTCATTTGCCTCTTTCGTTTACCACTCTCTTGAGTTAATTCAGCAGACGACAAACAGATGGTATTATATATATATATATATATATATATATATATATATATATATATATATATATATATTATATATATATATATATATATATATATATATATATATATATATATATATAGATATATATATATATATATATATATATATATTTTTTTTTTTTTTTTTTTTCAGAAAGTCTATAGGCTTTGATATTTCATGTAAATGATATATGAAAACTTATTTTCTGGGAAAAATAATACTAATAAAAAGTGTTTGAAAATATCGTCTGCCTGACCCTTTTACCCAGCATGCTGAGCGTTAAAAAGTTTAACATTCAGACATCGTCACATCACGCCTATCATAACTCTTTGATTTGTAAATAAAAACTGTGATCGCTGTATTTGTTTTCTTAGTAATATGAAAAGGGACTGATTCTACCACCCTCACCCCACCCTAACATACATCCCACCGTCTGTGATACTTCTGAGATGTGTGAGGACGCTTTAAGGTCACTACTTGTACCAATAACGACATCTCTTGCAGACATTACTTGAGTATTTATTACTTTATTCATCTGAAACTTGCACATATACATTGACTTGACACTTGAAATGCAGTTATACTAGAATATTTTTTTTTCGTTCTAAAATGGGTTATTGCAGCTGCTTACTATGTTACTATTGTGCCATATGAGAAAAAAAAACTGTACTTAACTTAGTAATTATGCAATATCTCACATTCTGTTTCTAGACTGCATACCAGAGAGCTTCTGACATAGATTGTATTTATTTTTGCAGGAGTTATTGCCCCTGAATTATAGCATTTATGTGGAAAATGGATAAAATTCATGTTTTGTTTAATAATTTAATAATTTTCATATTGAAGATCATGTTACAAAAAAAATGTATGGTAGTAGCCATTTGATAAATCCCCACAACTAGTACACCAATTAACATTAAGCAGTGTGAATGGCGTGCGTTATTGCCCTTAATTCAGCAATTTTAGGTGGTAAAATTTCCAAAATAAGCCCTTTTAACACAAATCGAACAAACGTACGAAAAGCACTAAGATTATCTCTCTCTTCCCCAAGCGAGGTAATCGCAATATTAAAAGGACTGAAAAATACAAGAACAAAATGACACATGGAAAGACATACAACAAATCACCTCGTATAATAAACCACAAAGCAACAAAGAGTAAGACTAACACCGGGACCAAAAGGCCTGACCACTTTAATGAGAATCAGATGAAAGTTATGGAAGTTAGACAAGAAAAATAATTTTAATGTTTTTCATGGACTCATATCAGAAGTGACACATACATGACGTTTTCTGAGTAAAACCCATGTTTTTCATCACAAATGCGCGGTATGAACTTTATCTGAATCAAACATAAATGTATACGGAAATTTTGGCAGTGTACCTAGTTGTTTTTCATTTTTTAAAAGCCATAATTTTATTAGGAACCATAATTCTGTAAATAATTATTGAAAATGTCCATCAAAGATGCTCGCAAGCAAGGCTATACAAATCTATGCTAACACACATAAAGATTGTCTCCTTTAAACAAAACATTATTGAACAGGCCGTAAAATCACTCTGTGACAACACTATCTGCAGCCCTGACTGACCCGGACCATAGTTGTTCAAATGCAGAATGCTTACAATTTCCTCTATCCTGCACAGTATCAAAGAGAAACAATGTCAGAGAGATAACAATCATGACATGTGTCCCAAGGGAGTACTTTTCTGCAAATGCTGAGCTAAAGCCCTTCCAAAGAAAACAAACATCACGGGTCAGATACTGGGCTGACCTTAAACATAAACAGGATTTTGGAGGCACTGACCTTATGCTCATCAAATAACCTGAGCCCATCAGCCCAGCCCACGGGTCCAGCCCATTGGTCCACTCCAAGAGTCCATCCCTGCTTTTCCAGTATGCCCTTTAAACTGGCCCATTCTTCCAAATGTGCAAGGCGTGCATATAATTCACTATAAATTTTGATTTATTAGACAAATCCTGTAATGTGATTTATTTATTACAAATAAGAATTATATTTATGTGGCTATTTGAACCATTTTAATCACAATTTATCATGCTGAGCGTATATTACTAGAAAACAGAGGATGGGGTAACAATTTTATAACTATTTGCTAAGACAAATCCTCATTTTGGTGTGCATTATTTTTCAGGCTGTCTCTATATATCTAGAAAAAAAAGACACAATACCATTTTGTAGCAATACTGATCTTTTGAAATCGACTGAATTTATCAAAACTTGTTATTTAGAAAAGTAGAAATTTGCTGTTTCGGGGATAGGGTTAATTATCAAGCATTATCTCGTTTCACAGATTGTGAATATTTATGTCATTACAGAGTAATACTACACAATAAGCAGTGATGATTATTTGAAAGTTCAATGAAAATTTACATGTTGTTGAGAGGTGTCTTTAATATTTGAATATCTAGTAATTTTTGTTAAAACTACAGTAACTTTTCACCATTTCGGTGGACAAAAATGCTGATTATTAGGTCTACTAAAGTTTGCTTTACATCCTTAGGGCTTTCCTGCTTTTTGCATGTTCTAGTGCCATTCTCTGTTGCAATAACTGAAGGTATCTCACATGTGTTAGTTGCTGGGTTAGAATGATTTTCTCAGTATTACTAGGGCATAGAACAACTCTGAAGATAAATGCCTAATGAGGTACATGTATGAAGCACCAGAACTATGATAACAGGTGGTGACTTCAGCGTTTTATTGTTTTATAACCCTCGGACCCATCAATATTTGATGGGTCCGAGTATAAGCTTAACAATGAAATGGGAAAGCAAAATGCAGAATTTAAAGACAATCTGTTGTCCGGATAGAAACTTGCATCAGGTGTCAGTAGTGACCTTAAAAGTGTAGCTTACAGCGAATGCCCATATAAGCCTGCGCATCAGAATTGTTTTTGATCCCAGATACGAATATGCCTATCCAGATCAATATACGAATATTATATGAATATACGCGTAAGTAAAATACAATGAAAAAAAAAACAAACAAAAAAACAATCAAAAACAACAACAACAACAAAAAAACAACAACAAAAAACAACAACAACATTTTTCCATTATACCAGCGGAAGCACAACGTTGAAACAACGTCGATTCAACGTCTTGTTATTCTATTCATTCTATTTGAAAAGAGAATCAACAAAGCAGAGAAAATAAATCACCAGGCATGGTTTGATCATTTTAATAACTTATTAAATACTCAGTTTAATCCTGTTGACAAAACCAGGCAAAATTTAGTGAAAAATGAACTTAATCACTATGAGACATTAAACCAAAGTAGTAACCTTGATTACACCATTATTGAAAAAGAAGTTTTTGCGGCTTCTAAAAAGCTTAAAAATAATAAAGCAAGTGCATATGATTTGTTAAAAAATGAGATGATAAAATCAGCACTTCCTTTTCTTTCCAAACCAATAACTAAGGCATTTAATATGATTTTAAATACCGGTAAGTTTCCAAAGTCTTGGAAAAGTGGAATTATTATACCAGTTCACAAAAATGGAAGTCAGTTTGACCCAAACAATTACAGAGGTATCACACTTAGTAGTTGCTTGGGTAAGTTATTCTGTCATATAATTAATAACAGAATTTGTTCTGATTTAGAGAACAGGGCTTTCTTAAAACAAGAACAGGCTGGTTTCCGGAAAAACCATCGAACATCTGACCATATATTTGTGCTAAGAACTATAATTGATAAATATGTTTTGAATGCAAAAAAAGGTAGTAAGCTATACGCCTGTTTCATTGACCTCAGAAAGGCATTTGATACGGTATGGCATGATGGATTGTTGCTTAAACTACAAAAAGCTGGAATCAATGGTAAAATCTACAAGGTTATAAAATCTATGTATAGCAGTTCACAATCCAGGGTTAAATCTAAGCATACAATGTCTGAACATACTGAAATTACGCAGGGCGTACATCAAGGTAGAGTTCTAAGTCCCGTGCTGTTTAACATATTTATAAATGACATAGGTGAAGATCTGTTAGAAAATAATGTTCCAATTTTGAATGGGCATAAGATAAGCCATTTGCTTTATGCAGATGATTTGTTGCTCCTGTCAACATCTGAAAATGAATTACAGCGTAATATAACCATAATAAATGAATTCTGTAATAAATGGGGTCTTTCTGTAAATGCAGACAAGTCTAAAGTAATGGTGTTTTCAAAAAGTGGGCGTATGTCAAAAGATCAATATATATTTACCATTGGACATGCAGTTTTGGAAAATGTGAACCAATATAAATATCTAGGAGTCCACATATCTGCTAATGGCAAGTTCATGACAGCAGAAAAGAACTTAAGTTTAAAAGCCAGTAGGGCATTGTTTTCAATTAAGCAAAGTATTTTTGACAGTAATATCAAGCCTTCTGCAGTTTTGCGGATTTTTCATTCACTTATCAAACCAATAACCATTTATAATAGTGAGATTTGGGCAGGGTATAAAACGTGTTATCATAAGAAGTCTATCGATGAAATGTTTGAAATGTCATTTAAAGGGCATAATGAATTTGATAAGATATTTACAAGATTTTCCAAATATGTTTTAGGAGTACATTCAAAAGCTTCCAATTTTGCTGTTCTTAGCGAGCTAGGTCAGCTTCCTTTAATAGTCTCTATTATAGCCAGTTGCATTAATTTTTGGCTACATACTATACAATCAAATAGCGAGTCACTTATATCAGCAGCATATTGGGAACAATGTAATAACCCTGAATTGAAAAGTTTATGGTTATGTTTTATTAAAACTGTATTAAATGATCTAGGATTTTCACATGTATGGGATAATCATTGTACATTTAATGTGTCTGCTTTACTTGCAAATATAAAAACCAAGTTAAAAGAAAGGTTTATTTCATATTGGAAGAAAAATCTTAATTCTGAAGTCGGAATGGATAAGTTAAGGACGTATAAATTATTTAAGAGAAAATTTGAATTCGAAATTTATTTGGATATTCTTCCAGATAGAAAACAGCAGAAAGCTTTAACTGCCTTTAGAATAAGCGCACATCATCTTAAAATTGAAAGGGGAAGATATTCAGGGCAAAGGCTGGAAGACAGACTGTGTAATATTTGTAATGTTTTAGAAGACGAGATTCATTTCTTTTGTGACTGCTCTAAGTATACAGATTTGCGAAATAAAATGTTTCAAAACATGGCTGTTCTAAATAGCCATTCATTTGAGTCTAAAAAAGAGCAGTTCATCAAACTAATGGCATCTACAGACGATACTATTTTGAAATCCATTGGATTATTTGTAAGCAAATGTAATATATCATAGCATGTCATGACTCTTATAATTCAAGGCTATATACATGTGCGTACGTATTTGTGTATGTATGTGTATGTGATACATACACATATATACACATATGTGTGTGTGTGTGTGTGTGTGTGTGTGTGTGTGTGTGTGTGTTATATATGTGTGTGTGTGTGTGTGTGTGTGTGTTTATGTGTGTGTGTATGTATGTGTATGCATATGTATATGTACATTTTTTTTTCTCTCTCTTTTTTCAATCAAATGATGATAAAATTACTTTCATATCATTGTATAATATATTATGTCATGTTTGTATTTGCTTGCCGTTAACCCTTATAGGGTATAGTTGTGCAGTAAATAAAATTCTATTCTATTCTATTCTATTCTGTTAAAAAGAAGTTCATAACTTTATTTTGGCACATCAAGGACTTTGATCTCTACTGTGCTTTCGACATCTTCCAGAAAGTCGTTTTTTGCTTGGCGCTTTACACAAAAGAAGTAAATTTGCAAACTTTTATCATGATTTAATGCAAAACCATTTGTCGTAACTACCTATGCACAAAAAGTTGTATTCTATTCATTGGATTTTAAAAAATCAAATATTTTCACTTTTTCCTATAATAAAAATGAATGCGAATTTTGCAGAAATCTGTAGGGTAGGTAACTTGGAGGCAGATTTTCAACAATTTCCGCTTGTTCAATTTTTCTGAAATTTTCACAATATTGTTGTGAAACATCAATAATTTAAATTCAGCAAAGAAAAGTAAAATATATTTTCTTAGACAAAAACTCCAAAAAATCACTTTACTATAGAAATTGCATAGGTCAGACTAATTTTTGGCCGTAAATTTAATTTTACTGTAAATATTTGAGAGCAAAACACTGAAACAGAAAAGACAAATGGTTTCTGATTGGATATGGTCAATGAGAACAAAATATTTTCATTCAAAATAAAACGCCAAGCAAAAAACGTCTTTCCGAGAGATGTCGAAAGGACAGTAGCTGTTGTTTGCTCTGCTGCCGTTTTATCTGGCACCCAATGGATTTAGCTTCGCACCAATGAAAATACACTTTTTTTTTTATCACGGTGGATAGTCGCAACAAAAGAGTAAATGCGCATTAGATAATGCTCACTTTCTGTATACTCTGAAACTTAACTCTTTCAGCCCCAGAACTACCTGTGTAGTTAGCCAAAATAAAACGGATCGCCAATTATGGCACGTCTTTTAGATGAATAATAAGTACAATGACGTAATGCGATGAACACCAAAACAAACCGATTTACGCAAATACATTCACGATTAATGGCAAACGAATAGTTGTAGTTGTTGTAAAAAATACACCTTAGAATTAAATTTTATGGTTTGAACCCTTTTGTTGAATGAAATAATAATTAAATTTATTCGAAACTATATGTTCAATTGCGAAAATATACGAACAATTCAAGAAACTATTTTGTTTACCATAACAAATGTCGCGTAGCAATACGTGCGTTGGCTGTGTTGCTATATAAACCTGCGGTAGGTCGCGGACGCGCATTTCTTCCAGGGGATTGCCGAAGCGGGATGATACGAGTTCGCTGAAAGATTGGCAGCCATATTGAAATTCGGACAAATTCGATAAGTTTTTTTAGGATTTATAGTTTTCTTTGCCATTTTCTTCTCAAAATAATGGTTTATTGTATTAACTCTAGTAATTTAACAAGTAAAAATATCCATACGAAGAGAAAAGATGTTCTTTCAAAGTTAATAAATCGTGCGGAAAGAAGAAAATCAAAAGCTGAAACATTTCTAGTTTATGCATTATTACAGTCGACAGTTGAACGGCTTAGAGTTGATGTTCATTTATTAGATAGTAGGACTCGAAGGTTAAATCGGTCCAGTGTAAATCAGCGTATCAAAGACCGTGTAGTAACGAATTCAACTTTAATTCCAGGAAGACCAGATGGCGACATAGAACAAGATGCGAATGAAAGGGACCCTTTACAGTTGGATTTATTTTTCAACAAATTGAAACGTTGCTTTGATAATCGTGATTCTGTTTCTTAGTTCGTTCTTGGATCATTCGTTTATTCATCCTCATTGTTGCTTTTTCAGTTGATCTCATTAAAAGTAGTTCAGATTTTTTAAATTTTGTGTTGCAGAGTTGTTAGTTTATACCCGTCTTGTTGTCAGTTTCATTGTCAGGTCCTGATTGTTACCATTAATTGTCCGATCCAGAAATTGCCTCCATTCCAGAAGTTTGCTGAAAGCGAGTAGTAGTGTTTCCAGGTAGCTTGAATTCAGTGGCAAGTTACATGTTGGTAGTTTTGCCATCTTGCATTCAGTGCTTAACCAAGTTTTTGAACATTTCAGCTTCTTAGGTTACAGAGGTTCATTTCTGAGAAATATACAAGACTGTTAATTTGGGCATTATAACTAAAGGCCTGCATTTACCAGGTGTTTCTGTTCATAGTAGTATCTATATGCCAGTTTGTGGAGTTTTGTTTTGGTCGAGGGTCATCAATGCCTTAATTTTATCGATGACTGATGCAGGTTGCCAGCCTTCCTACTGGGGATCTCTGTCCAACGAAAGTCCTAACTTGCTTATGACCTCTGCAAGAACACAGTGGCCTACCCTACATTTCTTTCTGCAGCTTTCGGATGTTGCTTTGCTACACTTGTATGTGGTATAGATGAGAGAACACTGCTAATTGTGGAAGTCTGGGAAGGTAGAATTCTGCAGTTGTAGCATATTTTTCCTACAGCCTAACTCGTGCAATTTAATATTTCTCAGTTTAGTTTTATTCAGTGTTCATTTTCCAGACCATTACTCCTAAAATAGAATGAAGGTTTGGATAGACTACTCTTTTCCTTGGCTTCTACATCAGTGAACTAACTTCCCAGACTAATACAAGTGCGTGTCATACTATAATGATTTTCCAGAACTGATAGCTGTTTTTGGGGTGGGGGAGTGTTTAAAAATATTCTCTTAGAAGTTCCAGTAGATAGCTGTGCAAAGGGTGGATGGATAGTATCCATTGAACTTGATTGAGAGCAGTCCGATGGCTAATGCTAGAGTGACAAGTGCTTTGTTCAGGCAAGTTGTACCTTTAAATTCAGGGTTTGTACTAAATATATGAAAATTTCCATGATGGCTAATGCTAGAGTGACAAGTGCTTTGTTCAAGTAAGTTTTACCTTTAAATTCAGGGTTTGTACAAAATATATGAAAATTTCCAGTAAAACACATGGAACCTTGTGAAATTCCGTTAAATCCGTAACGGCCTTTATTACAACCATGCTTGGAACCGTGTAAAGTTCCCATTAAATCCATGTGGAATTCCCATTAACCCTTAAAGCACCAATCACAACAATTGTCGTCTGTACTTTGTCTTCTGCCGGTTACTTTAAAAGTCATTGTTGCAAACAGTGTGGACCCAGATCAGATTGCTCCTTTAGCAGTCTGATCTGGGTCCACACTGTCTATATGCATAATGTAAGTTTGCAAGAAGATGCAGCAGGCGACATTTTCAGATGCAGATTTTTTTGGCGCTTTAAGGGTTAAATCGGTAATGTCCTCGGTCATTACGACCATGTCACAAGAAAAAAAAGTACCTTCAGTGCTGAGCTGTAATCGAGTCCGCGTCTTCTCTGATGTTTAAGTGGCTATTCTTTATTTTGATATTTATCACTTAACATTCAGAGCAGCTTAACCCAGGTTATCGAAAATGTAGAATTTCTGCATCCAGTTTTGGCTGGGCACTAATACAGAATTTCCCCTGCTCCTTGGCCAAATGCTTTCTAAAGAAAATTCTGAACATTGTCTAGCAGATAGCAACATAAAGTTTCAGAATAAAATGAAGAAACCATTATCCAATAAGTTTTGTGTTTCATTTGAAATTTGCATAACCAGCGTTTTCTATGTACCTGTCAGTCTACCCTCTTTGCCTAGACTGCACATAGTAAAGACCATTTTGTTACCACAAAATGTCATTCATTACAAAATTCAAGTATTACCATTTTTTTCTAAAATATTAGTTCGATAAATCTTGGTGACTATCTACATTACAGTTTTTCTCAACCTTCCTGTATATATGTATATAGTAAAAGTAGAGGAAACAAAGTCCAGCTGCAATCCCAACTCCTTCTCTTAAACCAACAGACGTCCAGAAGGTGCAGCCTACTCTTACTTGGATGCTTAGTGCTGCCTACAATATCCATTGCTCGCTACATCATAGATCCTTTGATGGATGAGTTAACTTGATTAACTAGTCAGCTGGATTTTTTTGTATTTTCAACACATTTTTTAATTAAAATGTACAAATTTGAATTCTTCTTTTAGTTGAAAAACAAAAGTAAGCCATAGATTACTCTACTCTGTCAATTCACTACAAACAAATATTGAAGTAAATCGAGCAATATATCGTTGTATTATTGCAATATGCTTTCTGTATATTGTAATATATCGCAATACACTTCTGGCGAAGCGTGGCAGCCCTAATATATATATATATATATATATATATATATATATATATATATATATATATATATGTGCATGTTACAAGTTGTCAGCATCGCAGAAGAGGAAGTTTGAGTTGAACTGGGGAATCGCAAGTTTTTAATTTGGACTAAATAACTGTTATTCCCCCTGACTTGTATTCTTTCCTGCATGCATATTCTATAAACCTGCATTCTCTACACAGTAAAATTCTTGATGTAAGACATTTTTTGTGAAGTTCAGACAAACAACTTGACAAGTATGTTCTTGTATAGCAATGTGCAATTTTCCTTAGGCTATTTACATTGTTTCCAATATTATGCTATAATTCCTATATTCCAAGCAATGTTGAGCTATAGAGGAATGTTTCCGAGATTTAGCCATGCTAGTTATACTTGAGAATTTTGTATCTTTGAGGAATTATTAGTCTTGTGGCTCTTTAATGCATAGTGTGCTTGATGTTCATGTAATATTCAGCTACCATTATGAACTATTCTTATTTTTTTCCAGAAAATGGGCTTGGGCAGGCAAACTATCGCAATTTGCATGTAATGCTATTTAAGCCTATTTTCTGGGGAAAAGTGAAAAAAAAAATACCAGTGATTGAGGTTTAGTATATCAAAAATAGATCAAACAATGTGACAATGACTGTGCTGTTGCTAGTGTATGGATACTCTTGGGTAACAGTGGCAAGTTGATAGTGAATTGGGTGTGGGTGGGGTCTTTTCTTGCAGACGCCATGTCAAAAGAATGCTTGAAGTGGGAAGAAAATTCCGAGATGTTGGCCAGAGTAACTTATCAGCTTTGTGCATTCCACGAGTAGTCTTCAAATTGTCTGAAAATCAGGACGTCTGCACAGTACATGTGTCCAGAAGAGCGGGTTTAAAGATGGTTCTATATTGTTGGAATGGAAATCCATCCTTTCCTGAAATCTTTTCATCAGGTCTGATAAATTGTGCTGATATTTCACTAAAGTATATAATGTTCAGTGTAGCAGATGTTAACTTGCTTCAATTTTGAAGTATATAATGTTCAGTGTTGCATATGTTAACTTGCTTCAATTTTGTACTCCAATTTAAGTGCTTATGGCTTGGTTTACCAAATATAAAAATATTGAGAGCATAAATCCAAGTAAGGCACTTTTTAAACCGAAAAGTAATATTTTTATTTCTGCATGAAAACCTGTTGTGGGTACATATTAGGAGCACCTCTCTGGGGCCCTTCTCTTGAGAAACCACGTTTTCATGGAGAAATAAGAAAAAATATATGGATGCCCCCTTATATGTAGCTGTGTTTGAGAGCTTTGTATTTTCTTAAACATGACCACTGTTGCATTTTGATAATGGGAAGAGAAGTGCTATATGGACATGTTGACGTAAGTGCACAGTAGGACTGGGATGAGATGCTACTTTGATTAGAAAATTGGTTATGCTTATGATTATCATGAGAAACATTAAACAAATTATATCCAGGACTGAAATTTTGCCAGGCGTCAGTCCAATGAGAAATGTTTAAATATTTGAGTATGTAGCATCTGAATTAATGCAAAACCATTTAAAATTGGTTTTGGACAGATTATTTGTGGGAGGGGGGAGGGGGGAGGGCGATACTTTTTTGCTTAATAAAAAGCAAAAACTTTTTTGTTTTTTTGAAAATTCCGTTTGTACATCATCAGCTTTTCAAAAGTCCGTAATTTTATAGAAAAGTGCCTTTTAAAATACAAAAATGATAAAAGTAGACCTGGTTAATCCATACCTGCCAACTCTTTAATTTTAGGGGTTAGTATGGCCCGGCCTTCCAGAAAATGACGGGAGAAGCTTAAAAGGAGACTTGAGAAAACTTCTTAAAGCGATGATGATGTACTGTGTACACCACATTTAATACATTTGTAATGTCACAAACATTTGCTAGCCTTGGTAATGAATTTTTGATGCTTGGCAAAATTCAGTGTAATGCCTTGAGTTAACTCAATTTACTGATGTATTGTCCCAGCCCTGGAGGGCTAGAGCAGCTCTGTCCTTATCTGTCAAAACGCAACATCGGTCTCTTCCAAAAGCAGTCTCCGAAATATTCTTTATCCAAGATGGATGTCACATGATGGTTATTAATTTCAACATTATGGTTATGAATTTCATTATACTTACTTATAAATGCATGTACAGCATATGTATCAGTTTTGGTCACCTTATATGGTTTGGGTGGGTGTTGTTTTTGTAGGTCATTCCTGAAATAAAGCAGAAGTATTCCAGTAGAGGAAAGTGTCGGGAGGCAGAGCTCTTCATTAGAATAATATTGCTGGAAAGCCTGGTTTCCTTGTGGTGGCAACTTTGGTTTGCTTGATGTCTTTGCAAGATTTTCAATCTCCTGAAGTACAAGCTCATAAAGATGAATTGGGTTTCCCATTTTAATGCCATCAAGAAATTTAAAGTTACTGGTTTCTTATATATATATTTTTTTTTATTTTTATTTTTTTTTACTTGTGACTCTTGTCGGTTGGTTTTTATGTCACAAATTATGATAATCTAGCTGTTCTTACTGATAAATTCATTTTAGCCAACTGATAAGTTTGTTAAGATTGTCAGTTCCAGAAATTTCATGTTGTTAAAAAAGTAATAGAATGCAAAAGTCCAGGTATTAAGCCGAATTAATTACACATCTTCTTAATTACACATCTTTGACTAAAGAGACTAAAGTTGATTGTATGTAGGGTGAGATGGGACACCGTTACGGGTCATTTCTAATAATCTTTTTAGCTTATCAAGTCATTCACTGACATTCATGAGCACAACTTCTACAAGTTAATTTTTTTTTAAGTGGAAAGAGTTAACAATTTTGCTACAGTTGGTGGATTTAACTTGTTTTAGTTACTTTTAATTTGTCGTTTTTTCACCTTCTGATTGTAGACTTGCAGCAATTTTCATGGGCAAGTGGTTAATTTTGTATGAAAGATCTGTTACGTAACTTTATGATCAAGCAATAAAATTTTGTAGGCAGAACTGTATGCAGGGCCTTTGAAGTTAATGAAAAAGTATACTTTTAACTTATTCAGGTTATTTTCAAATTGTTTACAAATTTGAGAAATAACAAATAAAAACTTCAGCCAAAGGAAAATTAACTCTTACACTGGAAGGGAGGTTACTTTATAGTTGAATTTTACCAAGTTAAAGATCTCAAAATTTTAATCTGTAGAAGTTACGCTCCTGATTGACTGATGAAGGCTTGAATTTTGTTCATCCAAGGCAGAAGTAACCTGGTTTTTAAGGATTTCATTAGTTTATAGTACAATTACTGTACATGCACAGCATATTAGTTTTTTGTCATTATGATGGTTGGGGTTGTGAAATGTTTTTGTTGAAGCAATCCATGAAACAAATCAGTGCAGTAGAGGAAAGTGTTAGACTGTCGAGAGACAACTTTATGAGAATAATGTTGCTGGAATGCCTTTCAAGTTCCTTGTAGTGGTCGCTTTGGTTTGCCTGGTGTCTTACAAGATCTTAATGTCCTGGAGTACAGCAAACTCGAAAAAGACAAGTTTGTCATTTCCAATTTTAATACCATCTGGAAATTTAAAGTAACTGGTTTCTTAATTTGTTGTTTTTTGTTAACTTGGGATTCTTGTAAATGTCCTTTTCTTTTAGATAATATTACCAATTCTATTAATTTAAAAATAGCAAATAATGATCATCTAATACATTTCTTACTGCTGAATTAACATACATTGTAGCTTGTAATTTTAATTATAAATTCCAGCCACTTCCTGATTGGTAATGTTAAAAAAAAAAAAAAATGGAAGGAATAAAAAAAAAGTTAAGTATTAAGCCTGATTAACATAAGTCTTCTGCAGTTAAAACTAAAGTAATACATGCATCTTGTTAATTGTATGTAGGGTTGGCACTGTTGTTACAGGTAATTTATGGTATTCTTACAAATGCAGTCAGCATAGTGGATAAAAGCTTGATGGCCATTTGGTGGTACTGGACCTGATTAACCATATTTGTATCTCTGACATGACGTAAGCTCATCCACCAGTTTTCTCTTGTCTCTCAAATGATCAACTTAAGGAAGCCTGTCTACTTGCTGTAAGGGTCCCTGGTTCCAGCATGAGGGTTTCAAGGTCAAAGTCTAAAGCACACACTTAACAAGCTGAGAAGTCAACTGCGTTCAGCTATAAATGTCATCTGGAAATTTTAAGTATCCATTTTAACATTTCCTAATTTCTGTTGTGTGTGATTGTTCTTAGTGCATTTTTTCCAGAAATAATTTTTCAATCATCTTGTTGCCATGTACTTTGGTCTGTCTTTTCCATAACTTTAATAGTTCCTTACTAGTTATATTACTCTGGGTCTGACAAATCCAAATACCCTTACTTGGTCATTTAATATGCTTAGATTGAAAAAGCTTTCAAATGGTTTCTTTGCATATTCTACACAAATATCTTTGCAGGTAAAATCAAATGATGGAGTTTCTGGGCAATGGATTCGTCAGGCCCTTGCATTGTTTTTTGCTAAATTTATATACAAGTGATTTATTCAGTCATCAATATGACTTCTAGTAAAACTTGCTATATGCATGCAACACTGCTGACTATCTCTCCATAAAGGCAGGATTATCCATGTGAGTAGGCAGTCAGCGCTCTGTTGACCGGTTCACGATAGTGTTAAAAAATACTGGTACATTGGTATGCCGTGGTATTTCTTTGGCGTGGTACGTACCACGATACACTTGTCTGTACCACGGTATTCTGGTGTTACTATTTTTATCAAGTCAATTATAGAAAACCATAAATCTCAAAAATATTGAAACAGTTGAAGTCTAAACAGCCTCAGATGGTGTATTTCAGTTATAAACCCTTGAAGTGAAATTATTTGCCACTGCTGATTTTTGCTGTAAAATATAAATTTCTCTATTGCAATATACAATGTAAATCAATATTTTATTGAAAATAAAACTCAACACAGATGATTGAGACCTGTGGTTTAAACTTACAGACCATCAGATGTTGGCATATGGACCAAATGGCCACTACTACTGGCAATTTCATAATGACCTCTGCAAGATTTAATACTGTTGTGGTATACCATGGTGCTCTGCTAAATACCGCAGTATACCGTGGTACTTTATTTTTGGTGGTACCCAGCCCTAGTTCACGATGTCCAATGTTTGAATCCTGTTACCGCAGCAGAATAAGAGTACGACTCCTTGTGCACAGAGCCTTTCAATATCGCTTCTCCATCTCAGTATGACTTTTTGAAAGGGACATGACATGCCAAATCATCATCATCCCATAATGTTAGCTGCATCAAATTTTGATAACCAGTCGTATTTTAACTCATTTCTGTTTTCAATTTGAAAAAATCACTAAATAATTATGCAATGAGTCGGAGTTCTTTTACAAATATCTGGTTATAAGCACTTCAGTTTGTTGAATTAAGCGTTTACTACTTATTATTGATTATACATGTATGTAGGGTTGGGTGGGGCACTCTTGTTGCAGGAAGTTTCTGGAAAGTTTGTGTGCAAGCTCCATTTTCACAGATAAGCGCTGGAGTCTTGATGTTGTTTTGATGATGCTTAATCTGATTTGCTAGAAGACAAATTTGCCAGAAGACAATTTCATGACACGCTGTCTTACCTTGACCAACTGTATTCGTTTTCGACTGTCTTAAGCAAGATTCAAGAATTAAATGCCCCGATTCCCACGTAAATGTTTCCCAAGATGCAAGCTACTCCATCAAGTCTACCGAGAACAAGCCTCATGAATTGCATACATTGGAGCATTTTTAACTGTCAGAGAAGTCTTGTTTTCAGCATGTTTTATGATTTTAATGTTAGGTTAATGTAAATTAATAATCTTACATATCATTTTGACTAAAATTTTGGTTTATGGTCTTTGAGGGGAAAATTATTCCTACTTGATCAAATCATTTTTTTTTTTTTTTTTTTTCAGTTAAAAAAATGTTAAAAACACTTCTGTTTGTAATTGATGTGCATGCTCCTTTGATAATCAAGCTCTCTGGCAATTTCTCGACTCCTGAGATAGCTTGTTAGCAATTTCTCGAGTCCTGAGATTGCCCCAGTATTCCTTTTCAGTTTTCCTTAGGAGCGTATGTTGTGAATACCACTTAGAATCTTTTTGATATAGTTTAGTTGGTTCTAATGAGTATGCACATTGCATTTGTGAACAAAACCAGAAAGAAATAACTACTTAAAAGTTTAACAACATTAGTTTTTTTTTTGAAGAAAGCAGATCTTTAGAGTGCATCTTTATTAGGTGGACAGACACATTGCAGTCATTAGGTAGAACGTGTCTGCATTGTTGTTCAGGTGATTCTTTATACTGTTAAATTAAATATTTAATTCAATGAAAATTTTGTCACTGGTGTATTTTGATATCTGTTGGGGAGGGTGGCAATACTGTTTTACAGAAAAAGATTGGATGCAACAGCAGTCCAGTAGTGACAGACCACTTAGAAGTGGTATTTAATAGAGCATCTCTGTTAAGCTTTTATGGCACTCCATACGATGTTCTTTTGAAAGGTGGCCCAACAAGCTTGTCTGTGTTGAGATACAACAGTTCCAGACAGCAACTTAAGTTTTCATCGCAGCCTCATGGAAGGTAATCTGAAATACACGTGTCCTCCATTTACTGATTATCATCTTTTTAAGCATACATTTCTCAATATTTGATGAAAATTGTCGAAAAGAGAATTTACTTAACACAAGTGTTTTTATCTGGAAGCTGTATGCACTTTCATTGTTTGACTAAATTCAAATTGGGAAACAAGATAGTGGCAGGGTATTATGGTTTCACGTTGGCTGTGTGTCTGTCCGTCTGTCGTACCGCCATCTGTAATTTCATTTCCGGATAGCTTGAGTAAATATAAATGGATTTTTACCAAGCTTGGTATGTGCATTGATATTGTGGAGGTCTGGTTTGGGATTGTTTGGGCAAATTGAGTTATCTGCCCGCGACACGTCCATATTTTATTTCTGGACATAACTTCAGTAAATACCAATGGATTTTCATGAAACTTGCCATGTGCATTGATATTATGAGGTTCTGGTTTGGGATTGCTAATTGGCAAATTTCGTCAACTTTTGACAAAGTTGTCTGTCCGCAACATGTCTGTATTTTCGTTTCCGGGTGATAACTTGAGTATCTGCTTTGGAATTGCAAATGAGCAGATTTCGTCTATTTATGACAGTTATCGACCCACTTGATAATGACAGGGTATTATTGTTTCACGTTTTTATTTTATATTTGGACGCTACTCATACAAGGCTGTAAAGTGGATCAGATGAATGCACTGTATATTTATTAATTGCCTAGTTGTTAGTCCAGACTTTTATATTGCATGGCTGTATAATTGCTGTTTTTTTTTTGTTTTTTTTTTCCTATATATAACAACGGAATTGCATTTTACTGGTCTGTATTAAATACAAACCGGAAGCTAATTGCATAAATCATGAAATAAGTAATACGATAGGTTTTAAAATAATAAAAAATCCTAAGTAATTTTATTGAAGTGTGTCCATGTTATTCTTTGACTTGGTAATTTTAAAGTTAACCTGCAGTCTGTTGATGTAACAGTTAACACTTGTCAAGGGGTGGGTTGGGAGTACTTTTTGCAGGAACAGCTTTGAAAAATTGATGGAAGTTACAGCATCGGGATTTTGAGTTGACTGCTTAGAAGGTCATCAGATAGTATTTAATCCAGTTTCATATCCGGACTTTGTGAAGTATCCATGATCTCCCTCTGTATTGTTATATCTGATTAAAAAGAGTTGAGCTTGAAGTTCCCAGTTTCCTGAACCTCCCTCTGAATGACCATTCAAGGCACGGAGTACAGAGTAAATATTCTCATATGCTGTATTTGACCGAATTACCACACATAATGCCTTGTAAGTGTTGTCGGACAATTTCTGAATCCATCCTCAACCTACCAGTTTAGCCAAACTGGGCAAAGTTTTCAGTAATTTTAAAAAGTCAAAACGTGATGGAATGATTTGGTTGAATATGGTAGGTTCATGGGCTGTCCACTATCAGTGGACAGTCATACTTTATTTGTCAAATGTGTTGGGATAATCTTAGGTTTACCTAACGTTTAGACGAATCATCTTATCTTGGAATATTGCATTCTAAAGATGTAGTTATGAAAAAAACACTTTAAAAAATGTTGATGAAATAATGATTAGGGTTCATCTATAATGCAGTAAATGGGTACAGATGACAGAGTACCTACTTCTAGAAATTCGGTTTTAAAGATGGCTATAATTGTCGAAAATACTGAAAAATAATGTGGTTGAAAAACAATATTAAATTTACTATTGGTTCAAACATTGCATGTAAAAGTAGTAGCAAGTACAATGGACATGTGATACTATTTATAAACCAATAAGTCACTGATTCTTCCTGAATTTTGCTTTAAAAGCCAGCCTTGGTGGCTTAGTCAAATGCGCATCCAACTGATTAGGTCAAGGGTTCGATCCCTGATTCAAGAAGGGTAGTTGTCAAATTTTGGCTAAATTAAAATGCACAATTACTGGTTAACCGCTTAGAGTACTAAGCCTGTCCAGTAAAAAGTGGTTAGGTAAACTGACCGTGCTGGTCATTACCCTATTGGGTTGACTGGGCCGTAAAACCTCGACATAACCCAAAACAAAATTTTATCGTTTTATGGACTTATTTTGATCAGTAAATAAATAATGCTAAATATTGTCTTTTGATACTGAATACTTTTTAAGTTTTTGTGTTTCAAGCTAGCAGTTTTTTAAAATAAGTAAAATAATATGCTTTTTTTTTTCTTTTTATTAAGTACCGTGAAATTCAAGATGTGTTGGGCCGGTCTTGGTGTCTCAGTTGGATGCACCGTCCGATGGAGATCAGGAGGTCGCGGGACAACCCCCGCCGAGGTCAGCAACGTTCTTTCATTGAGATTGATCATGGAATATTTTCTACGGTCATTCTCTCCCTTCCGCTGATTCAAGAAGGGCAGTAGTCAGTTTCTGGCAAAAGAATGTGCACAATACTGGTTAACCGCTTAGAGGACTAAGCCTGCCCAGTAAACGTGTGGTTAGGTAAACTGACCACACTCGACATACCCCATTGGGTTGACTGGGCCGTAAAACCTCAACACAAACAAATAAGATGTGTTGGAGAAAAAATAGATCTTTTTGTTTGCATTCAAAAATCAATTTGTAAGAATACATCTGCATTGCAGCCCTAACATACAAATTTGAAGGAAATCTGCGCGTACCTGGTTGAGGGCGATTGTGTCTTTGATTTTTTACAGGGTAGTTATCGTGAACGACTACAGGCAGCAGTAGTACTTGGTGGCAAGTGTGATGAGAAGTGGCGATAACCTGATCACTGTGAACAGTTTTAAAGTCTTAAATCAGCTTGGAAAAGTTCCAGAAAAGCTGGCAGTATCTTTATACAAGTTTAAAGTTATCTTTATACAAAGATCCCTTTGGATGATTGGTTTCGAATGTATGGAATATTGGGTTCAGAAAATGTGCCTTCCAGCATTCAGCAGTTGAAAACGGTCACCGACAAAAACTGTCGATGAAATCCTGCCAGTTTAAGTGGAGACTAACTTACAGTAAGATATTTTCAGCAAGCCAAAAACTGGCAAATATTGGGTCGGGAATTTGGAGAAAATGGCTTAACCAAAGGATCTTAAAATGGCTGCCTGTCATTTGACTTTTTTTTTTTTTTTTTTTTTTTTTATGTGAAAAACTGAAGAAATGTTAAAAAAAATCAGGATTTTCATTGCGAAGTAGTTTGCTTTTGGAAATGAAAAACAGAAAGAGGAACAATGTTTTATAAAAAAAAAAAAAAGTGTCTTCATATGTAACTAGTGTATTTTGTGAGGCTCAGGTCAGTCTGTCAAGTCTAACCAAACTTTGCAGTTGGTATGTTCTGTAGTATCTTGTGGTTCTGTAATTCTGTATTCGGTATCCAGGTTATTTGCCCATTCTCAGTTCCTAAGGTTTTATTTGAGCTTGCAATGCTATTCGTTACTTGCACCGCATTAGTAAATTCTAAAAATTTTAATCTCGCTTAAGTTCCATAACCTCTAACCACACTCTGGGCTAATTCAGCAGACAAGATCTTATTTTTCTCATTTTTTCCAGAAAACGGGATTTGACATTTCATGCAAATTATCTCTATTTGAGCTGGTCCGACTGGAGAGCAGGAGGTCGCGGGTTCAACCTCGCCAAGGTCGGCAACATTCTTTCGTGGAGATTGACCATGAATATTTTCTACTGTCATTCTCTCCCTTCCGCTGATTCAAGAAGGGCAGTTGTCAGTTTCTGGCGAAAGAATGTGCACAATACTGGTTAACCGCTTAGAGAACTTAGCCAGCCCAGTAAACGTGTGGTTAGGTAAACTGACAGCGCTCGACATGACCCCATTGGGTTGACTGGGCCGTAAAACCTCAACACAAACAAAATTTCTTTTGAAACAATTTGCTTGGTTGAAAACTTTTTTCTGGGAATAAGAAAAATATTTCAATATGTTGTCTGCTGAAATATTACCCAGGGTGCTAAATGTTAATTGGAATAAACGTCAAAAAGATTGCCTTTGGAAACAAAACAGACAGGGGTGTTAAACTTTCAGAAGCCACTCACCCTGCAGGTCTAGTTGGTAGAAAATCTAGTTTTACTCTCCCTTTTTAAGATTACTATGAAAATACTGTCAGTAAAAGACGGTGACTACAAAGTACCACTTCCCATGTGCTAAATGCTCTTGTAACCAGCATGCAGGTGCAAAATCTTTTTAAAATGGAACTTTAACCAATAATTTTATTCATAGAGGACACAATTTTATTTCTGTTGAAAGTCTGTTTTATTCATTACCGGACCTTCCAGTACTTTTACTTGCTAGTGTGAGTGGGTGAGTGAAGTTTAACACCTGTTTTTTCTTGTTTTTTTTATGCAAGTGGATTCGGTTTATTTGATTAATTACTGTGTGTTGTGATTTTAACAATGAAATCCCGGTCATTTGAAATTTTTTTATAGCTTGGTGGTGCTTTAATTTAGTATTATGCTCATGGGGAATGCTGGATGGGGATAACTTTTTTTTTTTACAGAAGTTCTGAATGAATGCAGGATGTAATTCTGTAGTTGAGCTTCGTCAGAAGTGACACTTAGAATTAATCCTTGAAACATTCCATCTCTGGAATGGTTGCCCAGTACATTTTCTTCAAGTGCAGATGTAGACTGGCCAGGAACAGCCAAGTTCAAAACACTTCGGGTAATTGAATTTATATTTTTAGGTAAAACCCATTTCCATGTATTCCTTGCTTGGAAGCTATAGCTATTAACATCTAAATGTGCAGTTGCAAGTTTTATCTGCCATAGCACTATGTAAATTATTTTCACATGTGGTTTCGAGATCTTAAAGCCTAGTATAACCATTAAGTATTGGCATGTGCAGGCTTTCAACTTGACCCTACTTTTCCCTATTTTTTGTATATTCTCCCTAATTCTATTTTATCTTAAAACGTGCTATTATCTCTACTTTTTGGTAAGAAAGAATAAAAAAATGCCTTCAGTGATTAAAATAGCAATATTTTTCTTTGCTCTGTGTTTACAAAAATAAGAACTAAGTTTTTCTAGTAGTAGCATTGATTTATTTACAGTTTGGCTCCAGCGAGTCCTTGGACTTGCATACATGTAGTTGAAATCCATCGAGTCCCATGAGAAAATCATGAATTGTTTTTTTTTTTTTGTGCAGTACATTTTTTCAAGTGCAGATGTAGACTTAGCCAGGCACAGCAAATTTCAAAACACTTCGGGTAATTGAATTTAATATTTTTAGGTAAAACCCATTTCCATGAGTAAGTAACGCATTTTAGAACAGTTTTCTGCTGTATTTTGTGAGTCCAGGGACTCTCGTATTTGAGAATCCAAGAAAAGAAATACGAGTATATGAAGCAGAACTCTATGGTGAAAAAATCACTGTAGTAGGGTAGCACACTTCATAAAATATTTTTTTTCCATGTTAATTCCTTATTTGGAACATTATTTTGTATTTCCTTTCCACTGTAATGCTATTTGTTGTTAGAGATAACGCTTGTACTGTATCCTTTATTTGAAACTGAAGACCTGCAGAGCGTTCTATCCGTACTTTGCACGACTAAAATTCCTGCTTTTTTCCTACTTTTTTCACAGGAGGGCAGTTGAAAGCTTGCATGTTTTCTTTGATACATGTGACGATTCACTAAGTTCCAGATTTTCAAAAACAACAACAACAAAAAAAACAACAACAAAAAAACAAAAAACAACACAGTATGTGTATATTTTATTAAAAGTTAATGGCAAACTACAATCTTTTGTTAAAGTTGTATTAATTGATAGTTATAGTACATGTTGGTGGGGATATTTTCTTGCAGAGTGGAGCATTTCCCAAAGAATTCTTAGATTTATTATTAACCTAGTTCAGTAGCTGGCCACTTAAAATCTTCGCCTTAATGGTGACAAAGCTTGTGAGCCTTGTTCCGGTCTTGACAGACTGTTAAAAACTGAATGGCATGTGAGATTTAGCCAAATGAAGTGAATTCTACAATTTCCTGAAGTCAGTGGATTTTCTGCTGTTTACACTACAGACATTTAATGTTTACACATTTTAAGATCTGTTCAAGTAAGTTTCTTATCAATTTAAAGTTAAAGTAATTTTCTTGCCAGGATTTTCCATATTAAAACTATTTGCATAGATCCACTTTGGGGAAAAAAGGAGATAAAAAATGTTTTGTCCTAGTATTTTCTGTCCTAGTATTTTCACATATAACATTAACCTGTAAGCTATTCAGTAAAGCAACCACAATATAACTTAGAAAATCCAAAGCAGAATCGTGAAATGTAAATATGATTTTTTCCATGTTCTATGATTTTTTTTTTTTTTTTTTTAAGGGATTGAATAGTACAGGACTGTTACTGTTTCATGCATTGTGTTGGGATGGATGGGGTTTTCTTACAGAAACAAAAAAAATCCAGGCAAGTGTTTAATAATCCGGAGGAGCCTGCACTGCCCACTTCATCTATTCCCAGTTGAACAGAAGCTTGACTAATAAGAAAGCAAGAAAGCATGTCCGAGCAAGATGAGAGTACTAGACCCGGTATTGACAGACTGTTAAAAACTAAATGGCATGTGAGATTTAGCCAAATGAAGTGAATTCTACAATTTCCTGAAGTCAGTGGATTTTCTGCTGTTTACACTACAGACATTTAATGTTTACACATTTAAGATCTGTTCAAGTAAGTTTCTTATCAATTTAAAGTTAAAGTAATTTTCTTGCCAGGATTTTCCATATTAAAACTATTTGCATAGATCCACTTTGGGGAAAAAAGGAGATAAAAAATGTTTTATTGTCCTAGTATTTTCTGTCCTAGTATTTTCACATATAACATTAACCTGTCAGCTATTCAGTAAAGCAACCACAATATAACTTAGAAAATCCAAAGCAGAATCGTGAAATGTAAATTTGATTTTTTCCATGTTCTATGATTTTTTTTTTTTTTTTTAAGGGATTGAATAGTACAGGACTGTTACTGTTTCATGAATCGTGAAATGTAAATTTGATTTTTTCCATGTTCTATGATTTTTTTTTTTTTTTTTTTTTTTTTTTAAGGGATTGAATAGTACAGGACTGGTACTGTTTCATGCATTGTGTTGGGATGGATGGGGTTTTCTTACAGAAACAAAAAATCCAGGCAAGTGTTTAATAATCCGGAGGAGCCTGCATCGCCCACTTCATCTATTCCCAGTTGAACAGAAGCTTGACTAATAAGAAAGCAAGAAAGCATGTCCGAGCAAGATGAGAGTACTAGACCCGGTCTTGACAGACTGTTAAAAACTAAATGGCATGTGAGATTTAGCCAAATGAAGTGAATTCTACAATTTCCTGAAGTCAGTGGATTTTCTGCTGTTTACACTACAGACATTTAATGTTTACACATTTTAAGATCTGTTCAAGTAAGTTTCTTATCAATTTAAAGTTAAAGTAATTTTCTTGCCAGGATTTTCCATATTAAAACTATTTGCATAGATCCACTTTGGGGAAAAAAGGAGATAAAAAATGTTTTATTGTCCTAGTATTTTCTGTCCTAGTATTTTCACATATACCATTAACCTGTAAGCTATTCAGTAAAGCAACCACAATATAACTTAGAAAATCCAAAGCAGAATCGTGAAATGTAAATTTGATTTTTTCCATGTTCTATGATTTTTTTTTTTTTTTTAAGGGATTGAATAGTACAGGACTGTTACTGTTTCATGCATTGTGTTGGGATGGATGGGGTTTTCTTACAGAAACAAAAAATCCAGGCAAGTGTTTAATAATCCGGAGGAGCCTGCATCGCCCACTTCATCTATTCCCAGTTGAACAGAAGCTTGACTAATAAGAAAGCAAGAAAGCATGTCCGAGCAAGATGAGAGTACAAGACCCGGTCTTGACAGACTGTTAAGAACTAAATGGCATGTGAGATTTAGCCAAACGAAGTGAATTGCATCATATTCTGAAGTCAGTGGATTTTCTGCTGTTTACACTACAGACATTTAATGTTTACACATTTTTAAGATTTGTTCAAGTAAGTTTCTTGCCTATTTAAAATTCAAGTAATTTTCTTGCCAAGATTTTCTATATTAAAACTATTGCATAGATCTACTTAGGGGAAACCAAGATAAAAATGTTTTATTGTCCTAGTATTTTCTGTTCTAGTATTTTCACATATAACCTTAACCTGTCAGCTATTCAGTAAAGCAACCACAATATAACTTAGAAAATCCAAAGCAGAATCGTGAAATGTAAATTTGATTTTTTCCATGTTCTATGATTTTTTTTTTTTTTTATTAATGTGTAGGTTATTTGGGATTGAAAAGTACAGGACTGTTACTGTTTCATGCATTGTGTTGGGATGGATGGGTTTTTCTTACAGAAACGAAAAATCCAGGCAAGTGTTTAATAATCCGGAGGAGCCTGCATCGCCCACTTTATCTATTCCCAGTTGAACAGAAGCTTGACTAATAAGAAAGCAAGAAAGCGTGTCCGAGCAAGATGAGAGTACTAGACCCGGTCTTGACAGGCTGTTAAAAACTGAATGGCATGTGAGATTTAGCGAAACAAAGTGAATTGCATCATTTTCTGAAGTCAGTGGATTTTCTGCTGTTTACACTACAGACATTTATTGTTTACACATTTTTAAGATTCGTTCAAGTAAGTTTCTTGCCTATTTAAAGTTCTAATTTTCTTGCCAAGATTTTCTATATTAAAACTATTTGCATAGATCTACTTAGGGGAAACCGAGATAAAAATGTTTTATTGTCCTAGTATTTTCTGTCCTAGTATTTTCACATATAACATTAACCTGTAAGCTATTCAGTAAAGCAACCAAAATATAACTTAGAAAATCCAAAGCAGTATCGGGAAATGTAAATTTGATTTTTTCAATGTTCTATGATTTTTCTTTTGTTTATTAATGTGTAGGTTTTTTTTTTTTTTTTTATTAATGTGTAGGTTATTTGGGATTGAATAGTACAGGACTGTTACTATTTCATGCATTGTGTTGGGATGGATGGGGTTTTCTTACAGAAACAAAAATCCAGGCAAGTGTTTAATAATCCGGAGGAACCTGCATCGCCCACTTTATCTATTCCCAGTTGAACAGAAGCTTGACTAATAAGAAAGCAAGAAAGCATGTCCGGGCAAGATGAGAGTACTAGACCTGGTCTTGACAGGCTGTTAAAAACTGAATGGCATGTGAGATTTAGCGAAACGAAGTGAATTGCATCATTTTCTGAAGTCAGTGGATTTTCTGCTGTTTACACTACAGACATTTAATGTTTACACATTTTAAGATTCGTTCAAGTAAGTTTCTTGCCTATTTCAAGTAATTTTCTTGCCAAGATTTTATATATATAAACTATTTGCATAGATTCACTTTGGGAAAACCCGAGATAAAAAAATGTTTTATTGTCCTAGTATTTTCTGACCTAGTATTTTCACATATACCATTAACCTGTAAGCTATTCAGTAAAGCAACCACAATATAACTTAGAAAATCCAAAGCAGAATCATGAAATGTTGATTTTTTCAATGAGTCTTTGAATTTTTTTTTTTTTTTTTTTTTTTTTTTTTTATGTGTAGGTTATTTGGGATTGAATAGTAGTAACAGGACTGTTATTGCTTCATTCATTGTGTTGGGATAGATGGGGTTTTCTTACAGAAACGAAAATCCAGGCAAGTGTTTAATAATACAGAGGAGCATGCATCGCCCACTTCATCTATTCCCAGTTGAACAGAAGCTTGATTAACAAGAAAGCATCTCCGAGCAAGATGAGAGTACTAGACCCGGTCTTGAAAGGCTGTTAAAAACTGAATGGCATGTGAGATTTAGCGAAACGAAGTGAATTGCATCATTTTCTGAAGTCAGTGGATTTTCTGCTGTTTACACTACAGACATTTAATGTTTACACATTTTAAGATTCGTTCAAGTAAGTTTCTTGCCTATTTCAAGTAATTTTCTTGCCAAGATTTTATATATTTAAACTATTTGCATAGATCCACTTTGGGAAAACCTGAGATAAAAAAATGTTTTATTGTCCTAGTATTTTCTGTCCTAGTATTTTCACATATAACATTAACCTGTAAGCTATTCAGTAAAGCAACCACAATATAACTTAGAAAATCCAAAGCAGAATCATGAAATGTAAATTTGATTTTTTCAATGATTCTTCGAATTTTTTTTTTTTTTTTTTATTAATGTGTAGGTTATTTGGGATTGAATAGTAGTAACAGGACTGTTATTGCTTCATTCATTGTGTTGGGATGGATGGGGTTTTCTTACAGAAACAAAAATCCAGACTAGTGTTTAATAATACAGAGGAGCCTGCATCGCCCACTTCATCTACTTCCAGTTGAACAGAAGCTTGATTAACAAGAAAGCATGTCCGAGCAAGATGAGAGTACTAGACCCTGTCTTGACAGGCTGTTAAAAACTGAATGGCATGTGAGATTTTGCGAAATGAAGTGAATTGCATCATTTTCTGAAGTCAGTGGATTTTCTGCTGTTTACACTAGACATTTAATGTTTACACATTTTAAGATTCTTTCAAGTAAGTTGCATGCAAGTAACTAGTAATTTTCATGCCTATTTAAGATCCAAGTAATTTTCTTGCCAAGATTTTCCATATTATAACTATTTGCATAGATCCACTTCGGGAAAACCGAGATAAAAATGTTTTATTGTTCCAGTATTTTCTGTCCTAGTATTTTCACATATAACATTAACCGGTAAGCTGTTCAGTAAAGCAACCACAATATAACTTAGAAAATCCAAAGCAGAATCGTGAAATGTAAATTTGATTTTTTCAAAGATTCGATTTTTTTTTTTTTTTTTTTTTTTTTTTTTTTATGTGTAGGTTATTTGGGATTGAATAGTACAGGACTGTTATTGCTTCACGCATTGTGTTGGGATGGATGTGGTTTTCTTACAGAAACAAAAATCCAGGCATGTGTTTAATAATCCGGAGGAGCCTGCATCGCCCACTTTATCTATTCCCAGTTGAACAGAAGCTTGATCTACAAGAAAGCAAGAAAGCATATCCAAGCAAGATGAGAGTACTAGACCCGGTTTTGACAGACTTAAAAAACAGAATGGCATGTGAGATTTAGCCCAAGTGAATTGCATCATTTTCTGAAGTCAGTGGATTTTCTGCTGTTTACACTACAGACATTTAATGTTTACACATTTTAAGATTCGTTCAATTAAGTTCCATGCTAGTTCACTAGTAATTTTCTTGCCTGTTTAAAGTTCCAAGTAATTTTCTTGCCAAGATTTTCTATATTAAAACTATTTGCATATATCCACTTCGGGAAAACCGAGATAAAATATGTTATATTGTCCTAGTATTTTCACATATAACACGACCTGTAAGCTATTCAGTAAAGCAACCACAATATCACATAGAAAATCCAAAGCGGAATCGTGAAATGTAAATTTGACTTTTTTCAATGATTCTTTGAAGAAAAAAAAATTGTGTAGGTTTTTTTTGGATTGAATAGTACAGGACTTATTGCTTCATGCATTGTGTTGGGATGGATGGGGTTTTCTTACGGAAACAAAAATCCAGGCAAGTGTTTAACAATCCAAAGGAGCCTGTATCGCCCACTTTATCTATCCCCAGTTGAACAGAAGCTTGACTAACAAGAAAGCAAGAAAGCATATCCGAGCAAGATGAGAGTACTAGACCAGGGCTGTGATTGCTAAAGTGCAGGGGTTTGTGGGAATGTTTTCTTGCAGAAACCTTTGCTGAAAATGACGGATGCAAGTTTGAAGATGGGTGGATTTGAATCTGACTGCAGGTTGAAGTATCCTCCATTTAGCCTCTCCTTCCATTTGCTGTATTAAAAGAACAGTTCAAAAGCCTCACAGACAGTGTAAAACTCCCAGAAAACCATATAGGTTGATTTGTAAGTAGCATTTGGGGATGGGGTAGTTTTTTTTTTATCTTGCAGAGACAGTCCCTGAAAATATTGTGCGCAGGCATCAGCAAGCTTGATGACAGTAGTTTTGAATCCAATTAGCTAGAAGTTCCAGTATGATCCACTTGAGCCCATTCCACCAGTTTGTATGCTGTATTAAAATTGAGCCTCATTAAAATAGCCCAAGCCTCCCAACCAGTACAAGGCCAGAGTTGTAAGTAAGATGGCAGGGATGGGTGGGATTTTTTTTTCAGAAGTCGTCTTTCCAAAATTAAATGAGCCTAAGCATCAGCAGGTAGTTCTGAATACGATCAGCTAGAAGCTGCTTCACCAACTTCATCACGTTCCACAGTTGTCTGCTTTACAAGAAAGATTGGCCCTAAAAGTTCAAGCCTACCAGAAGGGATTAACCTTTGTAAGTAGTAAGTTGGGTGGGGTTTGTGTTACCATTTACAGGTAGAAACCATTTCAGAAAAAGAGTGAAGGCATTGATGGGCAAGCTTGAAGATCAGCGATTAGTTCTGAATCTGATACCAGGTTTGGGCATCCACTAATCTTATTCCATTAGTTTCCTGCTGTGACAGAATGAATGCTTGATAAAAAATCCAGGCCTTTAGGAAAATCCAAGTCTCCCAAGAGGGAATGTTGTAGACCCATTGTAAGTAGTTTACTGGGATGGATGGGACTATTTTCTTGCAGAAACATTCCTGAAAACAACTGACATCAGCAGGCTTGAAGATTACAAGGTTGTGAACCTGATAAAAACCTATAATAACCAGAAGTTTCAACAGCATCCACCCACTTCATTTAGTCCTTGTAAAAGTCCAGACTTATCAGCAAGATCATTCTAGACCTGTGTAGTAAGTAGTCTACTAGGTAGGGTGGAAATTAAATGTTCTTGCAGAGTTGCTGAAAAACAACAGGCATCGGCGAGCGTTTAAAAAAAATTGACATAAACAGGTGTGAGTGGAGAAATTCTGCTAGTTAGAATATTTCATAGGAAAGAACAATTACAACTAGTTAACAAAGATAAAGGGTTGTGACTATAATTATTATTTCTTCTACTATTAAAAATATTTTGAAAACCGTAATTCCTGTTTCTTTTAGTTGCATTTTTTTTTAAATCCTACTAGGGATGAAACTCAGACCAGATGATGGTGGTGATCGGGTGTGGCGGATTGTGTATCTTACTCACCAGGGCGTCCAACTGATATCGGTTTACAGTTGGGCAAGGCCTGCTATCTTTGTAGCAGGTAAGGGTGTAGGGGAATGTTATTTCTTTTGTATCTTCACTTGCATGCCTCTTTTCCCTATCCCTCTCATCTCCTCTAATATCGCTTTTCTCTTTTCTCTCTGGGAGATGACATGAAATGATTCACAAGGGTTGATGTGTCGTTTAATCCTAACTCAGACTTCAGATGAAACGGCTACAGGATAGATTACAAAGGTAAATGCAGATAGTATGTAGATATTGCAAGAGGTTGGAAATTTGGAATTTGATTTACAGTATAGTAGAGGGGCGAGTTGTTTCTGTTGTGTGATGGTTGCTTTTAAACAGTTGTTGTTTTTGTCGGGGTGGTTGGGGATGGGGTTTTAAATTGGAAGCTGCTTAAGTATTTCAGGTTTCTTGAAGTTAGCGACTTTAAACAACCATACATCTGAGACCAGACAAAATGATTATAATGGCTGACTGTTCTACCAGCGATACTTATGTGCAGGTTAACCAGCAAAGTTGACAAATGTATCTGGTAATTCCATACACAAGGGTTCCGATTGCTTGAAATAGGGTAGGTTAATTGTTTAAGGGGTGGATAAAGCGTTTGTATTGACAAGTGTTTGCCCATTTCAGAATTTAATGGCGTACTGTCTCTACAGGACATGGCTGTTGCAGCAGTTTAACCAGTTAGAGGTTGTGTGAAAGGTTGCATCAGTGTGAAGGAAAAGTGATAGCATGGACATGCATCAGTGTGAAAGAACCGTCCGCTGATTCAAGAAGAGCAGTTGTCAGTTTGAATGTACACACGTACTGGTTAACCGCTTGGAGGACTCAGCCGGCCCAGGAAAAGTGTGATTTGGTAAACTGACTGGCTCGACATGACCTGGATAGTGTTTGTTGACTGGTCCGTTAATATTCCAAACGAACCAACTAAACCTAAGTTACGACACCATTGGATCTGTAGTGTTAGATCACAGTTTGTTTAGAAAGCACGACCAGTTATCATGATTCATTTGAATGTGAGTTCAAATCGTTTTGGAACTTTGTTTGGACTTCAATTTCTGTCTGCTTCAGGATAGTCTAAAACTGCAACATAAATTCAAAGTTTGAGAATAGTTCGAAGTCATTTTATTTCACCAAGACTAATCAATAACTTCAGTTGATAAAATGGTCTGACCAGTGCCAGGTATCCTAGGGACGCTTCAATGGGAACCATTTGAATAATGGAAGTGTGAATGCAGTTTGCATATTACCTTGTGGCTATTGTGTTGGGGTGATATTTGCAAGTGCAAGAACTGTTTAGCAATCGCAGTAAAGGTTGATACCCGAGTTACTTTTCATATTTATAAACGTTTTACTTGAAAATGCTTTCATGTTATTTGAAAATGCTATTTCCAAATGGAATTCTAGATCTATATAAGGATGGTATGGACAGATGGTGATGATATGTAATGCAGTAACTGTACACATCCTTCTTAAATGTGTTTCTTGCATAACCCTTTTATTACTGCTTTTTTTTTTCCTCTCTTAGGGATGAAAACATTTCTATCACTGTATTTTCAGAATATGCTGTTAATCAGTTGCATGTTCTTCCGAGAGGTAACGATGTACTCCTAGACTTTTTGTAGAAATATTTTTTTGTTTCAGTTTCTCATTTTTCCCCCAAATTTATTTAGAAAATATTCTTTGCAGATTAGATGTGACTATAGGCTGACTGCATAATGAAATGACCATGGCTTGGGAGGAGGGGTGGTTTTAACATTGAGAGCATTTCTGTTTCAGCAGTTTCCTTGAAAGCAGATTTGTAAGATAAGACGTGGTTTATTTGGACATAGGCATCGGGGGGAAAAAAGAGCCCAAAATACTGGAGTTACCTGTTTGTATACCCATCTCGACATAGTTAGTGCAAGAAGAAAAATTGTATATGGATCTGTTTCAGTAGTTACTTAATTATTGGTTGATTTCTAAAATTTTGCTTGATTTCTAAGGTTCGCTTACATGGAACAGAACAATATTACAACTTGAACTTCGTTCTTTGGTTTTATTATTCTGTATAGGAATAAAATTAATTTCTTCTGCTTGTCTTATATTCATTCAAACATTAACCAGTCTACTAATTTTTAAATGCATTTTAGCAGGCTGATGAAAATAAGACCTCAAATGGTACCAAGGAAATTACTGTTCAGTTGATTCTGAGTATTTTACAGTTTCGATTTTTAGAAGCCGGTGAAAATTGTGATTTATTTTTTTTTACCCTGCCACACGATAGTGAGAGTTTTTTTTCTTGCTAGGTGGCTATTGTTGTTTCTGTCCGTTGTACTTGTCAGTAAATTGTTTACATGTGATAACTTCATTGTTTACATCTAATACATTGAAACCCAAACTATGTAGGAACAGTTCCAGTGACATTCATATTCTGTATTGCGAAGTTGCCCTGTGTTGATAATGGGAAATGTTTTGATGATTCCTTGGAGAAGGCCATTCTCAGTGTGGAGTACAACATGAGTTGCACTGCTTGTATCATATTTATACTTATATCCATGTTGAGATCAAATTAAATTTACGTATAACCTTGGGTTGGGTGGGGTCTTGATAATATGGGTATGGTTAGATGTTTCAGATTTCATTTATACCAAGTTGATTGATTTTGCTTCAAAAGAGTAAGTCCTTAAATGTTTAGTGTACAAGAAAAAAGTGTTGTTGCATGGAAAAGCAGAATTACATTGCAGCTTTTCAATAGCTTTTAGTCTTTCATACTGAAGTAGGTTTACAATGCCCTTTTGTACAATAAATACCATGTACTTTCACACAGTACTACAGGTTTCAAGATAGGTTAGACCTCATTTCACTAATATGATTCAAATTCCAATAAAACTCCAATCCAGCATCATTCCTGATGCATGTCCATGAGGAAAAAAAAAAAAAAAAATGATGTATTACTGGAGCCTGGTTTCGAACCCTGTGGTTCTAAAACTGGACTGACAAGAACATCATATATATATATATATGAGTAGGTCTAAAAAATCTTGAAACCAGCAGCAATGGTTATTGCTCTCCTAAGTATACACAGAACGGGTAGATAATGCTTCAGTTGCGAAAATACATTTTATTAAGTTTGGGGTATATTCATTGCTGAAACTCTTGTATTGGATAG
Organism: Anodontia alba; assembly: GCA_964016985.1. NCBI lineage: Eukaryota > Metazoa > Mollusca > Bivalvia > Lucinida > Lucinidae > Anodontia > Anodontia alba. The sequence goes on from OZ024823.1 coordinate 111,489,441, forward strand.
AATCTTGTTCTTCTGTAGGTATGAACCTTGAAGTAACCTTTTTCGCAGTATAATTTTCTATTTGTGCATATGTTTGGATTTTTCTAGATGATATCAGGGATTGAAGTGGCCACATTCTGAATTGGGATGTTTTGAAAATTCAGAAATGGCAAAACTTGTTTATTTACCACTTGAATTTTCCGTTACAGTTTGCCCTGGTCGTTTCCAAAACCAGTGAAAAAGGGCCTCTTCTCAAAATAGCTAGAAAAACACTTGGTTGTGGCACAGTATAGATCTTTATACTACTAAAATCTTTGTTTTTATGTCCGTTATAAATCTTAATAAATACATTCTAATGCACAGATTTTAACAATATTCACAAACATTGCCTATTAATGTAAAAAAAATATTGCTTTTTTCAAGTATTTAAATGCACAGCATAATATGATGGGATATATCGTGAGAGGTACAATTTAAAAGCAGAATATAAACAAGCAGCTGGTGACAGCCTTAAAGCAATATATATATATATATATATATATTTTTTTTTTTTTTTTGGATGAAGGGGATGGGGTAGGGCGTGGGGGATCCTAATATTTTAGTTTGGTTGTTTCAGCAGATTTCTTAAAAAGATGTAGCAAGGAAACACATCAGCTGAGTAACTAGACAGTAACTTCTAATCGGTGGAGTCCTGAGTATTTGAAAACCGATTGAAAGAACTTGGAACGGGTATATATTTGCAGATGTTAAACGTTTAGGAATTTGCTTGTGGAGGAATTTTGACAACGAATTCGCTTTTTCCATTTTAATTTACTTTTTTTTTTCCTCCAGGTAGAAAAATATTATTTTATGGTGCTTAAGTCATCAGTCTCATTTTGCATGGTTATTTAATTTGCTATAAATTTAGCTGTATGTACATACTGAGCTGCAGCAGTATTCTTGTTTATATTTGTGCATGCACAAATGCAACTAAATCGTTTAATCTGTTATTTACTATTATTTAACGTCTTCAAGACGTGTCATTTTACACTTGTCTATGTATTAAAAGCCTTCCATTTCTTTAGGATGCCAAAATTTGAAGCATAATTAAAAAAAGAGGAACTGCATTTTTCTGTAGTTAAAAGATTTGTATTATGAATTACTTTTAAAAGAGTATTACTCGGAAGCATAAAGTTTTGACAGCTTGGAACTGACGTTAGCTGATGTCTACATTATGTCATTTTAATGTCAAGAAGAAAAAAAATGCTCAAAAAAAAAAAATAAAAAAAATAAATAAGGTGCTCAATTTGTAACAAATGTTGCAACATTGTAAAATCTACCAGTTGAAAGGGAAATCCATAGTCGCCCAGATGGAATGAAGTGGTTGAATCCATATTGTCTCCCAAAATGAATGTAGAAGAGATCAGAAGAGGTACAAGAGGTATTTTCTGGCATCAGTATTGTATTCAAATTCTATAAAAAAAAGTACATGTAAGAAAATTATGAAAGCCATCATCATGGTTCCTTGAGCATGGGCAGATTAACTGAGCAGTAAACCATAGTTAAAGAAAACTTGAAGGTAAGGTACTTTCATTGAATCAGTACATGTTAAGTTTCAATTTACATCCGGATTTTTTCGTGGTGGTGATGGGAACTGGTGGGTTTTTTTCGTGGTGATGATTGGAACTGGTGGGTTAACATTTTAAACAGTGTTTTTTCCTCCAGGTAGAAAAAATATTATTTTATGGTGCTTAAGTCATCAGTTATCAGTTTATTAAAAAAACAAAAAACAAACTAAAATGGATTATATTGCTGTTTACCAGTTATTTAAAACCACAAATGTGTGAAATTTTACTAAAATCTTAAAATCGCACAATTAAACGACCATATTTTGTAGTCTTAAAATGTTTGAGTAAAGTACCCTGCTTAAAGAAGCAACGTGAATTCCTCCTCTAAGAAGCAACGAGAGTTCTTGCTGTTAAACACGAAGGAAAAAAAAAACAAAAAAAAAAAAACATGTACATGACATGTGTAATGTTTTCCGAGCTATGATGGAGTGGTGCAAACAAGTTTATTTCTGCAAAGATCTGAAGATAACAAGAAACGTCAGTTTTCTGATCTTATACTCTGATGATGTTTGAGGTAAGAAATGGTGACGAAAATTAAAAAAAAAAAAAAAAAAAAGACATAAAATCGGAAAAGAAAAACCTACTGCCACAGTATAACAGGACATCCTGATGTAGGGGAAAAAAAAGGGGGGTTACTATATACACAGCATTTCAAAGTAAAGTTTCTCAAGCTCCTTTGCTGCCGGTAGGAAAAATATATATGGCTTCTTTCCCATGGATGGCTTCCACCTTTTTTCAGCATGAGAAAGATTTCAGTAAAACATTTTCGCTATCAGTTGAAATTTACTTTGAACATTCTCAGGAAATTTAGGCGAGTGGTTCAAGAAGTGATTGTAGGAAATCATTGTGTATTGGCATACATTTGGAAGTTAAATTTTAATGGGGAACGAGGCTTTGATTTCAGTTTACCGAGGCAATGGCAGCGAAAACAACTGGTCATATGGTATCCAGTGTTAGTGATCTGTAATACTAGGATGTGTTTAACAAGTTATTGCTGAAGGCCAACAGGCTGTTTACATTGGACTAAGTTCTAAAGTAATGTATATATAGGTACTTTTGTGGGAACTGGGTATTGTATGGCATAATCGAGAGTAGAATGTTTGGGAATAATGGAGGTAGTAAGATAGCAGGAATGTTAAAAAAAAAAAAAAAAGAGCAAAGAAATACAAAGTAAAAAGAAAACCAATTGTGACGGTTTAAATAAAACCTGTATAGATGCATTCTTAGAAGATGTATATTTTTGGAATTAAAGCGGTTCAGTATATATTTGGGGAATTAAAGCGGTTCAGTTTATTCTATTGTAAATTCTCGGTGAGTTGTAGTTTGTATACCTTGCTTATAATAGCTTTCAGGCTTCACTTAAAGTGTATTAAAACAGCTGATGATACTTCAGAGACTGCATAACATACAAGTACATACAGTGTGTTTTTGTTTTTTTTTTTAGATCGATAATCAAACTTGCATGACCATTGTTCAAACCTGGATGTTTGGATTCCTTAATTCCCTTCTACAAGTATACCTGTTTATAAAACACCGCTTTTTACCACTTTGCTGTTGCAGTACCTGATATAGTTTCAATTTGTTCCAATTTCTCAAAGGACTTCAGTTAGTTTGCATATCCTGGGCACGTGCACTTTTTAAACTGTTTTTACCACATAGGAGTAGTATACAATGTTATTCAGTGCTGTTCTCTTTCCAGGGGACTTCTGTATATTTTAAACGACAGATGAGAATTTTTTAAATGCTTTTGTAGTACATCAACCGTACAGACGATCGAAGTTGAAGGCATCAATGTATATTTGTTCACCTTTTTGTCCACACATTTAATATACATTGGTTTCAGTTTCTGCTAGGCTAATGACTGCAGCCAGAAAGATGAAAACACTCCATTTCTTGAACTTTTTTTTTTTTTTTTTGCATATTTTAAAGGGTTTGTAATAGGATCATATATGCTATAGTTAAATCATACTTACATATATTTATTCCTTGATTTGAAATAAGTTGTATATGACAGCCTATTTATGTCACTAATTGGAAAATGTAAACATTAATTTCGTGGGATTCATGGATTTAAAAAACAAATAAATAAATAAATGCATGTCTTCTGTCCCATTTTTAATAGGACTCCTAACTGGAAAATGGACTTTGCTCTTCGTTAGTACTTTCTGATTGTGAATAATGCACGTATCAATTGAACAGCAAACGACGAGTTTCTTCGTTTATTAATATTAGACTTAGAAAATGTTCGGTACCAATTAACCAGCAGGTATAATCTAGGATATGATGTTGAAAAAATAATTCCGAGAAACTGCAATTGCCTCAATAGTCATATATATTGTCTGTCATTACTGACAATGACCAATCTTAAATCAAGTGCGTGAAGTGTTATTATTTGTGTGTTCTAAGATGGCTGATGAGACCAGTCTTAGCTCTAAACTGCCTGTTGCAGATAGCACAAGAGAGGTCTGAGGAAGAAAGCTCTGTTGGTGATGCCTTAGCTCTGTCTTTCCGCTGCGCACGTTTCTGCTTTGCTTCGCTGATTCTTTTGCTTCGTATTCGCCAGCAGCCCTTCGCTCGCCACTTTGTTCGATCCTGTGCAATCTGTTCCTACGACTGTTGGTATGTTGAAGCCTTTAAGGGAGGCTTTAAGGGTGTCCTTGTATCGCTTCTGACCACCATGGGAGCGTTTTCCTATTGGACTTGAAAGAGCAGCATTGGAGGCATCCCAAATAAAATCTTAAAAAAGATAAAGGAGTATTCTAACTTGGCATTTACGTTTTGACAGCCGAGCTCCACTACAGATTGGGTAAATATGACTATCGTTTAGGTTAATGCAGTTCGAGAAATTATAGCCGAATAATGGAAAGAGGTTTTTCCTTCAAGAACTGAAGAGGAGTTAGGTATGTGTTTATAAATATGAAACGTTGTCGGGACATCTAGAAGTAAATTTCCTCAAGAAAATGAAAATCGTTCAAAGGTAAAGAAAAAATGATGCAAGTAAATTTCCTCCAGAAGATCGAAGTCATTGGAAGGTTAAAAAAAAATATCATATATATAGATTTTTTTTTTACTTCGAACGGTCTAGAATGGTCAGGTCAATAAAGTAGTTTGCTTTTCTGTTTTTTAAACTCCGTTTAAAATTAAAATTGATACAGCTGTAAAGATAAAGCAAAGTGAAGGCTCTTGTTAGGTACAGTAAAATGTTTTTTTGTTTTTGGTTTGACAATGGATGATATATTAAAAATGGAAAGGCTTGATATGGCAATACGTTTGTGAAAAGGAAGCTTAAGATCCGAAGTTTTCAAAATCGAACTACCTTCTATAGATCTATAGGAAATGCAGTTTTAAGCAATTTCCTCAAATGGAAACTTGTACTGTAAAAGAAAACAGTCAAGATAATGGGACATTTTGAATGTGCTAACGGTACTGTGGAAAGTAGAAGCAACTGATGCATAGTTCCAGAAGGAGGAGAATCGTAATAGTACTTATTTCTCCATAAAAATAAGTTGAGGGAGAAGTGCTTGCTCATTTTTGTGGAGAAATAATCCGTATCGATTTTCTTCGGCCGAAAACGTCTTCTGGAGCTATAGTTGATGAACTTTCTTGTAGGAAATGGCTCGAAAAATCTGCGTAGGGGAGAGAACAGCAGAAAGCATTCGGAATTAGATGTCTTTCAGGAAGAGAGGTCCTTGGAAAAGGTTTCACAAATGAGAAAGAAGCATATTGCATATATAGTAATTTGAGGCTTGTTTGGTTTTTTCAGTTCAAGAATTATGCCTTTTTTGGGTGTATCAACATTTTGGCTGATGTGTCATTTTAGTTCAACTCTGTTCTTGTTTTAAGGTTGTACAGTTTACATTAACAGTTCAGTATCTGCTTCATTCATTAGATAATCCCGTAAAATTCTTAGTCAACATTCATTAAGTGTTTCCTGCTTTCTCCTTTAGACAAATCCGTTAAAATAAAAATGCCTGGATATACTGTCGTAGGCATTCTACCGGTAAAGGTGATGTCAGGATTATGCTTTATTTTTGCACCAAAAGAACTGGTTCATACTTCAAGCACCTTGCGGACAAATGTCAGTAAATACCCGGCAGATATGTTTGGTGAAAAAATAATTGTATCTTCTGAAAACACCTTAGCTTCATCTTGTGTCTGTGTACTCCAATATTAATTCATCGATATTTTATATATAACCCAATTGAGTTCGCTAACCGATGTGTAGATATTTTAGAAAATTAGTAGACTTTAAGTTTAGTCATTATTATTATTAAATATTGCTACCATTGATTTCATTGAATAACATGGCTTATTGTAGTCCTTTACCATTTGGGTTGTGTATCTGTTGATATTCAAAACAGTTTGTTCACACATTATTTTCTTTTTAGATTTGCACATATTTCTGACAAACCTCGCTTATTTTGGGTCTTTACAAGGCTGATATGTATATCTTTTTGTCCATTATCCTAACACATTTGTATGCACTAACTGGGGTTTTATTTGTAGTGTTGAAGTAAACTGCATGTATCTGTACTGAAGTTTACATTGTATTTTAATATCACCCTTTCTTCAAGGCTTTTTCTTCATACATGCTGTGCGCATTTACCTAATTACCTAAACAATATACTTCACAGAATTTAATCAGATTAGATTACTTATAACTAGTACGTGGAGTTTTTTATAGCTACCATGCCTTTCGGAAAAGTTGGTTTTGAGCAGTTTATCATGTTGGAATGTGCTTTTTCTGAGAGTTTTTTTGCAGTGGAGTGTTCGGTTCAAAGAAGTAGAATTGTGAAGTTGAACGAAAGGTGGTTAGATGACTTGGTGAAGCGAAGTTGGTTATGGGTTGGTGTATGTTAATAAATTTGCAGACTGAATGGCATATAATGGATATATGAGGTATTTCATGCATGCTTCTAAACAGAGTGCTGTGTTGTATGTACAGTGATTGTATTAAAATTATGAATGGAAAGCGACTGACAATAGAGATGCCTTTTATTATGATTGCTGCTCTGTTTATATCATTTATCTGTTGAACTACTTTTCCATTTTTAAGTTTGTAATGTTCTTTTTCTGCATAGTCACTTTTATGTATCATCTTGTAAGCTAGTGCTATATCCAGCATACTTCACTGTAACTGTTCCAGTGTTAGATATATTATGGGATTCACGGTTGTCTTTTCTATATTTGTACAAGTGTGTTGGGACCTTCAGTATGTTTGGTTACATAAAAGGATGCCTAGTGCAATGACAGTGCATTTTAACTGGTCAGAATTTTAGCTGTTCCATATTAGTTTTATACAGAGCTGAAAATTTCTTGGATATAATAACGCTGAAGCGGCAGCAGCATAAGATATGATCAGTAATATTGAATGACAATGCATTTTCTCATAATATTTTTTACGCCTACTAATAATGTTTTCCTCAAGACGACGTATTCAGCCTAAATATGTGTGTTCCTGAAGACGACGTATTCAACATAATTCTGGCACTTTGCAGTTTTGTTTTTTTCAAAATCGATGACTCCATTTGGTAAATGTCTACCAGAAAGTGCAAATCAATGAAACAAATTGAGATATCTTTTTTGAAAAAAGTTTTTTTTTTTTTTAAACTCGAAATTGCACTGGCTATGCGCTTAACGGGACATACGCAGTAATTAGGTTGTATACGTCAGTTAGGTTGTAAACGTCAGTTCTTAATAAACAATGGTATTGTAACAGTTCTAGTTGAACTTTGAAAAGTTCCCCAAAAGTTGTGTGCTAATGTATTCGTAGGTGAGGGTTAGAAGTTTTAAGTTTTCTAATGCTTTTTATCTCTATATACCTGTTCTTAGTGCCAGATTTTGAAGGCAATGGGACTGACATATTGCACCCTGCTTTCTTTTGTATTCCGTTTCTTGACAGTTGTGTTCTGGGGTAGCACATGCTCGAGCTTGTCAAGCTTCTTGGTTATGCCACTGATTTTTAAATGCAGTAATTTTTAAGTGGTTTGTTTGAAGAGTTACGCTCGGACTAACTGGATTCTTTTTATTATGAAATGTTCGTGGAGGTTTTTTTTGTAGATTTTGTTTAAACAAGATCCAGGAAGGTATGTTGTAATCGATTCATCAAGGAAGGTATGTTGTAATCGATTCCAGAAGAGAAATGATGGAAGTTGGTTATCGCAATCGAGCATCAGAAGGAAGTCGCCATCGAGCATCAGAAGGAAGTCGCAATCGAGCATCAGAAGGAAGTCTCCAAATGCTTTTTGAAAGATGTCAGCAGTAAACCAGCGGAAGAAAATAAGATAGATATGAAGCAAGTGTATATGCCATAATTATTTTATCTTTGGCGTCAAAATTAAAATGTTTAAGTCAGGGGGGTGAGTTAACACCCTTCGCTGGTCTTGAGCCTGGTAAATCCTACCTCCCCCTCCTAAGAAAAAGGAGTAGGGTTGGGTAGCCCGCTCGCAGCATCACCTGACCATTCGATCATCAAAATTGTCAAAATTATTCAGCACCAAGCATAAATTTTAAGATGTAAAACTAAAGGAGTCAAGTTTTATTCTGTGAATAAAGATGATTCTAGTTCAGTTAACTGTAAAACGAAAACGGGTGAGGATTGTTGAAAACCTATTCTTGTTTACTATTTGTTTTCCTTGATTGTTGATACTCAGTGATCTGAACATTAAAAAGTCCACTTAACCCTTTCAACCCTGAGTTTCTGCAATGACTCATTTTTGAAACTTGGATGCATCCATTGTTGCCAAAAGGACGAATGTCAAAAAATCAAGAGCGGCAAACAGGAAGGTTCCAGATAAAACGGCTCATAATCTCGATCTACACTGTTTGCAAAAGTAACTGCCTTGGTCTACAGGGTTGAAAGGGTGTTTATTCAGCGAAAAAAAAATTAGACTGACGAGGGTCTGGAGGGGGAGGGGGTTTAAAAATCGCTAATTATTAAAATTTTAGCCCCTTGATCAGTAATCGATAAAGCTATTTTCTCAAAAATTGGTATAATTTGGATTTTTGGGGCGTAATCGTTAAATTCTACATCACAAAAAATCAGTAGTCACTAAATTTTTAGGCCAAAAAATCGGTAGTCAATAAGGCCACAAATCAGTAGTCGATAAACCCCATCCAGACCCTCTGGCATAGTTTGGGATTCCCTGCATTGAAATTTTATGAAAACTGCCATTTTTTTTTTTTTGTTTTGAATTTGCTATTGCAAATGTAAAAAAAGATGTTTCCTGTACCCATTTGTAGCTTCTGTCTTGACAGCATTTTTTTTTAAAAACAATTTTCAAGGCTTGGTGCTTTTAAGTTATTAAAACGCAAAAAAAGAAAGTGTTTTTATAAAAAGTATTTAAAAGTATTTTTATAATGTAAACTTAGGAAAATAGGGGAAAAACCCAATAAAAATCCTTAAAACTACACTCTCTTTGTTGGTTTTCATTTATCACTATATTTAGAGGATACCTTGACTGTGAGTAAAGATAACACTGGTGAATGCAAACCATAAAACCAGTAATTATCCTAGTGATACAATAAGGCGTAAAAAAAAATTAGCAGTGTTTCCACTAACATGCTGAAAAAAAAAAAAAAATTGGTCCGTAGGTAGGAATTTTTTTTTTTTTTTTCCAGAAAATACAAGTATTTTGTTGAGGGTCGGTGCTTTACAGGGTCAGTCGGGATAGTGGAAATGCAGCTCTCTTTTTTTTTATGCCTAATATTTACTACAGAGCTCCAGATTTTACATCTGAGTAGTAGTACTTTATTTCTCCACGAACACATTTCTAGAGCTCAATAAAAGTGCAACAGCAAAGTTATAAGGAGTACTTGCAGTGTTTTCGTGGAGAAGAGGTATTCAAGTACTTACCTGGGTTCCGCTGATTCAAGAAGGGCAGTTGTCAGTTTCTGGCGAAAGAATGTGCACAATACTGGTTAACCGCTTAGAGGACTAAGCCTGCCCAGTAAACGTGTGGTTAGGTAAACTGACCGCGCTCGACATGACCCCATTTGGGTTGACTGGGCCGTAAAACCTCAACACAAACAAACTTACCTGGAGCTCAAATGAATATTCAGACTCCTGAAATATTTTCTACAGTCACTCTGATTCAAGAAGGGCAGTTGTCAGTTTCTGGCAAAAGAATGTGCACACTGCTGGTTAACCGCTTAAAGGACTCGGCATGACCCGATTCAGTGGAGAAGGGGTATTCAAGTACTTACCTGGAGCTCAAATGAATATTCAGACTCCTGAAATATTTTCTACAGTCACTCTGATTCAAGAAGGGCAGTTGTCAGTTTCTGGCAAAAGAATGTGCACACTGCTGGTTAACCGCTTAAAGGACTCAGCATGACCCCAAAGGATTGACTGGGCGGTAAAACAAAAAAACAAAAAAAAAAATATTTGGACCCAACCACTAATTGTCCATATATATAAGGCCTGTGTCTGCCTATTTTGCTGACTGAATGGTAAGCGGTGCAGTGTGTTTAGCAGTTGACAACTGGACGGTTTGCACTTGTCTGAATATTTATAGTAAATATTGTATCACTAATAGATCGACCAAATTGTCCTCTTGCTTTGATCATTACATTTAATACTCATAAGGATACGTCCACTACAATTTAGGCAAGGCAGTCAGAAAATCCTGCGTTGTGTGGGAGACCGCCATTCGCTGAACTTGGGTAACATTATGCAGTAACCATGCTTCTAAATATTGAAATCGTCAAAGCGATAGGTCATTTTGGTCAGTCTCTACAGTGGCAGAGAATAGGTCAGAGAATAGCGGGAAGATGAGCCACACAGAGCCTAGCCCACCAATTACGCTTAGAGGAAGAGCAAACTGATGGCACACTAACCAAAGAAAAGCACCTCCTGGTCTCCAGACGGCGCATCCAACTGATTTTTGTTTGTGTTGAGGTTTTACGGTCCAATCAACCCAATGGGGTCATGTCGAGCGCGGTCAGTTAACCTAACCACACATTCACTGGGCAAGCTTAGTCCTCTAAGTGGTTGAATCAGTGGAAGGGAGAGAATGACAGTAGAAAATTATTCATAATCTCCGCGAAAATGTTGCTGACCTCGGAAGGGGTTGAACCCGCGACCTGGTCTCAAGTCGGTTGGCATATCCAACTGAGCCACTGAGGCAGGCCCCCAACAAGGTTATCACAATGCTGGACATGCTGTTGACATCATTTCTTTCTGAATTCACAGACTGAATATGGGCTGTGAATTTGTAATGTCACATTTGTTTGTGTTGAGGTTTTACGGCCCAGTCAACCCTATGGGGTCATGTCAAGGGCAGTCCGTTTTCCTAACCACAGGTTTACTGGGCAGGATTAGTTAAGTGGTTAACCAGTATTGTGCACATTCTTTCACCAGAAAATGACGATTGCCCTTCATGAATCAGCGGAAGGGAGAGAATGACCGTAGAAAATATTTCATGATCAATCTCCACGAAAGAATGTTGCCGACCTCTGTGGAGGTTGAACCCGCCACCTCCAGGTCTCCAGTCAGATGGCGCATCCAACTGAGCCACCGAGGCCAGCTATTGTCACATTTACAAAAATACTATACAGAAGATCCTACACGAGTGGTCATTTAATATGAAATTTATGAAACAAGTTAGTAATTTCGGTATTTTTGCAAGCCTTGGCGAGCAAAAAGCCAAAATTACCAGAGTAAGTAAATTTCACATTAAATGACCACAAATATATAAGATTCTGTTCACATGGCCCTTCCAATGACAAAAACGCACAAAATACATAGATAATGGCTTTCCATACTTAAGCGGACCAACTCCCTACCCAGGATTCAATAGTACAGTGTAGCTCCAATATATCGGGGTCCTTGGGGTCCAGAGTCCGCTATCGCGATATAAATGGAGCGCGATATAAGTCCCGACATGTACCATGCATGTATAACGGCGTGCATAACACTCGCTCGGTTTGTCGCTGTGGTAGTTTGCCGAAACATCATGGTAAATGGCATTCATTTATGTTACCATATTTCCTAATTAAAATCTGATTAGAATTGCTCAATGGAATAATTAACAATGGTGCGCTATGTCTAACAAGTAATTCCAATCGAAACCAGCTGATAAACTACATTTGAAAACGAGAAATCATCGGATTGACAATTCAGAACGCCATTTTGGATACTCTGGACGTCTGGTTCCCTGGAACGGCAAAGGGAAGTTACTCAATTGTGCTAAGCTAACTTGAGTTGCTTCCCTTCGCTTATATTGCAGGCACAAAAAAACAAACTGTCTTTTATCAAAGTTAATTTCTTTTTATTTATTTTTTTATTGTTAGTTTTTGATGTTTTTTTATTTGACTCAGTTGTTTTCTTCTGAAATGTTTATATCTACAGAAGTTTAAAATAAGCGGACTACGATCTGTGTATGTTGGACAGAAACATCGTAAGACTACTGTCTTGTGAAATTTGCTGGTGTTGAAAAGGAGGTGGACCGTTTTCCCCTGCTGAGCAAAATTAGTTTGTGGGCATCATTGACTGATTGAGCACTGAGTAGATCTATGTATTAAATGATGATAATGATTACGACAATTACGGCGATTGTTTGCCAATTATAATCAATGTGTGCGCTGATTGACACTAAGAGTGGATTGTTTGTCATATAATACCTGACGCGACAGCGTGGGGATAGGCGCGAAAAATCAATTACCGGAGGCGGAACATGTTTTTTTGTTGTTTTTTTTTTCTGAAGTTAAATGAAACAACAAACATTTTATGTTTTTAAAAAATTTTTTTTTTTTTTTGCTTATGGAAAATTTGGGAGCCATGGCCTATTTGCAATATACTGGATTTCGCGAAATAACGGACCGCGATGTATTGGAGCTACACTGTACTACAACAAAAGGAGTTTGCATATTCTTTGATAAGCACCAAAAACAACTAGAAAAAAGATAAATATGCTATTTATTACTTCGTTAAACTAGGAAATAATGATTTTTATTTGAGCTAATATTTCATTTGAATAAATCGCAACTAAATATTTTGTTGAACGTCATTCAGCGAGTCAATACATCAATGAGAATCAGTAAGGAAATCACCCGCAGTTACCTGTCGTATTTAAAGGTCATTACACTGGTTGACACACTCAAAAATTTTCAAGGATATAAAACGTTTCAACTGTAACTTGGATTTTCATTTGATACATTTATTGACTCAGTCCTGTTATCCTCCAATGTTTTTTTGGAGGTGGTGAAAATTTTTCGTCGACTCCTTGACAACATTGAAAGCGTCTTCAAATATGTTGCCGGAAAAGATCGAATTTAAACCAAGAATATTTCAGGTAGCCGTATTATTCACAGTGTTTGGGTTGTCTTCCATTTCCATCAATCTGAACTTGAATTATTCGTCTCGAAATGGAAGGCAGGATCTGTTTCAAAAGTAGAAGTTGTACAATCACCGAACGCGGGCACCATCTTGGTTGCTATCAACAAGTGGAGTAATACGAATATTAATGAGGGTAATTAGGCTTACCAATGGGAATCCATGCACGTGTGGTCATATCATTTTTATGACCTGGGTTATTTCACCGAAAACTTGACGGTCATGTGATAAAAAAAAAAAAATGAAATTGCTGATGCCTTCTTCAGGACGAGAAATTGAATTTTGACTTGACAAGCAAAAGATCAGCAGTGGATTTAGCAAAGGAATGACGTCTGCAACACCCCTGCATGGCTTTGGATTTTCCCAGAAAAAAATAGCCCATAGGGTGGAGTGAAAACCAGCATTTTCTGAAGATATGACTTGCCATATTTACCGTACATAGTCAGAAAGGTACTGGAGGTGCCGCAGGTGGTATAGAATATCTGGGTGTACACATTTAGCCACTTGTCTGGCAATATTTTTTATCTATTTTGGACACATCAAAAGGTAGAACAATGGATTCGATCAAATTTTCAGGGCCAGTATTGCGAGGAGTTTGGATGTCTGAACTGAATAATAAGGGCAAATGAGGTAATCTATAGGGCAAATGAGGTAATCTATGTCGTGCACCAAAATTGGAGCTGTGCCATAACAAAAGGTGTCTGCAAGGTCTCGATGCATGTTTGAACTGCATACATGTCCATTCTAATGGGTTTTGGGGCTCTGCTTTATTTTGCAGCCCTGGAATGCCATATATAGCAGTAGATGCACACTGAGCTGGGCCTTAACTGTTGTGTAGCAGTGAACAGTTTTAAATGGTACTAAAGTTTCGGACACCTGCCATAAACAGTATGTCAGCTACATATTACATTGAGTTTCCTGTTGCCGAACATCTTGGAACCTACATATTTATTACACAATATGTTTTAACTGAAATTAATGGGACTGATCAATACAACGGAGGGAGGTGGTTGGGTTGTGCGAAGGTGTCGGGGGTATCTTCCTTCACCTGGGCGTCCAAATGATGTTGGCTTAAGAGTTGGGCAAGGCCTGCTATCCTTGTAGGAGGTAAGGGTAGAGGGGGCAAGTTTTTATGTTCTTCACTTTCACTCCTGTTCCTCTTTCCTCCCTGTCTCTGTCCTCTCCTTGCTTTCTCTGGGAGAGGACAAAATGACCCACAATGGTTGAAGTTCGTTAAACCCCAACATAATCAATACAACAGAGTATTGTGTAAAGGTTCTTTGAAAAATGTTTACCACAAACAAATTGGGGTTCACTTTTTACACGCCTGTATGAAAGTGCAGGAAGATCCCAGGCATCGGCATTCATGTTTGCATCTACATGTGTACAGTTTCAGGGTAAAGTTCTTAACCAAAAATCAATTTTTTTTTTTTACTGTAAATAAAGACGTTAAACTATAATAATACCCTGCCATTATCGTGTCGCGGGCAGATAACTATGGTACATGTCGAACATTGACGAAAATTTGCCAGTAAGCAATCCCAAACCGAATTGCCTTATCTATGCATGTACCAAGTTTGGTTAAAATCTCTTGACACTTATTTGGTTATCGTCTGGAAACGAAAATATGGGCGTGTCTGGGGCAGATAACTTTGTCAAACTTTGACAAAATATGCCCATTAGCAATCTCAAACCAGATCTCAGCAATATCAATGCACATACAAAGTATGGTGAAAAATCCCTGGATGTTGATTCCAGTTACCATCCGGAAATGAAAATATGGGCGTGTCTCAAGCAGATAACTCCGTAAAAATCTGACGAAATTTGCCCATTATCAATCCCAAACCAGATCTCCACAATATCAATTCAATGCACATACCAAGTTTGGTGAAAATCCATTGATGTTTACTCCAGTTATCATCCGGAAATGAAAAACGGATGGACAGATGACATGGACGTCTAATGTGAAAGCATAATACCCCACCACTATCATGTGGCGGGGTAGAGAAATAATTCTGCTTTACAATGTCTCTACATGTCAGTATGTTGAAGATACTAGTCTAGGGAAAACTAGGGCTGCTGTATAATGTACTAGTAATGGAGAATGTTTCAGTGTAGGTCAAATCTGCGGAAGACCGACAAAATTTGACATCTCCACACTTGATGTGAAATAGCTGCATCCAGTTTGGTGTTCCTTGCCAAACCATGACCAGTGAGAGGCCCAATGATTTCAATCATTCCAAGGCAACGGTACTATGTAACTGACAAGGCATAAAAAAAGATGTCTGGTCTAATCAATGTAATGCTGTCAAAAGTATATAACCATACAACCATGGCCATCGGGTTGTATTTGAAGCCCCGAAACGAGTTGGGGGTGAGTATAGGTTTTAAGTGGCAAAGAGGGATGGTTTTAGCATTTATTGAGAGACTGAAGTAAAAGCACAAGGCGGACATAAACGATGAAAGTAAATGGAATGTGAAGAGTAGGTTATGGTCATATAATTATGTTAAGCTTCAGCTACTCTCCCCTTAGAAGTAAATGTGGTTGTAGGCTTTTTGTATGCTGAAAGACAAAAGACAACAGGTGAAACAATTCTGTGAAATGCGTTTCAGACATGGGTCACTGCATTCAGTGTACCTTCTATAGATACATGTGCTAAGTATCTTGAGCCTGTCCTATGTGTTGTCTTGAAAGTCTTAGATGCAATAAGTGAAACTAAATTTTCTAAAGTATATTGAAGCACATAATACAGGTCCGTGTTGGATCTGGTTTACTGCATTCTAGTGCCCTTCCAGAGTTGCCTGTCATGATCGAGCCTGTCCCTGGGGTTGCTGATAGTGACCGAAATGCACGCAGAACTTAAAAGTAAAAATGGTGCGCACAAGCATGCCTATACCTACATGCACAAAGGGTATAACCCAAGCACTCCTTTGATTCACATAAAAGGGGCCATAAAAATGCAAAAGTATGTCTCCAGCGATAGCAGTCTTGTAATTTTATTATACAGTCAAATCTGTCTTTATAAAAGGTCACCTATATTTCGGGGATAACTATTTAAAATTGTCATTTGGGGAGGTATTGTCGTTTTTATGGTTGGAAATTTCTTTTTATGGTGACGTTTTAGCAGAGCCATAAAATGAAATTTCAGACCGTAAAAGCATCACCATAAAACAAATTTCCGACCACGGAAATATGATATACCTCCCTAAATGAAAAATTTCATTTCGGTTATCCCCATTCTAATTTAAACCCCCTGAGGAACCTCTAATGCTTGTTTGTAATCAACAGCTAATCATGTTTTGTTTAAAAAAAAACTTGCACATTTTTGCGGAAAGTGCTGTGAGCTGCATAAAGCCAAATACCATCCAATAAAAAGCGACTTTACCTGATGCCATTAGATTTCTGACAGTATATCGCAGAATATACTGTCTCAAATTTTTGGCATTATCCAATCAGACGTCCGTTCTGTTCCCATGAAAAGTAGACACCAGTACGGTGAACTGACCTGTATTAAGCAAGCACCAGTCTTATCAGGTTTGATCCTGCTGAACCCCAATATGTCCTACCTTTGCAAACTGTAGATCTGAAGAAGCCAACTGAAATGGATCTGCACTGTCATTGTGAATTTGTATGAAAGTCTGGACCAAGTAATCTGAGTGGCTGAAAATTCCAAGTGGGCATTACATCCTTATTTATTCAGCATGGCTGGGTTAAGCAACCACTTTGCTTTCCCTGAGGTGGTTTCTTAACAGTTTTCATAGGGAAGTTTATAAGGCTAGCATACGAGAGATGAATGCTTTCAAATACTATCCAATCTAGGTATTAGTAGTACTATAGACTAAAAGCAGACCTAAAGGAAAACTGAATCTTTTTTTTATACCCCCTTTTGAAAAACGGGATGTATTATGTTACGGGGTATGGCGTCAGTCCGTGCGTAAACTTTCCTTTTCCGGCTTACTCCTAGAGTTTACATCCGCTCAAGCTGAAACTTGGTATATATATAGTAGTTAGACCATGATGTGGAGCAGCGCATATTATTTTGGGGTTACAGTCCAAATGTTTGCAGAGTTATGCCCCTTAGAAAATTTCTCAACTTCCCGGTTAACTCCTCCTACTTTTCACATCCGATAAAGCTGAAACTTCATTTATAGTTAGACCATGATGTGGAGCAGCGCATATTGTTTGGAGGTTACAGTCCACCAAATATTAGCAGAGTTATACCCCTTTGAAAATTTCTTTAAACTTTTTGTTTCCAGCTAAGTCTTCCTACAATTTACATCCAATCAAGCTGAAACTTGATTTGTAGTTAGACCATGATGTGGGGCAGTGCATATTGTTTCAAGGTTACAGTCCACCAAATAATAGAGTTATACCCCTTTGTAAATTTCTATTTTTTCGTTTCTGGCTATATCCTCCTACAGTTTACATCCAATCAAGCTGAAACTTCATAAATAGTTACACGATGATGTGGAGCAGCGCATATTATTTCGAGGTTACAGTGCACCAAATACTGGCAGAGTTTTGCCCCTTTGAAAATTTCTGTAAACTTCGTTTCCGGCTAACTCCTCCTACAGTTTACATCCATTCAAGCTGAAACTTGATTTGTAGATAGACCATGATGTGGAGCAGCACATATTATTTCAAGGTTACAGTCCACCAAATATTAGCAGAGATAAACCCCTTCGAAAATGAAGTTTTTTAAAAGTAAAACATATTTTAACGAGTAATACTTAACCTATAGATAATGTGCTATTCTATTCTGTTTTCACACCTTCCACAGAAAAAACGACCTTTCAGTCGTTAATTAAAGTCTTAAACCAGAAGGTCCCTTAGGCAGTTACCTGTGTGACGTAACTCTTCCCGCTCAATTGACCACGTGTCAGTTTCTTTTATGTGTAAAACAATAGACACAATTAGGAGAGATAAGCGAGGGTGGGCGGAGGGAGATAATTGATTATCTATAGGTTAAGTATTACTCGTTAAAATATGTTTTACTTTTAAAAAACTTCATTTTAACTTCATAATACATTAACCTATAGATAATGTGCTAGAATTTGCAGAATAGGAGGGAGGTGCTCTCCTAATTCTAACACCAATAATATCTCACCACTTCTGGTTAAGACTCAGGAAACTCAAAGGAATCAGATACATTCTAATTCTATATTTAATAGAAAGAATGATCTAGATTTACATAATAGCATACCTTTAAGGTGTTATGATCTAACAACCTTATATATATTAGTAGACTCTAGAGGAAGCCAGTTCTTAAGTCTCAGAGACCTAACATTGGCCCCCCCATTGAGACATAACATAAATATTCCATCGCAAAGTAAGCTAGGAATATAGAAAAATTTTGAAAACAAAATTTGTAAAACAAAAAGCCAAGACCATACACTGTAAGTAGTCTATGTAGGATCTTGAATAAATAAGGAAAAGTCTACTCGGTGGAGTTTCCTATAGATAACTGACATATGTAGATATTTTGGATAAAATTCTAGATATGTGAAGCTATGTAATTGTAATAGTCTAAGCTATTAGAATTATAAACTAATTAAATTCTGTTAATTGGAGCGACAGGACAGTTTCCGATGAACAGACACAGACTTAAAATAACCATAATGTGTAATTATTTCCCTTGATCAAATTAAAGAAGGGGAGATAATAAAAGTAGATGGAGTTAACTTAACTATAAGTTATCCATCAGAAGAAAAAAAGTATAGACAAACATAATGGTTAAAACTATTGCTAGACTAACTGTATAACGAATTTTTAGTCAAGCAATAAAATAATACAGAGTTTGCATATAACTGCTGGGAAGAAAAAAAAAACAACCTAAACCATTGATAATTAGTTTTGTCATAGACATATAAAAGCGTTTGTCCTGACAAAAAAATAAAGAATAAACTGTCAACATCATAACTATAGAGTTTGACAGAGAATAAGAGAGATAAGAATAAGGTTGATCGCAGCAAACTGTATGACGGTCATAGTTTGGCTAAATCTTACCGTATTGATAAGATTAAACAATAATAAATAAGCTGGATAGAATCTTTCTATACCAGAAGATTGCCATGAAAAGTACTCCTGAGTAAATAATCATGGAAATCAAGAAATGTTAAAAATTCCACTTTGATACGAATCAAAATGTTCATAAAAAGAGAAGGACTCAGAGAAAAAGTAATAGTGTGATAATCTCTGAAGAAAGATTATACAATAATACTGATTATTAATCTCAAAAAACACTTAATTTAAAAGTTAAGAGATAGTATTACTATTCTATACGCATATTTAAGAATAGTAAGAAATATATTAATACTAAATAAAAGTTATACTACTGAACAAAATTCCCGCTATAAATCATAGGTTAAGCGTAACTATTATTTAAGCAAGGAATTATTAAACATATAACTCTCTATAAAATTACTGCCCGGAAATTTTATAGATAAACATTCAATCAAATTTTTTAGAATTGAATATTAATAGAATAAAATCTATGTCTGCATAATTGGTAATTCCTGAAATATCAAATTACGTACTCGCAAATGAGTTCAGGAAGAAAATACATATATATACTCTTGAGATCTATGTGTAAACCATAGAGAGTAATAATATTATTACCGCGATCCCTGACGGAAGGGTAAAAACATGTATATGAAAGAGATAATAATTAATTTAACGTCATATAGGCTTAAGATAAAATTTGTTTAATCTTTAACCAATATGCAGCAACAGTGACTCGATATTCTGTATTCGTACGTAGAAAAGGAGTACTTAGTCATTAGAATTTTGAATGATTGAAATAGAGATAATGGGATCTAAAAGGATGTATCTCCATGAACTGAATCGAAGGATAATATCCATTCTAAAAAACTAGGGCTTGTTTTAGGCTTAGTTAAACAAGCGTAGAATTGAATTATTTTCAAGTATTCATGAAGTCGTTATGCTCTGAATACTGAGAAAAATGTTAAAATATTGTTTAGGAAATAAAAAAGTGACTGTTCCACAATGTTAGCTAGATTTAAACCTGGAACGTAGCGAGAAGGTCAATCTAATTTAAAAGTAAGATGAGAAAGATAAATAATGTTGACAGATATATAAATATCGGAATAATATATTATCTCCAACAATTATCAAATAATCTGAATGTTTAAAAGCATAAATACTACTCGAAAGTTTATTTACCGAATGTATAATCGGAGAAAACTTTCAGTATGTTCAAAAACGTATCACAAAAGTAAGATCTGAGCAGGAACGTAGGTGCAGCACTTACTAAGTTGTGAAGTTAATATAAACATATTTTATATTATAAATTGAAGCAGTGCATTTCAAAATCATCGACATCTTGAAATGACTTATTGTGTGGAAAAATAAATAAATATCCAGTTTCGGAAAGATATTTATCTATATATATAGACCATTTTTGATGCGGACTGGAAATCAAGATATTAATCTTTGCATTATTCGCAAACTGAACTTGAACTCTTAGCGAGAATTACTATGATCCCTTTAACGAATGTAAACATAAAGGAGGGGTAAAGAGATAATTAAGAGTGTCTTAATTCTTTACCGGCTCGTATACTAATAATTAAGGATGTTTTCCCTTTTGTCTAAGCCTAGACTATAGATTGATTAATATAATTATAATAATATCTGCTATTATGAGGTAAACTCTCGTTAATTAACCTCTAAGCATATATCAAAAATATATATCAACATAATCTAGAGCTTCGGTAAGTTTAGAGGAAGGAAATGATTGACTTTGGCAGTTTCTGAATAGTTACAAAGTCAATAAAACAAAATATCAAAAGGAAAGTATTGTATATAAAATCTAATTTAGGCAATAATAATCTGTCACGTACTGAATGATTAATGCCTTTACTAAATATGTATCCATTGTCAATACCAAAGTGCAAGAAAATTTTGATTGACATGGACTCTAGTTATAAATAAAATATTAGAGGTATAGAGCTAGTCGAAGCAAAACTATTCCTCAATAAGATAAAGTAGACCTATAATATACGAGGATTAATTGGGTCTAGAATTATAATCATAATAAAATTATTATTCCAATATGAAGAATCTTCAGCGTAATAGATTCTTACTGAGGCAAAAATATCTGGTATATTGCTATCGTAGTCTTAAATGATCCAGAAGAAAAAATAAAACAGGCAAAGTAAAGAACGTATCGAATTATATCTATGCCTAAATATAAGATTTTTTTCTTATTTATTATTTTATAGCAGAGTTTAGACAGAGCACGACTGACCTAGACTCTAATATAATCAATCAAAAGATAGTATAAAATAGAATAATAGCTTATCGGATCAACTATTTTCCATGTAGAAAAGGCAAAAGGAAAATATGTACCTCAACTAGAATTTTAAATCGTAGTAATCTAGAGAGGTAGCGAATAAATAAATAAACTGTTAATTTATTTATCTGGTTGGTGTAAATTTCCGATACCTTAAGAATGAAAAATTCATAGAAAGTAGAAAAGATCGATTGCTACTTTCTTGTCAATTTACTCCTTAGATTACATGCTGATTACATATCGGAGCATGTAGAAGAAAAACAGTGGAGGAAAGAAGAAAATTTTTTATATTTCGTGTATATTTTTCTTCTTATAAATAACGATAGTTTTATAGTTCACCTTTGCCCTAGAGCCGAATAAGGTGAATATGTAAGAAGTTAATCTCTTTGTAGCGAATAAAAGAGATATAATTATAGCTGGAAGTATCTTCTACACTTAGTCAATGAATTGCGAATTTGATCGTAACCGATAATTCTTAATTCATTTTCAATAATAAATATATATATAGAATTTAAGTCGTTCAAAAGTGACTGGACAGAATTCAACAATATAAATGGCTACTAGGTATTAGAACCCATCGCTGTCATTCAATAACCTATAATCCAAGACTATACATGTCTATAGTGGTTATAAATGAAGAGCGAGTACTAGTGACTACTACTCGCACACTAGTAATCCGACACAAAGTCTACGAAACTACTGCCCGGTGGAATTTTGTTAGAATGACCTGGCACTACTCTACGAAGTGCCTCCCGATGAAATTTTCGTTAGAGCCAGAATTTAACCGCTTTCTAGCGAATTAAAGAGATAAAACATCATTTGAATGACCTGGCACTAGTCTACGAACTGCTGCCCGGTAAGAATTTTGTTATAGTCGGAAGTTTAACCCTTTCTAGCGGATAAAAGAGATAAAACATAAGTTAATTTAAAATATTAATGGAATTACACACCTATAATAAGTCAATGGAATATTAAAAATTCTAGTCTGATTTGGGAAAGACTGTACAGAATTTTTTTGTATAAAAAGTTATTATGTATTTCACTTAATAACCTATATCCATTGACTTAAACGTGAATGGAGCTCTATGAACGATAATAGATTGTTCGGGAATTAGTAATCATTATTTTGACACTAGTTACCCGACACAATGACCGGACACTAATATTCGTAACTGTTGCCCAGTAAAGTTACAAGTAATTTGACAAATTGATCGGATAGTAGTATTCGTAACTCTAGTCCGATGAAAAAGGGAGATTATATATGAAAACTGAGCGGGCACAAGTATTCGAAACTTTTTCTCGAAGATAATTAATTATTAGGCAAAAATTGACCAGACACTTTCTGTAAAAGTTTGCCTGGTGAAAAATCAGAAATAATATAATAATATGACCGGGTAAAAGTATCAGAAATATTACTGATACTTTGCCCAGTGAAAATTTTTTTTAATAATTAGACATAATGACCGGAAGTTAGTATACGTGACTATTTTGTCCGGTGAAATATGTCAGAAACTAAGTCTTTCCAGAAAATAATTAAATTATTGACTGGAGACTAGTTGACTGGTGCCTGGTTGATCGGTGACTGGTGACTGGTGACTGGGTGACTGGTGACTGGTGCCTGGTTGACTGGCACCTGGATGACTGGTGCCTGGTTGACTGGCACCTGATTGACTGGTGACTGGTGAAGCTGATTGACTGGTGCCTGGTTGACTGGTGACTGGTGACTGGATGACTGGTGGACTTAGACTTTATAGGATACTAAGTACCCAAAGATGCCACCTTGATGGGTCTTACCCCGGCAGTATAGCCATATGGGGTGGGGCTCCCATCAGTAAAGAATTGTCTTATAACCCATCAAGGGTGGACAAGTTCTTTACAATCAGCTTCTCCACCATGAGAATCTTTAGCCAACTGAAGATCTCTGCAAACAAAAGTCCAGGAAAAACATATCGTAATTGCTGAATAACCTGGAACGAAAAGAACAAAAATATTCTGCATATATAAACACGACTATCGAACCGATCGCGCACGAGCGTTGTGCTGAATAGCGAGAGTCGCCAAAACGCATGTGGAAAAAGACCAGTCAAAAATACATGAAATCGAAAATTGAAAATTTTAAATAATAACACAGAAAGTGAAAGGAGTGATAAATAAACAAAAGAAACACAAGGATACATAAATTTATCCGTGAGGAAAGAAATAATCCAAATTTCTATCACAGGTAAATAATCCTTGTTGAATTTCTTTGTCCACAGAAAAGAAACTGACACGTGGTCAATTGAGCGGGAGAGTTACGTCACACAGGTAACTGCCTAAGGGACCTTCTGGTTTAAGACTTTAATTAACGACTGAAAGGTCGTTTTTTCTGTGGAAGGTGTGAAAACAGAATAGAATAGCACATTATCTATAGGTTAATGTATTATGAAGTTAAAATGTCTATTAATTTTTCATTTCCGGCTAAATCCTCTTACAGTTTACATCCGATCAAGCTGAAACTTCATAAACAGTTAAATGATGATGTGGAGCAGCGCATATTATTTCGAGGTTATAGTGCATCAAGTACTGGCAGAGTTATGCCCCTTTGAAAGTGTTTGTAAACTTTTCGCAGCATATTGTTTAGAGATAATAGTGTGCAAATTTTAATTTCTAACGGGTATATTTTTTGCAAATAACTAAAGTTATGGCCATATGGGTAAGTTAATTATTTTTATTTTTTTTTACATCTTCTATTATTAGATTTGCAAGGAAATGTTGCCATTATTAAATCTTTATAAATACATTTATTAAAGGATACAGAATTAAGAAGCTTGACTAATATCAAAACTTATAAACAATTCTTTTTGGATTTTTTTTTTTTAATACTCTTCTGAGTTGGCTCCCTTGAAGAACAAAAATCAGTATAAAACAAGTTAAAGGTTTACAAAAAAAATTTATTTTTTTATTTTTTTTTTTTTTTTGTTATTGTTTGGTCCGATATTGAAGTATGGGAAAAACAAATTGGCCAAAGGCTCATGAGCTTATAATATAACCATGCTTCTGTTGTGTGTCCTCCGTACCAAAGCACTTCTCCCTAGAGGCAGCAAACTTCTCCCTATTTCCCAGGAGGGAGAAGTCACTTCTCCCTTAATTTATGGGCCAGCTTTGACCCTTAGGTTACAGTTCACCAAATATCAGCAAAGCTATGCCCCAATGAAATTTTTTTTTTAACTTTTTTGTAATTCCACTTACAGTTCATATCCTGAGCACTGAATTATACAGGAGCCAGTTTATGTGCCGCATCTTATTACCTGCCATGGGCGTATAATGCCCCGCTCGGCGGAACTCGTTTTTTTTTATCAGGGCCTACACTGTACATGAAATAGTAAAGGTATTTCTGACAAAAACAGAACAAGAGGCCCATGGGCCACAACGCTCACCTGAGTTAACAGCTGTAAGTTAATCAGGTCATTTACTCCTCATTCCCTATCAGCCTGTCCAGTTTCAAGGCAAATGCTTAAACAGTTTTTGAGATATCTTGCTTACAAGGTTAAAATGCAGAAATTTTCAAAAGAAATTTTCAAAAAGGGGGATGAGGAACATTGTGAAATCATTTTGAAATCAGGCCACTGGCCAAGGAGGAGATACCATTGAAGGTTTTTTTTTTCTTCTATGTTTAATGACGGACTTCTATCTGTCAATCCTTGCTGTCATAAGTGTTTTCAAGTTGCATCCGGCTTTCACTACCACTGAAATATGTCCCCGCTCAAAATGTAGTCAGATTTATATGAATAAAGCTATTAATATCTTTATAGCGCCGTGCATTTTTAATGCAGATGACATTCTGAATTCTCCCTTATTTTGCAGAGAAAACCAGACAAAGCATTTCATATGAATTATTTGCCAGCGGATGAATCGCATAAATTTCTTTGATAAAATAAGAGAAAAAATGAAACTGACATCTGCTACAGTCGTAGTATGCAGTTTTAGGGTTAACATAATTAGCAACATACTCGTGTATCAATACGCCTGTGCTGGACTAAAGAGGTGGTGCGAGAAACTAGACCGTAAGCTACTGTTACAGCAATATAAACACTGTCTATATATAATCAGCTATTACTGTTCAAATTTAATATAGCTTCTGAAGATTTTTTATTCTTGATAATAAAAGAAAAAAAAAAAGGTGGTGCTCATAATCATGCTGCAAAGTGTTTTCTTCGATATTAGCTCAGTACGTTAGATAGGTTGTAAGGTTGATTTGCGCAATTTGTTGTTAGCTATTAATAGAACCGGCGCTGCCTCATGACCCGCGTGTCAAAAATTAACCTGGACAAATTCAGCAGATATTTTTACCGTAAACAGAATTTGACATTTCATGCAAATTGTCTAAAAAGAGGAATCAATTTGCATGAAATGTCTAATGCTGTCTCCTTGGGAAAATAAGAAAAAAATTCAAAATATGGTATGATGAACCTTTTACACAGAGCACTTGCCAATTTGTTTGACGTTTGTAAGAAAATCAATACTGTCGGATTAAAGGGACAGGGCTTCAAGATGTTTTTCTCGCTGTTGTTGATTTGCTTAACATTAAAATATTTTAGCTGCGGCATTTTAATAAAAAGGATACTTTGGTTTAAAGTGCAACTATCTGTCAGAAAAAAAAAGGAAAGTGTTGAAAATCTATATTGCTATCTGCAGTGCAACGTTAACTACCCAATTAAGATACTTTGGTTATTTCCTCTTATTGAATGCTCGATTGTGAAAGTGAAAGTAGACAAGTTGGCTTCTTTAAAAAGAACCCAAAGAAAGGTCCGCATCTTGTTTCAAATTTGCAGGTTTGCACAGCAAATTTAATGACGTCATTTGCAACCAATTTTTAAGTACAGGTATTAAGTTATTGAAGAAAATTTATCACAATTTTTACTTTATACTGCATGTGATAACTGGCTTTTGCAACATTTTGAGATAAAATATTTCTTTTGAAACATCAAAACATCAAGTGGAACTTCATAGCACTATATATCTGCAAGCATTTGATAACTGAATTTGTAGTACTACATTTTTAAACAAATTCGAAATCTTTTTATTGGACGCGTTTTCAAAAACCCGTCCTCCAAAATAGCGAAGTCTGGGCAGGCGCCCGGCAGGTTTCCTTTTTGGTTAACCTTTCTGATAAACCCGTCCATAATGCCCGTTAGGCGTTCTTGTAAAGGTTTTATACAAATTAAGATTTTTTTTTTTTTTGATGAATTTCTGGTAGAATCTGTCATTTCAGTGCCTTTGGCGCTTTGATTAGCTCTGCAATTTTGTTCAGCCGAGCAGAACTATTTTAGCAATTTTGGTAAAAGGCCATAACAGAAACACCTGTGAAATTACTTTGTGGAGATGTCTATTTTCAGTTCTGGCTGCCATTTTGTTCAGCCAAGCGAAAACCATTTTAGCAATTTTGGTAGAGGGTCACTGGAGGAACTCTTCTGTGCAAATATTTTGAAATCAGGGACATTGGTCAAGGACGAGATGTCATTTGAAGGTTTTCTATTTGTAGCTCAGGCGGGCATCTTGTTCAATGGAGTGGAACCATCGCGGCCATCTTGGAATTGCAGTCAACAAAATTTAAGCTCCTTTAGATCCTGAAGCTACAGAGCAAGTTTCGGCTCAAAAAAACAAAAGTTTGGGAAGAGATGTTGAAAATTTATTTTCAAGATGGCGGTTGTGGCGGGCATTTTGAATTTTCTATCGGCTAATTAGGTCGCCTGTACGAAGTACAAGGAGAGCTATTGTAGTCACCCTGGTCGTCCACGTGCGTGGGCGCGTTCCCGTCACACTGCGTTAAAAGTTTTTCAAATGCTTGTTTCTCAACAGTCACTATCCTCTTACCATTCATTTTTGGAACATGGGTGCTTGGGAGGGTCAACTGTGATTTCATAAGAACAGACCTCTGGGGTGTTGCCCCAGGGTGGGGCTAGGGGTCAATATCTAGGACACCTTTGTAAAATGCTTTAATGCTGTGTTTAAGTTTTTCAAATGCTTATATCTCAACAGTCACTAACCATAGACCATTCATATTTGGAACATGGGTGCTTGGGAGGGTCAAGATCATCTGCGATTTCATAAGAACAGACCTCTGGTTCATGCCCCGGGTTGGGGCTAGGTGTCAGTATCTAGGACACCTTTGTAAAATGCTCTATTGCCGTGTTAAAGTTTTTCATATGGTTATATCTTAGTAGTCATCAACAAGCATTCATATTCGGAACAGGGGTGTCTGGAAGGGTTGTCTAAATGTCCATAGGTATCCCCTGGGTTCATGCCCTGAGGTGGGGCTAGGGTTCAAAATCTAGGACACCTCGTAACGTGTTCAGTGCATTTCTCTTATGCTAGCATTGTAAACACATCCTAGGTAAACAGTCACTGGGTGAAGGTCATGGTGACCTACATTTCACAGCCCAATGACCTTTATTTCATGGTCCAGTGATTTTGCCTAATATCTCTAAGACTATTTGATGGAGAAATGTCATGCCTTGGATATTAGTTCCATGTGACACAAAGAGTGACCTCAAAATATAATTAGGTCAATGTGACCTATATTTAATGGTCCAGTGATTATGCCTCATATCTCGAAGATTATTTGATAGAGAAATGTCATACCTTGGATATTAGTTTCTTGTAACACTAAGGGTGACCTCAAAATATATGAAGGTCAATCTGACCTTTATTTCATGGACCAGTGATTATGCCTTATCTCTAAGACTGTTTGATAGAGAAATGTCATACCTTGGATATTAGTTTCATGTGACACTAAGAGTGACCTCAAAATATATGTAGGTCAATCTGACCTATATTTCATGGTCCAGTGATTATCCCTTATATCTCAAGGACTATTTAGTAGCTCACCTGGAGCCGTGGCGTGTTGTCCGTCATCTGTCCCTCGTTAACCTTTCACTATTTTGACATCTCTTCCTGAACCGAAAGTCGGATTGAGGTGAAACATAGCGGGAGGCATTGTGGCAACATGCAGAGTCAGAATTGCTAAAATCGTTCCGTTCCAATATCCAAGATGGCCGCCATGAAATCTTCAAACAAC
Organism: Anodontia alba; assembly: GCA_964016985.1. Taxonomy (NCBI): domain Eukaryota; kingdom Metazoa; phylum Mollusca; class Bivalvia; order Lucinida; family Lucinidae; genus Anodontia; species Anodontia alba. Next base: position 111,517,731 of record OZ024823.1, read on the forward strand.
ATCTCCTCCCAAACCGTAAGTCTGATTGAGCTGAAACTTGATAGAAGGCAACACAGTGACAGAGATTCAGAATTGCTAAAATCCTTCCGTTCCGATATCCAAGATGGCTGCCATGGTGGCCATCTTGAAATTTTTCAATCGACATCTCCTCCCAAACCATAAGTTGGATTGAGTCAAAACTTGATGGGAGGCATCACATTGACACAAAGAGTCAGAACTGCTAAAATCGTTCCATTCGATATCTAAGATGGCCGCCATGAAATTCTTCAAACGACATCTCCCAAACTGTAAATCTGATTCAGCTGAAACTTGTTAGAAGGCATCACAGTGACTGAGATTCAGAATTGCTAAAATCTTTCCGTTCTGATGTCCATTCTTCAAACAACATCTCCCAAACCATAAGTCTGATTGAGCTGAAATTTGATGGAAGGCATCACAATGAGACAGAGTCAAAATTGCTAAAATCATTCTGTTCTGATATCCAAGATGGCGGCCATCTTGAAATTCTTCTAACAACATCTCCTCCAAAACCTTAAGTCGGATTGAGCCAAAACTTGATGGGAGGCATCACAGTGACACAAACATTAAGAATTGCTAAAACTGTTCCTTTCAGATAGCCAAGATGGCCGCCACTGTGGCCATCTTGAAATTCTTCAAATAACATCTCCTCCCAAACCATAAGTTGGATTGAGCCAAAACTTGGTGGGAGGCAGCACAGTGACACAAAGATTCAGAATTGCTAAAATCATTCCATTCATTATCCAAGATGGCCGCCATCTTGAAATTCTTCAAACAACATCTCCTCCCAAAATGTAAGTCCGATTGAGGTGAAACTTGATGGGAGGAATCACAGTGACACAGAGACTCAATATGGCAGTCATCTTGAAATTCTTCAAATGACATCTCCTCCAAAACGGTAAGTCTGTTTGATTCAAAACTTGATGGGAGGCATCACAGTGACACAAAGATTCAGAATTGCTAAAATCGTTCCATTCGCTATACAGCGGCCATCTTGAAATTCTTCAAATGTCATCTCCTCCCAAACGGTTGGATAGAGCCAAAACTTGATGGGAGGCATCACAGTGACACAGAGATTCAGAATTCTTAAAATCATTCCGTTCTGATATCAGCTGGCAGCCATCTTGAAATTCTTCAACAACATCTCCCAAACCACAAGTCCGATTGAGCCGAAACTTGATGGGAGGCATCACAGTGACACAGAGATTCAGAATTGCTAAAATCGTTCCGCTCTGATATCCAAGATGGCCATCTTGAAATTCTTCAAACGACAGCTCCCAAACCACAAGTCAGATTGAGCCGAAACATGGGAGGCATTGGAGCTTCAGAATTGCTAAGATCGTTCCATTCTGATATCCAAGATGGCTTCCATAGTGGCCATCTTGAAATTCTTCAAACGACATCTCCCAAACCTTAAGTTGGATTGAGCCAAAACTTGATGGGAAGCATCACATGGACACATAGATTCACAATTGCTAAAATCATTCCATTTCCATAGCCAAGACAGCCTATCGGAAATTCTTCAAACGACATCTCCGCCCAAACCATACGTCAGATTGAGCCGAAACTTGATGGGAGGCATTGGAGCATTATAGAGATTCAGAATTGCAAAAATAGTTCCTTTCTGATATCCAAGATGGTGCCCTGGTGGCCATCTTGGAATTCTTCAAACAACATCTCCTCCCAAACCGTTGGTCTGTTTGAGCCAAAACTTGATGGGAGGCATCAGAGCAACATAGAGGTTCAGAATTGCTAAAATTGTTCCGTTCTGATATCCAAGATGGCCGCAATGGCAGCCATATTGGAATTCTTCAAACGACATCTCCCAAACCATAAGTCTGATTGAGCCGAAACTTGATGGGAGACATCACAGTGACACAGAGATTAGGAATTACTAAAATCATTCCGTTCTGATATCTAAGATGGCCACCATCTTGAAATTCTTCAAACGACATCTCCTCCCAAACCATAAGTCAGATTGAGCCGGAACCTGATGGGAGGCATTGGAGTGTTGCAGAGCTTCAGAATTGCTAAAATCGTTCCGTTCTGATATCCAAGATGGCTTCCATAGTGGCCATCTTGAAATTCTTCAAACGACATCTCCTCCCAAGCCTTAAGTTGGATTGAGCTAAAACTTGATGGGAAGCATCACATGGACAGAGATTCAGAATTGCTAAAATCATTCCGTTCCGATAGCCAAGATAGCCTCTCAGAAATTCTTCAAACAACATCTCTGCCCAAACCATAAGTAAGATTGAGCCTAAACGATGGGAGGCATTGGAGCATTATAGAGATTCAGAATTGCAAAAATAGTTCCGTTCTGATATCCAAGATGGCACCATGGCGTAAGTTGGATTGAGCAGAAACTTGATGGGAAGCATTGGAACGACATAGAGATTCAAAATTGTTCAAATCGTTCCGTTTGGCTATCCAGGCCATCTTGAAAATCTTCAAACCACATCTGCTTCCGAACCCCAAATCTGAGCCCAAACTTGGAGGCATTGGGGCAGATGGAGATTAAGAATTGCTAAAATCATTCCTGTTCCAATATCCAAGATGGCCGCCATGTCAGCCATCTTGAAAATTTTCAAACAACACCACCTTTGGCCATCTTGAAAGTCTTCAATTGTTATCTGCTCCCGAACAGTAAGTCGGATGAGTTGAAATGGTGGAAGGCATCGGGGCATCATGGAGATTTAGAATAGCGTTTGTACAAATTGCCAGGCTGCCTACATCATGAAAAGGAAAAACCAATATCTTAAAATAGCCCACGCGGTCACGTGACGATTTTCGGACACACAATCAATACACACAATGGCAGCGAGTTTATTTTTTTTTTCCTTTCATAAAACTATATTTTTCTTAATTTTTTTCCGAGAAAACAGGATTTGACACTTCATTCAAATTGTCTCCTTAGACTTGCATGAAATGTCAAATCAGGAATAACATTTCATGCAAATTCTAAGAGAAGGAGACAATTAAGCACGAACTGTCAAATTCTATTTTCTCGGAAAAATTAGACAAAAAAAAAAAAGAAAATCAAAATGTCGTCAGCTGAAATTTTAACTCAACATGCTAAGCGTTAAGTTTTAGTCCAGGCTTGATTTTTTTTTTTTTTTTTTTTTTTTGTTTGCTGTAAATTGCATCAATCCCCCAAAAACTTCCATGAACTGCAAGTACCAATGTAAAACTTGAACATCTTATCATCATTTTTTGTCGACTCAACATTGAAATGATGTAGTGTTTTAATTTTAGAAGGACTTTCACGATCTCGAGGGGGCGTGGGGTGGGTAACTTCCTGTATATGTCATAGTACGGATGTGCGTGTCGAATGGCCCTTTTTCAGTGCTGCCTGGTATATGATTGGCCCCCTTTTTCAACAAAAAGTATATGAATGACCCCATTTTTCAGGATTCCTATTTGAAAGGCCTCATTTGGTATATTCACATATTTTTCGCTCAGAGCAGAGATTTTTCGAGGCTTCTTGTTCTCTTGGTATTCAATGAATTGACTGTGATATTTGTCTAACAACTAGCAATAAATGGGTACAAAAAATCAAAGGACAGTATATAAATAGGTCAACATTTCGGACGATCTAGTATATGAATGGGTCCGTTTTTTCAAGGCCAGGTATATGAATGGGGTAGGTTTTGAAATACTGGCTTGCACACTCGTACCACAATCACCCCTAAGTTACCCCTTACCCCCTCGCCCACTCTCCCCCCACCCCCGACGAGTTCAAGATCTGGCTGTTTTTTTTGAAAAGGCTGCTATGAAATTTTAATATTGTTAACATCAATCAGAGCATGCTGCTTCCAGTTTTTAACTGGGCTTTCTCCGGTTCCTTGTTTGGTTTAGGCCGATAAAGAGAATTTCGCTGTTTTTCTCCAGTGTCCGAAAACCACTCTTACAGTCGCCGTAACAGCAATGTTTTGTAGTCGCCATGATGGAATTTTAACTTCTGAACATTAGAAAAATTCGTGAAATTTGCAACAATATACTGGTTTTGCCTGTCAGATAAAGCATTACAGACATTTCGTACAAGAGTGTTTGTCCGAAATAGATGTCACAGCGATGCTGCACGATGCTAAAATTAGTAACTTCTATAAATAGTGCATTATTGGAATTCATATAAGCGCTATTGCTAAAATAGTTCTGTTCTGATATCCAAGCTGGCCACCATGGCAGCCATCTTGAAAATCTTCAAATCACATCTGCTACCAAACCGTAAGTCTGATTGAGCTTAAACATGATGGGAGGCATTGGGGTGTTATGGAAATTCAGAATTGCTAAAGTCCATCTGTTCCAATGTTTAAGGTGGTCGCCATCTTGAAATTCTTCAAACTACATCTATTCCCAAACAGGTCGAGACTAAACTTGATGGGAGGCATTGGGGTGACATGGAGATTCAGAATTGCTGCATGGTTCAGTTCCAATATCCAAGATGGTGGCCATGGTGGCAATCTTGAAACACTTCAAACAACACCAGATTCTGAATTGCTAAAGGCAATCAGATCTGATGGCCACCATGGCACAATGTAACATCATGATCAGCTTAATCCAGGTGAGCGATTTCTGGCCCACTTGGGCCTCTAGTTAGAGAAATGTCATACTCTGAATATTAGTTCCATGTGCTGCGAAGAGTGACCTAAAACTATATGTAGGTCAATGTGACATATTTCATGGACCAGTGATTATGCCTTATAACTCTTAAGACTATTTGATAGAGAAATGTCATACCTTAGATATTATTTCAGTGTGACATGAAGAGTGACCTCAATATATATGTAGGTCAATGTGACCCATATTTCATGGGCCAGTGATTATGCCTTCTATCTCTATGACATTTTGATGGAGAAATGTCATACCTTGGACATTAAGTCCATGTGACACAAAGAGTGACCTCGGAATATAATTAGGTCAGTGTGAGGTAGGTTTCATGGTCTAGTGATTATGCTATATATCTTGAAGACTATTAGATGGAGAGATGTCATACCTTGGATATTAGTTTCATGTGACGAGAGTGATCTCAAAGTATATGTACGTCAATTTGACCCATATTTCTTGGTCCAGTGATTATGCCTTATATCAAAGTTTTTGATAGAGAAATGTCATAATTTAGATATTAGTTCCATGTGACATGAAGAGTGACCTCAAAATATATGTAGGTCAATGTGACCCTATATTTCATGGACCAGTGATTATGCTTTATATCTTGATGACTATTTGATAGAGAAATGTCATACCTTGGATATTAGTTCCATTTGACTAGATGGCTGATCTCAAAATATATGCATGTCAATGTGACCTATATTTCATGGTCCAGTGATTATTCCTCATATTTCGAAGACTATTTGATGCAGAAATATCATACCATGAACATTAGTTCCATGTGACAGAATAATCCAAAAAATATATGTAGGGCAATTTGACCTACATTTCACAGTCAAATAATTTTACCTTATATCTTGAAGACTATTTGACAGAAAACTGTCATACCTAAATTTTAACTTCCATGTGACCTGTTGATTGACATAAAAATATGTCTAGGTCAGTGTGACTCAGTGTGATCTATATTTCATCAATCAGTCATTTTGCCTAATAACTGGCAGACTTTTTGATGAAGAAATTTCATACCAGGAACATTAGTTCCATGTGATGTGATGATCAACCTCAAACTATATCTAGGTCAGTGTTCCATGTAACACATAGATTTCATTAAAATTCATACAGGAATGGGTGATTTATATTCACAGAACTTAATGTATTTGGAACAGAATCATAACAAGAGGCCCGCGGGCCACGGTTTGCTCACCTGAGTGACATAACCACTGCAGACATGCAGATGTTATGCAACATTTTTCCAATCCTATCATCGCAACTAATGAAAATATTATTTGAGCAATTCTTAGTTTTGAAGAAGAATATATGGGACTGACAGTCAATGGAGCATGATCATTTGAATAAGCTATCAATCACATTTCAACAGAAGGATCAATGTGAAATTTGGTGGAAATTGGCTAAGTGGTTTCTGAAGAATCATGATTTTATACATGTAAACAGCACAGTGGCAGGGAAATATAATAAATATAAACCAGATGATGGCCATCTTAGATTTCCAATCAGAACTATTTTAACTAATGTTGATCTACAAGTCACTTGGATACTTTCAATATAAATGTATATGGCACATACAAATGGGGAAGCAAATTTGACCTTTGAGGTAAAAAGGTCAAATGTCAACATAGAACCATCATTTTAGCAATTTTGGTAGATCTCCTGTCCCCCATAATTTGTGCAAAGATTAGGGCCCAGGGCTTATTTGGTTATGGAGAAGAAGATTTTTAAAGGTTTTTACCATATATGGGCATGGCAGCCATTTAGATCAATGGACCATGCCCATTTTAGCAATCTTTCATTCTCCTGCCCAAGGAGGCTCCACATGAAATCTGAGTAAGACTGGCCCGGAGGCTTCAGAGGAAAAGCCATTTGAAATTATCAACATTTTTTCTATACAAATGTATGGGGCCTATACAAATGCATACAGAAGCAAACTTGACCGTGCCGTAAAAAGGTTAAATGCAATGTATGACAATTATTTTAGCAACTTTGATAGACCCCTGTTCCAGATGATATTTGCAAAGATTCAGCCACAAGCCATCCTCGGTTTTGAAGAATAAGATTTTTAAATGTTTTTTCCCATACAAATGCATAGGGAAGCAAACTTGACCTTGCCGTAAAAAGGTCAAATGTCAATGTAGGACCATTATTTTAGCAACTTTGGTAGACCCCCTGTCCCGATGATTTATGCAAAGTTTCAGCCCCAAAGCATCCTCGGTTCTAGCGAAGAAGATTTTTAAAGGTTTTTAACATATGTTGGCATGGCGGCCATCTTGGTCAACGAACCGTGACCATTTTAGCAATCTTTCGTTCCCCCTATCTAAGGAGGCTCCATATGAAATTTGAGCAAAATTGGCCCAGAGGCTCCAGAGGAGAAGTTGTTTGAAATTCTCAACATTTTTCCCATACAAATACATAAGGAAGCAAAATTGACCTTACCGTAAAAAGGTCAAATGTCAATGTACGACCATTATTTTAGCAATTTTGGTAGCCCTCCCGTTCCTGATGATATATGCAAAGATTCAGCCATAAGGCACGCTCGGTTTTGGAGAAGAAGATTTTTAAAGGTTTTTCCCATACAAATGCATAGGGAAGCAAACTTGACCTGCAAAGGTTCAGCCCCAAGGCATTCTCGGTTCTGGAGAAGAAGATTTTTAAAGGTTTTTACCATATATGGGCATGGTGCCCATCTTGGTCAACAGACAACAGACATTTTAGCAATTTTTCTTTCCCCCACCCTAAGGAGGCTCCATATGAAATTTGAGCAAAACTGGCTAAGCGGCTTCAGAGGAGAAGTCGTTTGAAAATGTTAATGGACGGACAGATGACGGACGAAAAGTGATCACAATAGCTCATCCTGCGCAGAGCTCAGGTGAGCTAAAAATACCAAATACACCTTTTGAAGTGTTAATGTGAAAACATAGATAGACAAGGCGCAAACAGGTGAGCTATGCTGTCATGCGACAGCTCTTGTTTAGCTATTTTATGTCTACTAGGCACCCTAATGCTCATCAAGTTTCAATTCAGCTGGATTATAGAGATGTCCAAAATATGAATTCTCAACATTTTTCCCATATGTATATGGCCCATACAAATGCATGGTGAAGCAAATTTAACCTTACTGTAAAAAGGTCAAACCTCAACACAGGACCATCATTTTAGCAATTTTGGTAGATCTCCTGTCCCCCATAATTTGTGCAAAGATTAGGGCCAAGGGCTTATTTGGTTCTGGAGAAGAAGATTTTTGAAGGTTTTTACCATATATGGGCATGGCAGCCATTTTGGACAATGGACCATGACTATTTTAGCAATCTTTAGTTCTGTTCGAAGGAGGCTCCGCATGAAAATTGAGCAACATTGGCCCAGAGGCTTTAGAGGAGAAGTCATTGAAATTATCAACATTTTTTTCCATACAAATGTATGGGGTCCATACAAATGCATACGGAAGCAAACGACCTCGCCTTAAAAAGGTCAAACATCAATGTACAACCATCATTTTAGCAACTTTGGTAGACCTCCCATCCCCAATGACTTGTGCAAAGATTCAGCCTGAAGGCATCCTGTTCTGGAGAAGATTTTTACCATATATGGGCATGGCGGCCATCTTGGTCAATGGAAGGCGACTATTTTAGCAATCTTCATTCCCCTGCCCCAGGGAGACTCCAAATGAAATTTGAGCAACACTGGCCCAGAGGCTCCAGAGGAGAAGTCGTTTGAAATTCTCAACATTTTTCCCATACAAATGCATAGGGAAGCAAACTTGACCTCGCCGTAAAAAGGTCAAATGTCAATGTACGACCATTATTTTAGCAATTTTGGTAGACCTCCCGTCCCTGATGATTTATGCAAAGATTCAGCCACAATTATCCTACCTTCTGGAGAAGATTTTTAAAGGTTTTTACCATATATGGGCATGGCGACCATCTCGGTCAATGGACGGCAACCATTTTAGCAATCTTTCATTCCCCTGCCCCAGGGAGGATCCAAATGAAATTTGAGCAACATTGGCCGGAGGCTCCAGAGGAGAAGTCATTTAAAATTTTCAACATTTTTTCTCGTACAAATGCATAGGGAAGCAAACTTGACCTTGCCATAAAAAGGTCAAATGTCAATGTACGGCTATTATTTTAGCAACTTTGGTAGACATCCCGTCCCTGATGATTTATGCAAAGATTCAGCCACAAGGCATCGGTTATGGAGAAGGTTTTTAAATATTTTTACCATATATGGGCATGGTGGCCATCTTGGTCAACAGACCGTGACCATTTTAGCAATCTTTCGTTCCTCCAACCTAAGGAGGCTCCATATGAAATTTGAGCAAAATTGGCTCAGCAGCTTCAGAGGAGAAGTTGTTTGAAAATGTTTAATGGACGGACGGACAAAAAGTGATCACTATGGCTCACTCAGGTGAGCTAATAACTACAATCAGGGCACCCCTAAAATAAAAAATGAAGCTTTCAAATCTGTTATGGAAGCTGATTCTATTTGCATAAAAGTGTTAAGCTATAAGGTCAAGGTTGACGGTGAATACAAGTCTTATTTTGTCACAACTGTGACAAATGCATACTGAGTGACAGAATCACTGCAAATGTTATGCAATATTTTTCCAATCCTATCATTGCAACTAATGAAAAGATCATCATTTAAGCAGTTCTCAATTTTGAAGAATATATGGGCACGACAGAAAATGGAGCGTGATCATTAAATTTTGAACAAACAATCACATTTCAACAGTAGGATCAATGTGAAATTTTGTGGAAATTGGCTAAGTGGTTTCTGAAGAATCAAGATTTTATACATGTAAACAGCACAGTGGCAGGGAAATATAATAAACATAAACAAGATGGTGGCCATCTTAGATTTCCAATCAGAACGATTTTAGCTTCTGCTGATCTACAAGTCACCTCGATATTGCCAATGAACTTTGAGTAAATTGCCCTTTTGGTTCAGGAGAAAAAGTTCAAAATAGATTTTCAAAAGATGGCCGCCATCAGGGATTTCCTATCAAAATAATTTGAGCTATTTTTGATCTACTAGTCACCCCGATGCTTCCTACCAAGTTTCAAGTCAATTGGCCTTTTGGTTCAGGAGGAGAAGCGAAAAATACATTTTCAAAATGGCCGCCATCTTAGATTTCCAATCTGAACGATTTTAGCTATTTTTGATCTATAAGTCATCCCAATGCTTCCTACCAATTTTGAGTCAATTGGCCCTTTGGTTCAGGTAAAGAAGCGAAAAAAATGAGTTTCTAGATGGCCGCCATGGTGGCCATCGGAATGATTTTAGCTATTTTTTATCTACATCACCCCGATGCTTCCTACCAAATTACAAGTCAATGGCCTTTTGGTTCAGGAGATGAAGCGAAAAACATATTTCAAGATGGCCGCTGTAGTGGCCATTTTGGATTTCCGATCGGACCGATTTTACCTATTTTTGATCTGCAAGTCACCGAATGCTTCCTACCAAGTTTCAAGTCAATTGGCCTTTTGGTTCAGGAGAATGACAGAGAAATAGATTTTCAAGATGGCCGCCATGGCAACCATCCTGGATTTCCAAATGGAACGATTTTAGCTGTTTTTGATCTACAAGTCATGCCGATGCTTCCTACCAAGTTTCCAGTCAATTGGCATTTTGTTTCAGGAATAGAAGCAAAAAAATGTATTTTCAAGATAGGGGCCATCTTGGATTTCTAATCGGAAAGATTTTAGCTATTTTTGACCTACAAGTCGCCCCCATGCTTCCTACTAAGTTTCAAGTCAAGTGGCCTTTTGGTTCAGGAGAAGAAGTGAAAAATAGATTTTCAAGATGACCGCCATGGCGGCCTGCTTGGATTTCCAATCGGAACGATTTTAGCTATTTTTGATCTACAAGTCACCCCGATGCTTCCTATCAAGTATTGAGTCAACTGGCCCAGGGATGTAGGAGTAGGCTTTTAAAGCTGTTGACACCGCACAAGAGGTGACGCACGACAGACATTAACCACAATAGCTCACCATGAGCACTTCGTGCTCACGTGAGCTAACAATGGACTGCATCAGTCATTCGATATATAACAGTAGGAGTGCCAATGTAATGGAAACTTACAACCAGTTTTATGCACAGACCGAGTCATTTTGACAGTGATAGGCAATGTCATTTGCTCACATTTAGACCAAGCCAGGCTGCTTGTACGAACTCATTTGACTATTGATCCTGATCAGAAGCCACATTCTGCTTGTGCCAATTTGTCCAAATACTTAACCCTTGTCATGCTGAATAATTTAAGATACTATGCCCACTTCCAATTTTTAGCTAATCAGTTTACTGGATCCAGGTTGTTGATACTAATTAAAATATTTATTGGCAAACAGTGCAGATCCAGATCAGTTGGCTTCTTCAGAAGCTTCTTCAGAAGCCAACTGATCTGGATCTACATTGTTTGCAAATGTAGAACATATCCGGGTTCAGCAGGACAAGGGTTAAGGGAAAATATAATACAGACTTGAATTTCCTAGCCTACGACTTGGACCCAATATACACTGGACTAGTAACTACGGTACAGGTATTGTATTTATTGGAAATATGCTGTCGTGGCTGAATTTTCATAATTTTGTATGATGAAGGTTAAATGCTCATATTTCAGTTATTTCTCCAAATATCTGAGATTTGTTTTCAAAAAGCAATAGTTCAATATATTACCTTTAAGACTGCAGCATTATATTTAAGGAAAAACCAACAGTTTTTATAAAAATCAACAAGAAACCTAGGTACCCATTTTAGCTATTTTCGGCACTTTTAGCAGAAAGTCATCAGAAATTCACCCAAAATGATGTTATAACTTCAATTTCATTAATTGTGACAACATTTTTCAACCAAACCTATTAAAACAATTAATTAAAACTTCAGTTATTATCCAAAATCATTTTTAATGACAATAGTGCTATAAAATAGCGCTAAAATCAAGCCACGACAACAAATTTTGGCAGTTCCGTTAGTGGCAAGTCCGGGTATTATTAGGTCTGAGCCTACGAAACATGAGCTTTTGTGGAGAAAAAAATAAAATAAAAAGTAAAACAATGACTACAGTCCCCAAATTTTAAACCTCTCATCTGGCATAGGTCGCATGAAAATGGCACAGCTGGACGCCTTCTAATGTCTGCGCCCATTGAAGAAAATAATGGTAATGTCCAAGGAAAACTTGGTCACAATCTGTCTGAAAAACCAGTATTTTATCCATGAAAACATGAGTACAATACTTGCCCTAAACATTCTGACAGACCTGCCTGCATAAACCATGTAGAACCTTTTATAAGGGTGTGCACTTGGACATCACCACACAGCCAGACATGTTTACCTCTAAAGTGCCAATCACTAAATGACATTCTAAATTTTTTCAGAGAAGGCTTGACAGTTCATGTGAATACACATGGAATGTCAGCAATTTCTGCTAGGCAGGCAATTCACATGAACTGTCTAGCCTTAGTGTCACTGAAAAAAAACAAAAAACAAGAGGGGCATAATGGCCCTATATTGCTCACCTAAGTATCCTAGCAGTCAAGGAGAATATGACTTAATCAGAGGAACATTTCTGCTGAATTATTTTGAAATCAAGCCATAGGCCTAGGAGGAGATGTTTTAGGGAGAGATGTCTTTTAAGTAAATTGCTGACAGACTCATGACAATCTATGCCCTCTTACTATTTTTAGCTCTGGTGGCCATTTTGTTAAGCCAAAGGGAACCATTTTAGCAATTTTGGTCCAGGGACATAAGAGGAACATTTCTGTGAAATTATTTTGAAATCCGGTCATAGGCCTAAGAGGAGATGTTGTTTAAAGGCTTTTCTATTTTTAGCTCTGGCAGCCATTTTGTTCAGCGGAGCAGAACCATTTTAGCAATTTTGGTAAAAGGGCATTAGAGGAACATTTCTGTGAAATTATTTTGAAATCAGGCCATTAGCCTGGAAGGAGATGTCCTTTAAAAGTTTTTTTTTTCTATTTTTATATGCCTGTTTGAAAAACGGGACATATTATGTTACGGGGTATGGCGTCCGTCCGTAAACTTTTTCGTTTCCGGCTAACTCCTCCTACAGTTTACATCCTATCAAGCTGAAACTTGGTATATAGTTAAACCATGATGTGGCGCAGCGCGTATTGTTTTGGGGTTACAGTCCACCAAATGTTTGCAGAGTTATGCCCCTTAGAAAATTTCTGTAAACTTTTCATTTCCAGTTAACTCCTCCTACATTTTATATCCAATCAAGCTGAAACTTCATATATAGTTAGACCATTGTGCGGAGCAGCGCATATTGTTTCGAGGTTACAGTCCACCAAATATTAGCAGTTATGCCCCTTTGAAAATTTCAGTTGACTTTTCGTTTCCGGCTAACTCCTCCTACAGTTTATATCCGATCAAGCTGAAACTTGAATTGTAGTTAGACCATAATGTGGAGCAGCGCATATTGTTTCAAGGTTACAGTCCACCAAATATTAGCAGTTATATCCCTTTGAAGATTTCTATTTTTCATTTCTGGCTAAATCCTACAGTTTACATCCAATCAAGCTGAACCTTCATGTACAGTTAGACCATGATGTGGTGCAGCACATTTTGTTTCGTGGTTACAGTGCACCAAATATTAGCAGAGTTATGCCCCTTTGAAAATTTCAGTAAACTTTTCATTTCCGGCTAAATCCTCCTACAGTTTACATCCTATCAAGCTGAAATTTTATTTGTAGTTAGACCATGATGTGGAGTAGCGCATATTGTTTCAAGGTTACACTCCACCAAATATTAGCAGAGTTAAACCCCGTTGAAAATTTCTATTAATTTCTATTAATTTTTTGTTTCTGGCTAAATCCTTATATAGTTTACATCCGATCAAGCTGAAACTTCATAAATAGTTACATGATGATGTGGAGCAGCACATATTATGTCGAGGTTACAGTGCACCAAATATATGCAGATTTATGCCCCTTTGAAAGTTTTTGTAAACTTTTCGCAGCATATTGTTTAGAGGTAATAGTGTGCAAATGTTATTTTATAATAGGTATATTTTTTGCAAATAACTAAAGTTTTGGTCATTGGGCAAGATATTGATTTTATTTTTTTTTTCTTTTATTAGGTTTGCAAGGAAAGGTTGCCATTATTAAATTTTTATGAATACATAATTCTTTTTGGATTTTTTTTTTTTTTTTTTAATACTCTTCTGATTTGGCTCCCTTGAAGAACAAAAATAAAATCAGTATTAAACCAGTAAAAGGTTTACAAAAAAATTTCTTGCAGCATTTTTTTTTTTTTTTGGTTGTTTAGTTTTGTTTTGTTATTGTTTGGTCGGATATTGAAGTATAGGAAAAACAAATCAGCCAAAGGCTTATATGAGCTTATAATATAGCCATGCTTCTGTGGTGTGTCCTCCGTCAGAAAGCACTTCTCCCTAGAAGCAGCAAACTTCTCGCTATTTTCCCAGGAGGGAGAAGTCACTTCTTCCTTAATTCCTGGGCCAGCTTGGTCGCTTAGGTTACAGTTCACCAAATATCAGCAGAGATATGCCCCAATGAAATTTTTTTTTTTTGTAATTCCACTTACAGTTTATATCCGGAGCACTGAATTATATAGGAGCCAGTTTTTGTGCTACATCTTTTTACTTGCCACGGGCGTATAATGCCCCGCTTGGCGGAGCTCTTGTTAGCTCTGGTGGCCATTTTGTTCAGCCGAGCGGAACCATTTTAGCAATTGTGGTAGAGGGTCACTCAAGGAACATTCCTGTAGAATTATTTCAAAATCCATTAACCCATTTAGGAGGAGATGTCTCTTAAGTAGATTGTTGATAGATGCAGGACAGTCTACGCCCTTTTTCTTTTTTTTAGCTCTGGTGGCCATTTCGTTCAGCCAAATGGAACCATTTTAGCAATTTTGGTAAAGGGTCATAAGAGGAACATTTCTGTGAAATTATTTTGTAATCCGGTCATAGGCCTAATCGAAGATGTCGTTTAAAGGTTTTTCTATTTTTAGCTCTGATGGCCATTTTGTTTAGCAGAGTGGAACCATTTTAGCAATTTTGGTAAAGGGGCATTAGAGGAACATTTCTGTGAAATTATTTTGAAATCGGGCACTGGCATGGGAGATGTTGTTTAAAGGTTTTTCTATTTTTAGCTCTGATGGCCATTTTGTTTAGCAGAACAAAACCATTTTAGCAATTTTGGTAGAGGGTCACTCAAGGAACATTCTTGTAAAATTATTTCAAAATCCATTGACCGGTTAAGAAGATGTCTCTTAAGTAAATTGTTGACAGATGCATGAGTCTACGCCCTTTTTCTATTTTTAGCTCTGGCGGCCATATTATTCAGCGTAGCCAAACCATTTTAGCAATTCTGGTAAAGGTGCATGTGAGGAACATTTCTCTAAAATTATTTTTTAAATCAGGCCCTTGACCTTTAAGAAGATGTCGTTTAAAAGGGTTTTTCTATTTTTAGCTCTGGTTGCCATTTTGTTTATCGGAGCAGAACCATTCTAGCAATTTTGGTAAAGGGGCATGAGAGGAACATTTCTGTGAAATTATTTTGAAATAGGCCATTGGCCTGGGAGGAGATTTCGTTTAAAGGTTTTTCCTATTTTAGCTCTGGCGGCCATTTTGTTTAGCAGAGTGGAAGCATTTTAGCAATTTTGGTAAAGGGGCATGAGAGGAACATTTCTGTGAAACCATTTTGAAATCGGGCCATTGGCCTGTGAGGATATGTCATTTAAAGGTTTTTCTATTTTTAGCTCTGGTAGACATTTTGTTTAGTAGAGCAGAACCATTTAAGCAATTTTGGTAGAGGGTCATATTCCTGTGAAATTATTTCAAAATCCATTCAGTGGCCTAGGAAGGGATGTTGTTTAAAGTTTTTTCTATTTTTAGCTCTGGTGGCCATTTCGTTTAGCGGAGCAGAACCATTTAGGCAATTTTGGTAGAGGGTCATCTAAGGAACATTCCTATGAAATTATTTCAAAATCCATTCAGTGGCCTAGGAGGAGCTGTCGTTTTAAGGTTTTTCTATTTTTAGCTCTGGCAGCCATTTTGTTTAGCAGAGCAGAACCATTTAGGCAATTTTGGTAAAGGGTCACCCAAGGAACATTCCTGTAAAATTATTTCAAAATCCATTCACCAGTTTAGGAGGAGATGTCTTTTAAGGAAAAAGTTGACAGACGCACGACACACGACGGACGAAGACCGGTGACAAAAGCTCACCTCCTTTGGCTCAGGTGAGCTAAAAATGTAGTCTGCTACAATTCTATTAAGCACTAAGAAATTTTGGTGGTGGAATATTCAGGGTAATTACAGTACTCAATTTTTTTTTCCAGCAAGGCGATTCTAATGAATACCCATAACACATTTTTCATAGATAAATATTTATAAAGCACTCCTTTTATTTGGACTGTTTAATCTTCTTGTACTTGCACATGTCACACTGATGCTTCCTTCATTATCTTGTCCTGAAACAGATAACATCTTCACTGAATAAGTAAAGAATTGACGGGAGAAGAGATTTCAATTGCATGTTGCCACTCCCACCTACGCTACACGTCTTATGTCTCTTTACAAGGCCAGATGATACAAGCTCAACAGGGTCTTCTTTCCCTGCTGGTGCACAATCATCTTCTTTCCCTGCTCATGTTTGACAGGGTCTTTTTTCCCTCTTGGTGCAAGTTGTCGTTTTCAAATTCCTACTTTAAAATTTTGCCATGGCAACCGACCAAAAGGGATACAGGTCATAAAACACATAAACTGGGTAGATTATATCATCAAATGATCATAACTGCTTAATATGGTTCACATCACTTCACTTGTTATGCAGAAAATGCAATTTAACCATTTTCCCTTTACAAGTCTATGGGACCTTTCAGTAAACAAAAAGGCAGATCACAATAAGTTTAGCTATATTTAAAGCACCCTATCTAAGCAACATTCCTAACTAATATATTGGGGACAAATCTCTTCAGTGGCTTTGGAGGAGTTGTTGTTTTAAAGTGTAAATGGACAGACAGACAGATGACTGAGAAGAAGTGATTACTATAGCTCCGGTGAGCTAAAAAACGAAATCAGCCCATTTTCTATCTACGGTGAGCTAAAAAAGGAAATCAGCCCATTTTCTATCCCAATCTAGACTGTCAATATCAATATGTATATTTCAGTTCTGTTCATTCAATGTTCTAAGAAAAGAATGAAAACTCAGTTCAGCCAAATGTGAAAAGCAGGTCAGGGTCAGTAACGGCTGATGACAGTGGGCAGGGTGCACCATGACTAAACATTGTTCAGCCAAGTACGTCAAGGTCAGTAATAGTCGATGGCAGTGGACAGGGTGCATCATGGTGGATATGTCTATGAAGTTTCATTGGTGTTTGAGAAACTGAGCTAAACGCACAGACTTAATATTGTTGAAATGAAAATGCCAACCCTGCCACCGGGAAGTAATCCCTGTGTCTAAACAATTTCCATAAAAAGTATTTTCCCATAAATTCATAAGAAACCAAACTTGTCTATGGCGTACATAGGTCAAGGGTCATATGAGCAAACATGGTAGTACCTGAACTGCAGCTGCTGTATATCAAGTTTGCAGGGACATCAACCATTTCATTCTGGAGAAGAATTTTCATCATATATTGACCTGACATCCATCTATGTCATGTGATCTCATGTTCAGACAAATACTGATCCTCTTGACTCATGGAGGATCCATATGGAAGTTTATTCCAGTTGGCCCAGTGTCATTGAAACAGAAGCTATTTCAAATTTCTAGAACATCACTTAAAGAATGGCCTTGATCTGGTACATATATATTTTTATTTATTTTATTGTTAGCAGTGAAATCTGCATATTTGGTGAAAATAAAAGTGGTATCAATCACTAGTGAAATGATTTTGTATCATTTCACTTGTGACTGATATGATTTATATTTTCACTCCTCACTTTGGATGACTGGTTTTCTTCATTGTTTCAATAGCGGATGTTGCCTCCACTTCAGAATTTAGAACACCTCTAACTTCCTTGTTTCTGAACTAAACTACCAAGATGGGTATGCATTTTCTTAGAAAGTAGGGCTCATTCTAGTATCAAAATTATTTGATTTGCAAAAAATATTTGTTTTTCTCTCATTGTGGTAAGCCCTCAATGTCTACGTCATAATGTTTCTGTTTTGTTTGGCGACGCCAGTTATGACAACAGAAGCACTAAAGCATGAAAACAATACATGTAAAGAGAAAATCTGCTTTTTTGACTCTAAATACCTTGAATATATTCATCTCGTGTAATGAAAATATTCAAATTTTCACTCGTGCTTGGCACTCATGAAAATACTGATGTTTTTATTACACTCGAAAATATTTATGGTATTCACTCCAAAAGAGCAAATATCCTCTTTGTATATATTTATGTTTCCTGGAGTAAAGTGCTAAGCAAACCATTCACTCTGGAAATAAGAAAGTTACAGTGGTTTGAATATTTTCAAAGTAGCTGTCATGGATACCGCCATATTTTAGGCTTTGTGACGTCATAGAGCCCAAATAAAATATACAAAAACCTAATTATAATGGGTCTTCAAGAATATTTTGCTACAGTGTTTAACGTGTGCTTATTTATAGTGACAGGCAATAATTTTCCCCAAAGTAATCCTAATTTATGAGAAGAACAACTTTTAAAATAGATTTTTAAACTTGTGAGACCTCATTAAATATTCAAAATGGCGGCACCCATATCACCATTGTTAAAATATTCAATTGTCTATAACGTCCTTAATCCTTGACCGATTTTGATCAAATTTGTATCAAAATTCATGGTTTGTGAAGCTCTTTACTTTGCAGTACAATATGCTTGAAGGTTGTAGTCACCTTTTAAAATTTATGTACCAACTTGTTTGTGACATAAGGTAGGTCATACTTGTATATTTTCTCAGAAATCCACCAGAAATAAACAGAGGAAGAATCTTGAACTTTGGATTGCAATATAGCTTTTAAAGTAATTTCATTTGAGGTCAAATGGCTGGAACAAAAATTTGAAAATGAATAAAAAACAAGTAGCCCAGTGGGCAATGATTGCTCACCTGAGTCCAAGAAGTCCAATCTGGCCCAATTGTCACTCAAAGGCAAGTAACTGTGATGATTTACCTGATATGGCTGAGTTTTGAAAATAGATGAGACTATGATTGTCTTGCTTATCAGCAAATCTGATCCAAGTTGGAATAAAACTGAAATACCCCTTGAACAGCATTTTCCCAACTGCATGTCTGGACAAATTTTTCTAAGCTCAAGAGCAGTAATATCTGACCTGGCCACTATTTGAACGGCCAAAATTTTATGCTCTCCTAGTTACCTTCAAGTTTGAAAAAGATCCAAACAAAAACAAACACATTATCAATCTGACAAGGTCAAGTATGGGCTTAATTGGCACTTGAGGTCAAGTAGATAAGTAACCAACCCTATTAAAAGTAATCTTGCCAGATTTCAAATTTGTATTTTACGCATGTCATGATTATCAGCAAGTTGACAAAGTTTTGAAATGAATTTGATATATCAGACAAAATATTTTCTATAACAAGTCTATGGGAGTTTTTTTTTTTTTTTGCTATTTTAGTGAATATTCTGATCTGGTCCCATTCAAACATGTCCAAGACCTTATGCCCATACTGGTTACTGCAATAGTCAAGAAGATCGGATCAAAGGAGAAGTTGTTATTGATTGGACAAGATCAAATATGGGCTTTCTATCACACTCAAGGTAAATAACTCCAATGTGAATTGCCAGATTTGGCTGAATTTCAAACTCAGCTGAGGTCTATGCCTTTCCTGGTTTTCAGCAATTTTGTAACTTCAAATAAAATGGTTCTTATCAATCGGACAACACATTCCCCATTATGCCAATGGTCAATTTTTTCTATCTTCAAGGGGATGTAGCACCAAAGCTAATATTCTGATCTGGCTTAAATTCGAACCTGGACCCGATTTTATGCCTGTCCTGGTCCCGAGGTTATAAAACTTTTTTCATGCTCAACTCAACATGAAATTTTCTCTGCTAATACAGATGAAAATGCCAACATGAAAATGCCAACAATAGCTGGCATTTCCATATTTATCATCAGAGAAATTTTCATGCTCAGCTATGTTTAACAAGAACAAATTTGCAATTGTTTATAGTATTTTGTGATTTATTAGCACGATAAATTTCACGCTCAGCTGATCTGAGCATAAAAAAGTTTTATAACCTGGTTACCAAGACTATTTTTCCCCATTATAAGTGTATGGGAGCTTTCGGTTGCTATGGAAATCAGTTTTGATCCAATCTGCTCCAAAACATTATGCAGTCAAACCCCAACATTGCTGCACATGAAATTTGATTAAGGCTGGTCAATGGTCTCAAAGATATCCTTGGTTGAAAGGATGAATGACCACAACTGACGGCAAAGGACCAAGCCCATATAATAAGCTTACCTTGTGAGCCTTTTGGCTCATGTGAGCTAAAAAAAACAAAAACAAAACAAACAAAAAATATTGAAATTCATCGTATCCAATCAACTTTTCTATCAAATTCCAAATTCTTCCTTCAGTGGTTGAGTGTTAACATGGGTGGGCAAAAAGTGAGCTACAGCTCCTATGATTTGCTTGTGAACTAAAATTATAACCTTGCCAGTGGACCAGACAAGGAATATTTGGTTTGTGGTTTCAGAAGTTTGTTGAAAGAAAATATGGTTGCAATATATCATCTTGAACACAGTTCTGCCAAGATAACGTGTAAAACAACCCTTTCAACCTCAAGTTCTTGGTGGACTCTTCCATCTTTGGATATGTCCAGTGCTGTATACAGGGTTTTCAGTCTATAATCAAATATGATAACACATTGAAGATTCTGGCTATTTGTTTGTTTGTGTTGAGGTTTTACGACCCAGTCAACCCAATGGGGTCATGTCAAGCCCGGTCAGTTTACCTAACCACGTTTACTGGGCAGGCTTAGTCCTCTAAGTGGTAACCAGTATTGTGCACATTCTTTAGCCAGAAACTGACAACTGCCGTTCTTGAATCAGCGGAAGGGAGAGAATGACCGTAGAAAATATTTCACGATCAATCTCCATGAAAGAATGTTGCCGACCTCTGCTGGGGTTGAACCTGCGACCTTCTGAAGACGCATCCAACTAAGCCACCGAGGCCGGCTTCTGGCTATTTAGGAGCCAACACTCTGCATATGTATCTGTGTTGGTCTCCGAGTTAAAAGCCATTGAATACATCTACTGGTTTCAAATAGTACTCACTTTCAGAAATGACATTGTATTAAGTGCCTGCAGGCCCAAGCTTTGAAGAAGCACTATGGGTGTGAATTGTTTACTGTACAATCTCTGTAGCCATTGAACACATCTACTGGTTTCAAATGGTACTCACTTTCAGAAATGACATTGCATTAGTTGCCTGCAGGCCCATGCTACGAAGAAGCACTATGGGTGTGAATTGTGTACTGTACAATCTCTGTAAACCATCTACTGTCGCCATCACTGGTATCACTTTACGTTGTCTGGCAGTCTCATACTCCTTCAGGTAACTAACTGAACCTACAGAACATGAGAAATTTCACCAACATTTGAGCTGCAACGTGGGAAAACTTCTGATGACCACCCAGCGAAGATTCAGATCAGCCTGTGCATTCACTCAGGCTGATCAGAATCTTCACTAGGCGCATTTTGGATAGTCAAGGATGCAGTTTCTTCATGCAAACAACAAAGACTGATCAGACAGCACAGAAGCACAGGCTGATTTGAGTCTTTGTTGGGCACACGTCAGAAGGTACATTTTCTCATGTTGTGACTCACTTGATGCACAATGCAAGAAATTGCAAGAAAGCAAAATATGGGTAGAACAATAAAATCTGGACATACCATATTTACCCTAAGTATTGGGATACCTTAACTCTTTACTATACTTGACCAAAATTTGAGAAAGTATATTTTACTCTCTGTTGATGTACTGTATTCGATCTAATTACCTCACATACTCCTATAAGAGCACGGTCAGGAAGTTTCTGTAGTCTTCATCACAGCCAGTGTACTTTTTGTCTACTTCTTCATTAAGACATATGTTGTGGGTACACATTTGAATTGCATCGACTTGTCGATGCAATTCAAATGAGTATCCACAACACGTCTTTATAAAGAAAATCAGAAAAAAAAAAACTGCATAATTATAATCAAAAGTCTTCTTCTTATCTTTTTTATAGTGTAACCTTAGTAGGTAGATACATATTTTGCCACAACTGAGTGTTCCCAGTAATTTTGAAAAACCTAAGCGTACAGTGCGGTAATTAGGTCGAATACGGTATCTAAAATAATGTTGGATGAGTGGCAAACATTGTAGACCCTGATCATTCTGAGGCATCAGATCTTGGTCTACACTGTTTGCTCAGGCCTGTCTGTCCCAATATTTAGGGTTATTACAGTAGCATTTTTTTTCCAAAAAAAAAAAAAAAAAAATTAACATTTTTCTTACTTCTCCATGAAAACATGTAAGTACTCATTAGAAGCATCTAACCCAGGAACTTTAATGAGTATCCACAACATATTTTTCATGAATAAAAAAAAACAACATTTACCTGGATACCCCACTTACCTGGAGCTCTGTGCAGAATACACTGACAGAGGAAGCACTGGTCATACATTGTACTTGAAAAGCCCAGATATTTTTGGTTGAATGCTCCTTACAATTTTGTCACATAAATAATTGGGCCTACACTAGGAACATCTGCCTATATACCTCTGTAGAATTAAATCATGACACTGACCAAAACTGTATTCTAACCTTTACCATGCTCTTAGCTAGTTCAGCAGATGACAAATTGGTATAGGGATATTGTGAATGCCTCCGTCAGTCTGTTCATAATGCTATCTCCCCCTAAACTACTGGGCGGAATTGATCTAAACTTGCTACATGACTTCCCCACATGGTAAAGGTGTGCGAGAGCAACATTAACACGGAGCATGGGGATTTTGCGTTGACATGCCACTGACTGCGCGATCTAGTTAAATATGTCTGCTGAAAATTTTATCTAGAGTGCGAAGAGTTAAGATGATGTAACATATCAAGTTTCGAAGTTTGTGGCGTGTAAATGGACTTAAGATGGAAAACTCAGCATAAAATCAACTACAGTCTGATTTACAGCCGTTATTTACACAAACCACAGGTGATGTAGCTACATTTAAAACAAACAGAGGCCCATTGGCTCCAATGGTCACCTGAGTGAATTGCTGTAAAAGCTAATATTGAATTATTCTGCAAAGTTATAACTTTACCCTCCTTATAGCTTCTGAGGAGTTATTTCTGAAATATTTTTTCACAATTCAAATTCAAACCCTTGGACAGAATTCATATGTTTGGTATAGGACTACTCAAGGAACATTTCTGTAAATATTTTGTCAAAATATCTGCAATAAGATAATATTGCCTACTTCTGCCTACTTTCTTTTTTCCCATTATATGCCTATGGAAATGAAGTTGCCATACCGATGAAAGCACACTAGCAATGGCAGTTCAAAACTCTATTTTTGCAGATGAGTTTTTTTTTAATATATTTTTTTTTTTTTTTTGCTTGCCATGGCAACCAATCCAATTCAGCCACTTGTACAACATTCATATGTTTAGTAGTGGACTGCTCAAGGAACATTTCCCTAAAACGTTTGTCAAAGTATCTGCAATGAGGCAGAAAAAAGATCTACTTTCACTTCTCCCATTATAAGTCTATGGAAACTTGAAGTTGCCATAGTGACAAAAATACACAAATTTTGTAGAAGTTAATGTTATGAACATTTCTAGAAAGTTTCAGCTTCATCCCCCTTATGGCTTCTGAGGAGAAGATTTTTGAATATTTCTTCCAAATTAAATGCTTTCCCATTGCTGTGGCAACCAATCAAAATCAACAGTTTGAACATAATTCATATGTAAAATAGGATACTACTCAAGGATTATTTCTGTAAATCTTTTGTCAAAATATCTGTAATGAGATAGAAAAAAGACCTATTTTCACTTTTCCCATTACAAGAGGGTCAAGATGGCCCTATATCACTCACCTGATTACCAGACAAGTTTCAAGTCAGTTGGCCGTTCGGTTCAAGAGAAGAAGTTCTATACATGTATAGATTTTCAAGATGGCAGCCATGGGGGCCATCTTGGATTTCCGATCTGAACATTTTTAGCTATTTTTGATCTACACGTCACCTTGATACTTCCAATGAAGTTTCAAGTAAGCTGGTCTTTTGGTTCAGGAGAAAAAGTTCAGAATAGATTTTCAACATGGCAGCTATGGCGGCTAGCTTGGATTTCTGATCGGAAAGATTTTAGCTATTTTTAGCTCTCCTGTACAAAAGTACAGGAAGCGCTATTGCATTACTCCGGTATCAGCGCTGGCGTCAGCGTTAACAAAAATGTTAAATTTTACATCAAAGTTTTTAAGACCTTATATTTTCTAAATCCTCAAATGGATTTAGTTTATATTTGGTATGATTATAGATGTTGGTCCAAAATTTTATTGAGCCCTATCCACACCCCTGCTCATGACCTAAAGGTCAAGTCACAGACTTTAAAATTTATGATAAAGTTTTACGTAAAAGTTTTTAAGATCTCTTAATTTCTAAATCCTTGCATGGATTTACTTCATATTTGGCATGATCATAGATACTGGTCCAAAATTTTATTTGGCACTATGCCCTCTATTGAAAAAGTAGGGCTCAAAATTTTGAAAAAGTAAGGCAAAAGTAGGAATTTCAAACATGAAAAGGAGGGATAGTAGGGTTGTTCTGAGTGTTGTCAGACTTAGGAAAAGATAAGCAAACAAAGTTTCCTCTGAACAATAACACTACATTACCATGGAAAGGAAATACCAAAATAAATGCTCCAAAAAGGAGTTTCAACTGAAGTAAAATATTTTATAAACTTGCATTGTAGCTGCTCAGATTAAGTAGATCTGATTTTTACAACTCCGAGCGAGCAAAGCGATCGAGGAAAAAAATACAATTTTTGATCACTTCAAACATTTTTTGGACTAAAAAGTAGTGATAGTAAGACATTTTCAGAAAATAGTAGGGAAAGGTAGGAGCACCAAAAAAAAAAGTTGGGAAAAGTAGGAATAGTAGGAAAAGTAGGGCCCACTTGAAAGCCTGCTATCCCCACCCCTGCTTATGGCCTAGAGGTCAAGGTTACAGACTTAGAAATTAAGTTTAAAGTTTTAAGAACTCTTCTAAATCCTTCTATAGATTTACTTTATATTTGGCACTATCACACATATTGGTCCAAAAATTTATTCCGCACTATCCCCACCCTATGATCTTGAGGTCAAGGTCTTGGAATTAGAAATTTTATGTTAAAAGTTTTACCTCAAAGTTGTTAAGCTCTTGTATTTTCTCAAATCATGTAATTCATTTAGTTTATATTTGGCATTGCTATGGAAGATGTTCTTCATCCAAAATTATATCCAGTACCATCCTCTTCCCCCAACCCCTCACCCCCAACCACCACCCCTATGATCTGGATTTTAAGGTCATAGTCTTATTTTTTATATAACTGACGAGCTGGAGTTCAGGCAAGCTATCCTGCCTGGCGACAGGTCTTGTTGATCTACAAGTCACCCCAATACTTCCTATCATTTTGAATCAATTGGCCTTTCCCTTCAGAAGTTCAAAACAGATTTTCAAGATGGCGACTGTGGTGGCCATCTTGGATTTCCAATTAGAACTTAGCTATTATTTATCTACAAATCACCCTGATACTTCCTACCAAGTTTTGAGTCAATTGGCATTTTGGTTCAGAAGAAGAAGTTAACAAGAAAAATGTCTAATGGCATTATGGACGGATTTTTCGGAAGGTCAATGAAAAAGTAAACCTCGGGAGACCCCATGCCAGCCGGCCATGACATCGCTATTTTAAAGGGCAAATTTTTGATAAATCCGTCCAAAATTCAATTTAGGCTACACAAAATTTCGGCTTCAGGGGTGATAAGTACCTAACAAAGGAAGTCAGAGTTGTCTCTCTTACATAGGGCATGCCTACTGGTCCTTATCTATGCCTCTACCACATATTATCAAAATATTTCAAACCATTTAGAAGTTATGAAGTGCACAAGAATTTGGCTTAGAAATTCATTCATGCGAGTTAACTTGAAAAAAAAGAACAAAAATATTGTCCTTCTTTCATGTGACACTCTTACATGACCTGATATATGTTCCCACCAAATATTATCAAATTAGCTCAAACAGTATTGGAGTTATGGCCTGCACAAGATTTTGGTTTCAGGGAGATAAGTACATAAAGCAAGAGTTGTCCTTCCTGCATGCACCACTTCTACTTGACCTGATATATGTACCTACCAAATATTATCAAATTCTCTCAAACAGTATAGGAGTTATGGCCTGCACAAGATTTTGACTTCAGGGGAGATAAGTACATAACAAAGAAAGTGAGAGTTGTCTCTCTTGCAACCTACAGGCCTACTGGTCCTCCTCTTTATCCCTAACAATATGAAAGCAATCCACTGAAGAATAAAGGTAACATACAACTTTGAAAAAAGGTTAACCAAAAGGTAAACCTTGGATGTCAAGGGAGATAAGTACATATAGAACAAAGTGAGAGTTGTCACTCTTGCACACCACAAACCTACTGGTCCTCATCTTCATCTCCACCAAATATGAAAGCAATCCAAGTAAGAATAAAGGTGACATATAACTTGGTAAAAAGGTTAACCTGAAGGTAAACCTCGGACATCAGGGGAGATAAGTACATATAGAACAAAGTGAGAGTTGTCTCTCTTGCATGTGACACACCTACTGGTCCTTCTCTTCATCCCTACCAAATATGAAAGCAATCCCCTGAAGAATAAAGGTAACATACAACTTTGAAAAAAAAGTTTAACCAAAAAGTAAACCTCAGATGGTAAACCTCGGACGTCAGGGGATTAAGTACATAACGAACAAAGTGAGAGTTGTCTCTCTTGCATGTGACACACCATTTGGTCCTCCTCTTCATCCCTACCAAATATGAAAGCAATCCGCTGAAGAAAAAAGGTAAGATACAACTTTGAAAAAAGGTTAACCAAAAAGTAAACCTCGGACAACGCCCGATGCCGCCCGCCCGGACATCGCTATTTTTAAGGATGGATTTTTAAAAAAAAAAAAAAAAAAACCCGTCCAAAAATAGATTTTCAAAACGGTGGCCATCTTGGATATCTGATCAGAATGATTTTAGCTATTTTTGATCTGCAAGGTGCCCCAATATTTCCTACCAAGTTTTGCGTCAATTGGCTTTTCCATTCACGAAAAGAAATTCAAAATAAATTTTCAAGATGGCAGGGTTGGCGGCCATCTTGGATTTCCGATCAAGACGATTTCAGCTATTTTTGATCTGCAAGTTACCCCAATACTTCCAACCAAGTTTCAAGTCGAATGGCTTTCCCGTTCTGGAGAAGTTCAATTTAAATTTTAAAAATGGTGGCCATGGTGGCCATCTTGTATTTCCAAACAAAACGATTTCAACAAATTGCCCCGAGACTTCTTACCAAGTTTCGAGTCAGTTGGCCTTTTGGTTCAGGAGAAGCAGCGCAACACAGATTTTCAAAAGGGCTTCCATGACAGCCATCTTGGATTTCCCAGCTGAACGATTTTAGCGTTTTTTGATCTCCAAGTTGCCCTGATACTTCCCACCAAGTTTCAAGTCAATTGGCCTTTTGGTTTAGGAGAAGAAGCACTAAATAGGTTTTCAAGAAGGTGGCCATCTTGGATTTCCGATCAGAACGATTTTAGCTATTTCTGATCGACAAGTCCCAATACCTCCTACCAAGTTTGGAGTCAATTGGCCTTTTGGTTAAGGAGAAGCTCGAAATAAGATTTTTAAGATAGCAGCCATGGCGACCATCTTGGATTTTGGTTCAGAATGACTTTAGCTATTTTTGATCAACAAGATGCCCGGATACTTCCTACCAAGTTTCGAGTCCATTGCCCTTTCAGTTCAGGAGAAGAAGCACAAAATAGATTTTCAAGATGGCGGCCATCTTGGATTTCCAATCCAAATGATTCTAGCTATTTTTGATCTACAAGTCACTCAGATACTTCCTACCAAGTTTCGAGTCATTTGGCCCAAGGGTGTAGAAGTAATGATTGAAAGCAAATTGTTGACACCGCACGACGGACATTGACCAATTACAATAGCTCACTTCATGAGCACTTCGTGCTCAGGTGAGCTAATACGCCTATGGAAACTTTAAGCTGCTATAGTGATGAAAGTATATCAGCAACAGTAATAAAAAACACAATTTTTGTAGAGGTCAATGTTATGAACATTGATAAATTTTCTTGAAAGTTTCTGCTTCATCCCCCATATGGCTTCTGAGGAGAAGAGTTTTGAATATTTTTTTGCAAATTTTAACATTCTGCTTGCCATAGCAACAAGTCAAATTTAGAGGTTTGGACAAAATTCATATGTAATGTAGAGGACAACTCCTGAAACATTCCTGTAAAACTTTTGTCAAAATATCTGCAATGAGACAGCAATAAATGACAATTTCCACTTTTCCTGTCATAAGTCAAAGGCAAATGTAAGTTGCCATAGCAACCAGAGTTCTCAACTGTTTGAATCAAAAAAAACAATTATTCATTCCCCCTGCATGTAGATGCTATATGTGAAATATGGTAAAAAATCATCTTCATGGCTTCAGAGGAGAAGTCGTTTGAAAATTTGTTTGTTTGTGTTGAGGTTTTATGGCCCAGTCAACCCAATGGGGTCATGTCGAGCGCAGTCAGTTTACCTAACCACAAGTTTACTGGGCAGGCTTAGTCCTCTAAGCGGTTAACCAGTATTGTGCACATTCTTTTGCTAGAAACTGACAACTGCCCTTCTTGAATCAGGGGAAGGGAGAGAAGGACCGTAGAAAATATTTCACGATCAATCTCCATGAAAGAATGTTGCCGACCTCGGCGGGGGTTGAACCCGTGACCTCCTGGTCTCCAGTCGGACGGTGCATCCAACTGAGCCACTGAGGCCGGCAAGTCGTTTGAAAATGTTGATGGACAGACGACAGAGCTAAATTTGTTTCTGTATTTTTATACTAATCAATTGTTTCCAAGAAATTGAATCATGTTGATTTATGATGTCAGTGGGCATCATAGGCTATGCGACATCATTCAAAATGGCTGTGTCCAACAACAGTAACAAATTGAAAATGCCATTCAAAAATAGTTTGGTGACTGTTTGATTGCAACTAGGAAAGTTTAAAATAGAGGTAAATTCAAATATTAATATTTGCATTTTTGATTTAAGACTATTAGAGAAACCTATAGAACCCAGTGTAGTTCATTTCTCAATGGATCATGCGAAGTGACTTGACGTCAAACAACTGACGCTTTCGGAGATTTGATTGGACGCTGCTATTTTTGTGATGACGTCGCCGCTCTTAACCTATCCAAATATAATCCACCTGCTCTTAATGCAGCCTGTAATGTGAAGTTCTCTCCAAGGTATGCGAGAATAATAATGTAAATATAAGTAATGAACTTGATTTTTCCAAAATTTATTGGGGTATGAACGACAGTTCATTCACTTTGCACGCGACCCACTGCGGTCATACCTCAATGAACTCCAAAAAAAATAAAATTCATTTCTTAATTTTATTCTTTTGTTTATAAGTGGTATTATGAGATCTACATACTTTTTACACAAGAAGCTGAAATGCATGTCTACAAAAATAGTAAATTAGATTGTAAGCTTATGTATTCCAAAAGTTAGATTGGCTCCAGTCTCCAGTGACTAAATATTTTTGACATAATCCTGTTTGATAATCCACTAAAATAAAACCAAAATAATATCATGACTATAAAGGCTGGTCACTAGAGTGACCAGCCTTTATAGTCATTATATTATTTTGGTTTTATTTTAGTGGATTATTGAACAGTATTATAAGAAAAAATATATAGTCACTGGAGACTGGACCCAGTCTATCCAAAAGTCTGCTTGGGAGTAAGTAACTATCATGCAAGGAGCCCATGTCATGTAAGATGATATGAAAAGTTGGAAGTTTAACAGCAATTGGCAAATGAGCTGCAACGTGTAAAAATGTACTTTCTGACGTGCACCCAACATAGACTCAAATCAGCATATGCATCCGGGCAGTCTGATCAGTCTTTGTTGTCCAAATGAAGAAACTTTGCATCCTTGGTATCCAAAATACACCTGGCCAAGATTCTGAACAGACTGCAAAAATGCCTGATGTGAATCTTTGCTGGGTGCACATGTCTAAACGTATATTATCTGACATTGCGGCTCAAATACTACGCGTTTCAAAATTCATTAGACTTTCAGTCGAGTGCAAACCACGACATTCTGATGTCATCACAGAGGTCATTGCACTGAAAAACTGTTAGAAAAAGTTTTATATTGCGGTCTTGTTGATTGCGCAATTCTGATTACTGACATACGATATCCAAGTTATCTCGCATGCGATTCGTTTCAATTCAGTAGGCGGAGACAATTAAAGCCAGTAAATGATCTGTGATTGAGTTGTCCTGGCCAGGAACAGCTGTTGTGAAATAGTGGCGGACTTTATTTGGCAGACTTTATTTGTAGATCTTACACCAATTACTTGCAACCTGATCAGCTGTGTCTCTTCTCAAAATAATAAAATTGCTAATATTGTGTGTAAAGCATGTCCGTCCTTGTAAATATGCACTATCCTTATCGGACAGCGCAGACTTGTCTGGCTCAGCAATTTTCGCGTTTGAAATAAGGTATGCTTTTTACTACTCGGAACTCTATGGTATTAACCTGTAGATGCATGAACCATAAAACAGTTACTTACTTCTTGGGCAAGATACGTGTACGATGACCTAGCCCAGCCTGCACATAAAAATGTTTCTAGGTCCTGTTAACGCTGTCAAGAAAACTGTAGGTCCTGATCGGAATAAGTGGATGTGACAGCCTGCTGCCTTATCATAGTTTTTGGCTACTTTTTTTGTAATTGGTAAGGTACCTTTTTGAATTTAATGTTGAATGACCAGTTTGATGTTTTTGTGGACAGTTTCTGATCAAAGTATGCGGCAATGCTTCTGAAATTGGCTGCCATTAGACAGCTGTCTTGTGTCACGTCCGCACTGAAGTCTAATGGATACTGAAATGCATAGTATTGCCATAAGACAGGGGCCCAAAGTTTTCACCTAATCCTTAAAGGGCCATTCAAGATTGTTGCAGGTGATAGTCTCATTTTTATTATTATTTTTTAAAGAAAATAAGATCTTATTTTCACATCTTTTTCATTGCACATACTAATATTATTATTATTATTATTTTTTTTTTTTTGACATATCACGCCATATGAATTATTAAAAGATCGAGAAAACACAGTATGCAAGATATATCTGCATCAGATACATGTGGTACTACAGGGTTCGATTTTTGTACTCCCCACATAGCAGTCCCAAACAGCAGCAGAAGTGTAATAAGTGGTTGGACACATGACAGCATGCATAGATAACATGCTGAAAAGAAACAAGAGGCCCATTAGCCACAATGCTCACCTGAGTTAACTGCTGTAAGTTAATCAGGTCATTTACTCATCATTCCCTACTAGCCTGTCAAGTTTCAAGGCAATGGCTTAAACAGAGATATCTTGCTTACAAGGTTAAAACGCTGAAATTTTCAAAGGGCCATAAGTAAAACCAGTTTAAACTCCAAGGGCTTGATTGGCAGGATTTATATAGGGGACCACTAAACATTGCTACATACTAAATATATGAGCTGTGGGCATCATGGTTTCAGAGAAGAATTTTTTAAGGTTTTCCCACTACAAGCCTATGGGAGCTACTGACCCCTGGGGCATGGCCAATTTAGACCCCAGGGGCTTCATTGGCAGGATTTATGTAGGGGACCACTAAATATTGCTACATAGTTTCAGAGAAAAATATTCTTTTATTTTTTTCCATGGGAGCCAATGACCCTCTGAGAAGTGGCCAATTTAGACCCCAGGGGCATGGTTGGAAGAATCAATGTAGAAGACCACCAAACATTACTCCATACTAAATCTTTTAGCTCTGGGCCTCATGATTTCAGAGATGATGATTTTTGAAGATTCTTTAGCTATATAGCTCTATATAAACATATGACACCTGGGGTGTGGCCAGTTTGGACCCCAGGGGCTTGATTGGCAGTATTTATTTAGTGGACCACTACACATTGTTACATACTAAATATATAAGCTCTGGGCCTCATGGTTTCAGAGAAGAAGATTTTTAAAGTTTTTCCCATTATAAGTCTATGGGAGCCAATGACCCCCAGGGTGTGGCCAGTTTGGGCCCAAGGGGCTTGATTGGCAGGATTTATGTAGGGGACCACTAAACATTGCTACATATTAAATATGTAAGCTGTGGGCCTCATGGTTTCAGAGAAGAAGATTTGTTAAGTTTTTCCCCATTATGAGTCTATGGGAGCTAATGACCCCCGGGGTGTGGCCAATTTGGTCCCAAGGGGCATGGTTGTCAGATTTATGTAGGAGACCACTTAACATCACTTCATGCTTAATCTGTTAACTCTCTGCCTCATGGTTTCAGAAAAGAAGATTTTTAAAGGTTCTTTAGCTAAAAAGTTCTATATAAGAAATGAGGGGCATGGCCAATTTGGACCTCAGGGGCTTGATTAGCAGGATTTATGTAGGGGACCACTAAACATTGCTACATACCAAATATATAAGCTCTGGGCCTCATGGTTTCAGAGAAGAAGACTTTTTAAGTTTTTCCAATTATAAGTCTGTGGGAGCTAATGACCCCCAGGGCGTGCCCAGTTTGGGCCCCAGGGGCTTGATTGGCAGGATTTATGTAGGGGACCACTACACATTACTACATACTAAATATGTAAGCTGTGGGCCTCATGGTTTCAGAGAAGAAGATTTTTTAAGTTTTTCCCCATTATGAGTCTATGGGAGCTAATGACCCCCGGGGTATGGCCAATTTGGACCCCAGGGGCTTGATTGGCAGGATTTATGTAGGGGACCACTAAACATTGTTACACACTAAATATATAAGCTCTGGGCCTCATGGTTTCAGAGAAGAAGATTTTTTAAGTTTTTTTCCTATTATAAGTCTATGGGAGCTAATGACCCCAGGGGTGTGGCCAATTTGGACCCAAGGGGCATGGTTGGCAGGATTTATGTAGGAGACCACTTAACATTGCTTCATACTTAATCAGTTAGCTCTCGGCCTCATGGTTTCAGAGAAGAAGATTTTTGAAGGTTCTTTAGCTATATAGCTCTATATAAACATATGACACCTGGGTCATAGCCAATTTGGACCCCAGGGGCTTGATTAGCAGGATTTATGTAGGGGACCACTAAACATTGCTACATACTAAATATATAAGCTCTGGGCCTCATGGTTTCAGAGAAGAAGAGTTTTTAAGTTTTTCCAAATATAAGTCTATTGGAGCTAATGACCCCCAGGACGTGCCCAGTTTGGGCCCCAGGGGCTTGATTGGCAGGATTTATGTAAGGGACCACTACACATTACTACATACTAAATATGTAATCTGTGGGCCTCATGGTTTCAGAGAAGAAGATTTTTTTTTTTAGTTTTTTTCCATTATAAGTCTATGGGAGCTAATGACCCCTGGGGCATGACCAGTTTGGACCCCAGGGGCTTGATTGGTAGGATTCATGTAGGGGACCACTAAACATTGTTACACACTAAATATATAAGCTCTGGGCCTCATGGTTTCAGAGAAGAAGATTTTTTAAGTTTTTCCCCATTATGAGTCTGTGGGAGTTAATGACCAAAGGGGCATGGCCAGTTTGGACCCCTGGGGCTTCATTGGCAGGATTAATGTAGGGGACCACTAAACACTGCTACATACTAAATATATAAGCTGTGGGCCTCATGGTTTCAGAGGAGAAGATTTTTTAAGTTTTTTCCATTATAAGTCCTGGGAGCTAATGACCCCTGGGGCATGGCCAGTCTGGACCTCAAGGGCTTGATTGGCAGGATTTATGTAGGGGACCACTAAAAATTGCTACCTACTAAATATATAAACTCTGGGCCTTATGGTTTCAGAAAAGTAGATTTTTTAAAGTTTTTCCCATTATAAGTCTATGGAAGCTAATGATCCCCGGGGCGTGGCCAGTTTGGGCCGCAGGGACTTGATTGTCAGAATTTCTGTAGGGGACCACTGCACATTGCTACATACTAAATATGTGAGCTGTGGGCCTTGTGGTTTCAGAGAAGATTTTTTAATTTTTTCCTATTATAAGTCTATGGGAGCTATATATCGGCATGGCGGCCATCTTGATTTACGGACCGTGACCATTTTTACAAATTTTCCCCTTTTAATACAAGGCTCCACATAACGTTTGAAGAAATTTGGCCCAGGGTTTCAGAGGAGAAGTCGTTCAAACATGTGAATGGACGGACAGACGGATGGACATTCCAACAATTCGGGTTTAGGGGCTATGTCCCATTGTAAATTTCCATAGGGTTTTAAGGGCTATAAGCTCCTTAACCGAAAGGTTTATAATGTATCTTAACGAAATAAAGCAGAATGTGGTTACAAAATTGAACCTGAAATGTTGGCCCGGACAGACGGACATCCGGACAGACAGACGGACGGACGACAGACGGACAGTGATCACAATAGCTCAAGGCTCAGGTGAGCTAAAAACTAATGGAACTTACCTAAATCACTACCACCATAAACAGCTCTGGCTAATACCTCTGTTAACTTTGTTACATCACCAAAACCTTGATTAACACCTTGTCCTGCCAATGGATGCATTCTGTGAGCAGCATCTCTGTAATAACAGTATCAATTTCAAAGAGAAAAACTCTTTTGCATCAGAAGAAATCTGCATTTAATATGTATACAAAAGGTCTAAACTTGTTTAAAATCTAAACACTTTCAGATTCTAAAATTTGCTTAGTTGTCTCCCTTGTTGACTCATCAGCACAAACTGCTCAATTCATTTTTATGACATGACATTCTTCAGTGAATAATAGCAACATCATATGATAAAAACAAGAAAACATTGATGCAAAGCATCAATATGCCGGGACACTAATCTGTCATGCATTACTTAGCTCCCTATAGATCGTAGTCAAGTAGTGAAAAAATGTTATAATTTATGAAAGGTTGTAATTATATAAATTATCACAATACTCAATGATAAAAACATTATAGACGTTATCAGAGCTATGTAAAAAAAAAAAAATCAACTATGATCGTCTGTTTTCTAGCCCGCATACATAATTACATGTCGCCATCCGTAGCCTAGGCCAAACATACTATATCCGAAATTCATTCTTTTCACCACTCAAAATGTTTTTTTTCGGCCCAAATCTTTCCATGCTTGAATATCAAATTAAACTGTATTATTAAACCTGCTTATAATCCGTTCGATTTCAGAATGCATATTTCCAATCGTAAACAAAGAAAAATATCATTTGTTTCTTCGTAGTACGACAAAAAAAACGAAATGAAAAATTCAAACGTGTACAAATATTGACAGCAACAAGCTCATTTCAGGTCGAATGGTCAAATTGGGGCTCCTACTGGAAAACTGCTCATTTCTCTTTTAAATGAGCAAAACCCACATTGCTACATTCATTTTACACAGTACTTCACATTTTTTTTTATTTCACTATGTTACAAATAGCACAGTTCTCTGCTGTAAAAGTGTGACTTTGAATAATAATAAAAAAAAACAAGAGGCCCACGGGCCACGATTCGCTCACCTGAGTGACATAGCCACTGCAGACATGCAGATGTTATGCAACATTTATCCAATCCTATCATCGCAACTAATGAAAATATCATCATTTGAGCAGTTCTTAGTTTTGAAGAAGAATATATGGGCCTGACAGTCAATGGAGCATGATCATGAATAAACTATCAATCACATTTCAACAGAAGGATCAATGTGAAATTTGGTGGAAATTGGCTAAGTGGTTTCTGAAGAATCGTGATTTTATACATGTAAACAGCACAGTGGCAGGGACATATTATAAATATAAACCAGATGATGGCCATCTTAGATTTCCAATCAGAACAATTTTAACTACTGTTGATCTACAAGTCACTTCGATACTTTCAATATAAATGTATATGGCCCACACAAATAGGGAAGCAAATTTGACCTTGGAGGTAAAAAGGTCAAATGTCAACATAAACCATCATTTGAGCAATTTTGGTAGATCTCCTGTCCCCTATAATTTGTGCAAAGATTAGGACCCAGGGCTTATTTGGTTATGGAGAAGAAGATTTTTAAAGGTTTTTACCATATATTGGCATGGCAGCCATTTTGATCAATGGACCATACCCATTTTAGCAATCTTTCATTCTCCTGCCCACGGAGGCTCCGCATGAAATTTGAGCAACACTGGCCCGGAGGCTTCAGAGGAAAAGCCATTTGAAATTATCAACATTTTTTCCATACAAATGTATGGCGCCCATACAAATGCATACAGAAGCAAACTTGACCTCGCCGTAAAAAGGTTAAATGTCAATGTATGACAATTATTTTAGCAACTTTGGTAGACCGCCCGTTCCAGATGATATATGCAAAGATTCAGCCACAAGCCATCCTCGGTTTTGGAAAATAAGATTTTTAAATGTTTTTTCCCATGCAAATGCATAAGGAAGCAACTTGACCTTGCCGTAAAAAGGTCAAATGTCAATGTATGACCATTATTTTAGCAACTTTGGTAGACCCCCTGTCCCCGATGATTTATGCAAATATTCAGCCCCAAAGCATTCTCTGTTCTAGAGAAGAAGATTTATAAAGGTTTTTACCATATATGGGCATGGCGGCCATCTTGGTCAATGAACCGTGACCATTTTAGCAATCTTTTGTTCCCCCTACCTAAGGAGGCTCCATATGAAATTTGAGCAAAATTGGCCCAGAGGCTCCAGAGAAGAAGTTGTTTGAAATTCTGAACATTTTTCCCATACAAATGCATAAGGAAGCAAAATTGACCTTAACGTAAAAAGGTCAAATGTCAATGTACGACCATTATTTTAGCAATTTTGGTAGCCCTCTTGTTCCCGAAGATATATGCAAAGATTCAGCCATAAGGCATGCTCGGTTTTGGAGAAGAAGATTTTTAAAGGTTTTTCCCATACAAATGCACAGGGAAGCAAACTTGACCTTGCCGTAAAAAGGTCAAACGTCAACGT
Source organism: Anodontia alba (assembly GCA_964016985.1). Lineage (NCBI taxonomy): Eukaryota > Metazoa > Mollusca > Bivalvia > Lucinida > Lucinidae > Anodontia > Anodontia alba. Next base: position 111,554,534 of record OZ024823.1, read on the forward strand.
ACGACAATTCTTTTAGCAATGTTGGTAGACCTCCCGTCCTCGATGATTCCTGCCAAGGTTCTGCCCAAAGGCATTCTCGGTTCTGGAGAAGAAGATTTTTAAAGGTTTTTACCATATATGGGCGTGGCGGCCATCTTGGTCAACGGACCGCGACCATTTTAGCAATTTTTCGTTCCCCCACCCTAAGGAGACTCCATATGAAATTTGAGCAAAATTGGCTCAGCGGTTTCAGAGGAGAAGTCGTTTGAAAATGTTAACGGACGGACGCACGGACGGACTCACGAATGGGTACATACGTGGCTATGCACTTTGTGGCAAAAATCATTAAGTGGCTACTGATTTTAAGTGCCTATTACTGTCCATCATTATGTGTCTACAAATTACATTTAGCCACATTAGGTATGGATTACCTGTCCATAGCTATTATTCTCTTGTGTGGGTAGCCATTTAACCACATTAGGTATGGATTACCTGTCAGTAGCTACCATTCTCTTATGTGGCTAGCCATTTAGCCACGTTAGGTATAGATTAACTGTCCATAAGGGGCTACTGATTTTAAGTGGCTTTGGATTACCTGTCCATAGCTATTATTCTCTTGTGTGGGTAGCCATTTAACCACATTAGGTATGGATTACCTGTCAGTAGCTACCATTCTCTTATGTGGCTAGCCATTTAGCCACGTTAGGTATAGATTAACTGTTCATAAGGGGCTACTGATTTTAAGTGGCTTTCAAAAGATGTATTACTGCGCAGGCGCATAAAAAAAGATGGTACCCGAGGGTACTTGGACGTCCTTAGGAATGGATGGATTTCTGACCATTATTATGTGCCTACAAATTAAAATAACTTTATTTAGCCAGATTAAGTATGGATTACCTGTCCATAGCTCTCTCTAATGTGGCTAGCCTGGTATGACCATTTTGCCACTTAAGTATCTAAAATGCTGATGGTAAGCCACGCAAGTACCCGCTCGTGGGAACGGATGGACGGACGGACGGACGGACGGACGGACGACGGACGAAAAGTGATCACAATAGCTCATCCTGAGCAGAGCTCAGGTGAGCTAAAAAAAAGTGGGGGGTGAATAGTTATATATAACCCCACTAAGAACCCCATAAAACTGGAAGAAAACCGATGTTCTTCAAATGCATACACATTTTACAAAAACAACCTCAAATAGATACGCCGGGCTCCAGCCCAGCATAAATAAATATTGCTTTGAAAAAAAGCCAACATGGTCTTGGATTTCACTGATTCCACATTTGGGGTGTAGATGGTTTTCACACTTTTTGAATTAAATTTCTATTTTAACCAATATTATTTTGTGGAAGCACAGAAAATGTGTGACAGCAAAGTTCTGTTTTTGACTAACATACTCTCAGTTTCTGGTCAACATGCTATGGTAAATGTCCTAAACTTTGTACACCAAAGTTTCTAACAAAATGACATATGCAAACAGTGTAGACCCTGATCAGACTGCTACTGAAGGAGCAGTCATCAGGGTCTACACTGTTTGCCATTCCACAATGTATTTTGAGAAACAACTACATAAAAAGAAAAATTTAGCAAAAAATATAATCATGGAACAAAGTGTTTGAAATTTTAGGACATTTACTGTAATTCTCAATTTCTAAACAGCATACATACCCTATCAAGGCAATTCTGTGTTTGACATAGTTTGAAGAATGTGTAAGTCCTAATGGAAAACAGGCACGAGTATTAGGTTGAACACCAATTATTGTTGGAGGCAGCTGTCGTACTGATGCACTACCTAAAAAAGAAGAATACAATACTATGTGGCAGAGTTTTTTAGTCTTGCAATACTCAAAGGTCTGAGAATTCAAAATTATGGTTAGTTTATTTGGAAAGGAAACATTATAGACAGTAGAAAAGAGATCAACCATATTTTTTTTATTATTGTTATTTTTTTTGCTTATTAGGTACAACATTAAGTAGAATACTTACTGCGTTCAAAATTCTGTACGACATTTTGTAGAACATCCCCTAGTTTCACTGCTATTGGGTTTATTTCTCTTTCATGCCACTACAAAACAGGAAGTATCAAATCAGTGCTCCAAATATGTGACTTTGGTTTAAAACTAAGCACTCTGGGTAAAGTTTTCAGCAGACTACATATTAAAATATTTTTCTTATTTTTCCCAGAAAACAGATTTTGACATTTCCTGCAAATTGTCTCCAATGGAGACAATTTGCAATAGAGACAATTTGCATGTGTTTGTAACTTTTTATTTTCACTGAGTATCTTTTCTATTAGTCTAAATTCAAGCAGAACACTAGATAAAAGGGGTATCCAGATAAATACTTACTCGAAAAGCAATGTACATTCATAGCTCTAGTTAAGGCACTTATGTCAATCCAAAAGTGTTGATATTTTTCTTATTTCTCCACGAAAACATATGTTGTGGTACTCATTAGAAGCACCTTCTAATGTGTACCTACAACATATGTTTTTGTGGAGAAATAAGAAAAATATTAACCTGATACCCACTCTTATCTACGCCTATGACATTGTAGGCACTCATTAGAAGTGCCTAATGAGTACCAACAGCAGGTATGTTGTTAAAGTATTTCTTGCATCTGCTCCATTAAAATAAACCAAACTAAATAAGAACACTCCACTTGAAGTAAATTTCACAGGAAGGTGATATACAATGAGCACTTTACTACAATATACGTATAAAATGGCCTTTAAAAAATGTTGGTCCATGTTGACAAAGAAATAGACAATGTCACACAATAGACATGTAACATGATACAAGCACGAGCATGCACACATACAGCTCTAAGTTAGAGGGGCATCAGACAAATTTTTTTCCTATTTCTCCATGAAAACTTATGTAGTTGGTAATCGTTAGAAGTGCATCGGAGAGGGGCTTCTAATGACTGCCCAACATATGTTTTTGTGAAGAATTAAGAATATCAATATTTTTTGGATGATAAAAGCACCTTATCAAGAGCTATGACAAACACCACAATCAACAACAAAAGAACTGGGCCCAGTTGTTCAAAGCTAACGACGTCGTTAGTTAACGATTCGTTAAAATTTACATCGAATGATACACAAATATGCTGAAATTTTTTGCTGAAAAAATGTGAGTAGCTTTTGCAGTGCAAAAGCTACTCACATTTTTTCAGCAAAAAATATCAGATTATTGTGTATTGAATCCACTAAAACAGTTAACGAAATGACCCTTAACGAGCTCGTTAAGCTAACGACGCTTTGAACAACTGGGCCCTGGTTTACGGCTGAAACAGAGGACTTACAAAGGCATCATTGACTGCATCAACAAAACTGTCTTCTGACAGGGATGTCAGATGTTTGGCTTCTTCTGGGGTTGTTGTCCATATCAAACTACATACACTGTTGGATAACTGAAATATAACGGAAAACTTTATTAACCATCAGCGCTCTCTTTGCTAATTCAGCAAGCAACAAACTGATGATATTTTTGTTATTCTTCCCAGAAAATATGACTGACATTTGAAGTAAATTGTATCCAAAGGATTTATGAATGCTTTGCAGCATCAGAGTGATTATATGAGAAATAAAGCAAAGCAGGATGCAGGAAATAATATACTGTAAATATAAAGAAAACAGATAATATATAACCCATTGTAGTTAGAAGACCCCTAAAAGAGTAATTGCCAAACAGTGCAGACCCAGATCAGACACCGCAGAAAGTTGCATCTGATCAGGGTCTTCACTGTTTGCAAAAAGTTTAGCTATTTTTTCTCTAGGAATATCTAAATCTCATAGCCTGACCTACCTAAAATTGTAATTGGACTATTCTCATATGTAGTGGGGTGAGTTCATTCAGTCTACAATGGGATAAATATACAGTGGACTCTCGTTATTTCGAATTCCAAGGGATTCACTGAAACACTTCGAGATATCAGTACCTCGACATATCAGAGTTGAGAGAGTGAGGAAAACAATGAATCGAACAAACACATTTAACAAATGAATGTGTAATTTGACTCCTTAAGTTAGAAATATATATATAAAATAATGTGGAAAAGAGGAGAAATTGCTCCTTAGGAGCAATTTCTCCTCTTTTCCACATTATTTTGTTACCTGCTGTCATAGTTTCATGTTAAAACAGGGACCAGATTTTCACTTCGAGATAAGTGGTAATTCGAAATAAGCGAGTTCGAGATAACGAGGTTTGACTGTATGAGGAAGTCTCAGGTAACTAACTGTAAGTAGCTTTTCTTATTTTTCCATGAAAACATGTAGATACTCATCAGAAAATGCACAACACCAAGGCACTGCTAATGAGTACCAACAACAACATGTTTTAGTTGGGAAATAAAAAATCCATCATTAACCCTTGACCTGCTGAACCCGGATATACCCTGCCTTTGCAAACAGTGTAGATCTAGATCAGTTGGCTTCTGAAGAAGCCAACTGATCTGGATCTGCACTGTTTGTCATTCAGTATGTGAATTTATATCAACAAACTGGATCAAGTAATCTGATTGGCTGAAAATTGGTAGTGGGTGTGGCAACTTAATTTATTCAGCATGACAAGTGTTAAAGCACCTAATAACCAGCAGCTACAGATATTACCTGCAGCTATATATATATGAGCCACGCCCAGTGAAAATGTGCCTTTGGAGCATTCGCGGACAGTACAGGCCCAGATAAGGCTGCGCAGTCTGATCAGGGCCTTCGCTGTCCCCTAACAGAATCATTGGACATAAAAGAATGTATTAATGGAGAGCAAAGACCCAGATGATACCATGCACAGGATGGATCTGAATCTGTGCATTACGGCATGTTCGAAGACACCTTTTTGCTTAGCCTGGCCCATATATATACATGTATAAGCAAGAAACAAGCAATAACCTGTACATACTTGTTGGTTGATTTGCAATTTAACGGCCCAGTCAACACTATCAAGGTCATGTCAAGCCATTCAGTTTATCTCACCACATTTTTCCTGGGCAGGCTTAGTACTCTAGGCGGTTAACCAGTACATGAAAACATTCTTTTACAGGAACTGACAACTGCCCTTCTTGAATCAGCGGAAGGGAGAAAATGACCATAGAAAATCTTTCAGGATCAATCACCATGAAAGAATGTTGCCGGACCTGGCAGGGATTGAACCCAAGACCTCCTGATCACCAATTGAAGGTCACTGGGGACAGCTTGTACTTACTGGTAACAAAGCTATTGGTCCTGTAGGAAGAAACCTCTGCCAGGCTGTAGTATTATCCATCTGAAAAAGAGAAAACAGCTGATACATTTATTCACAAGTTATGATAAATGTCCTAAAATTTCAAACACTTTATTCCATACTTTGTTTGGCCTAAATTTTGCTATTTATGCCGTTGTTTCTTAAAATACTTAGTGGAATGGCAAACAGTGTAAGCCCTAGGGTCTGCACTATTTGCTTGTGTCATTTTGTCAGAAACTTTGGTGTATGAAATTTTAGGACATTTACTGTCAACCATATACTACAAAAACGTGCATACCCAAAACACTCATCTTGTTTCAACAAGATGAGTGTTTTGGGTATGCATGTTTTTGTAGTGCTTTATTGTCAAGTTAAGAAGACTTGATACGCTTGGTACTTTTTTGGCCATCTTTTACAAGGAAGAGAATTTTTGTGACTTCCTGTTTGCATTAGTGCACACCAAACCCCTTCTGAAAGCAGTCTACTCTATGCGGAAAGAATTTGCTCCCAAAGGAAGCTTTTCTTTTATAGTAGATCCATTTCAGATGGGGAAAGAAGCAATATGACAGAGTTGTCTCCCCTGAAAGAATTTTCAATCCCCTTAAGCTTTGGATTTTGGTAGACTACATCTGAAACATCTCTTTACACATACCAGTACATAAAGTTTAAGGAGATATAGCCCTGACAAGAATATTTTTATGAAATTAGATAAGCAAGTCACATGTTGAATCCACCTGTAAAATTTCTTGCTTATATCTCTGAAGGTTAAGATGTTAAAGGTCAAACAAAAATGAAATTCCAGCAAAAAAATTAGGGCTAAAATTAGGAGTTATTTAATATTAAAAAAAAAGGGCTATTTGCACAAAATTCTAGGGCTAAAATTGTAGGTCATATTGTGTCATCTCCAAAAGAAAAGAAGAAACTGAAAAACTAGTAGATGACAGGAAAGAGAGAAATAGAGAAGGAATGGTAACTAGAGCTGGTGTTTCTAAAACAATATGCCCCCAACTGCCTGACTCTAACACTGCTTGATTCCAACACTGCTTGCCCATGTTGGTTTTTGTTTGTTTGTGTTGAAGTTTTACGGCCCAGTCAACCTAATGGGGTCATGCTGAGCACAGTCAGTTAACCTAACCACACGTTTACTGACAACTGCCCTTCTTGAATCAGCGGAAGGGAAAGAATGACCGTAGAAAATATTTCATGATCCATCTCCACGAAAGAATGTTGCCGACCTTGGCGTCAGGTTGAACCCGCAACCTCCTGGTCTCCATCCAACTGAGCCACCAAGGCCTGCCCAAGATGGTAACAACAGTACAAATATATGAGAAGGAAAATAACTCTAAAATGGGAGATAATTCGGATAAGAAAAAAAAATGCAGGTTACCTATTTTTTTCATGAGGAATAAATATATGAAATTTCAAAAATTAGCACACATGGTTTTAAAGTTATGCTATGCACAAGAAAGCAACAACATTAAATGGCCAAAAATTTCAAAGAGCCATAACTCCAACAACATTTTCTTTAATTGGTTGAAAATTTAATCAGATGATTTCCTCCTCAGTCCCAATCAGTACACCAAATATCAAGGCTCTAGCTCGAATACTTTTTGAGATATTTTGCTGACAAGGTAAATTTGCCCAAAATTACAAAGGGCCATAACTCATGAAGTATTTTTCAGAATTTATTCAGAAGTTAATCAGGTCATCATCTCACCACTACCAATCTATTCCTGAAGTTTCAAGGCTCTAGCTTCAATAGTTTTTGAGAGATATTTTTGACAAGGGAAAATGCCCAAATTTACAAAGGGCCATTACTCATGAAATATTTTTCAGAATTAATGAGAGATAGCAGCAGTATTTCTATTATCTCCCTTGACAGGTAAAGTCCAAGGTAGATCAAATACTAACCTGGTCCTTCTAATTGGAATCCTCTGCTTTTATCATAGGTCAGTAGTGGAATTTAACAAATTCTTAACTTTACATTTCTCCATATCCACATGGAAGATTAATTAATATTATATATTTCACTGCACAGAAAATGTTTCTTTTAAATATTTTGGAAGCTGTATTGGCATATGACCTTGTTAAAATTAGATTTATGAAGGAAAAGGAAGTGATACTTAATGGAAACACTAATGATAAAAGCAGAGGAATCCAGTTAATTGGACCTGGTTATTTACAGAAAGTAATCAAGGGAGTTAACTGACTGCTTTCTCCTATTCAAAAGTTAATCAGTTCATCTACTCTTCATTATCAATCAATTCACCAAGTTTCAAGGCTCTAGCTTCAACAGTTTTTGAGATATTTTGCTGACAAGGTAAAAATACCCAAAAGTACAAAAGGCCATAACTCATGAGGTATTTTTCAGAATTTATTCAAAAGAATCAGGTCATCTACTCATCACTTCCAATCTATTCATCAAGTTTCAAGGCTCTAACTTCAATAGTTTTTAAGATATTTTGCTGACAAGGGAAAAATGCCCAAATTTACAAAGGGCCATTACTCATGAAATATTTTTTCAGAACTTATTCAAGAGTTAATCAGGTCATCTACTCATCATTATCAATCAATTCACCAAGTTTCAAGGCTCTAGCTCCAACAGTTTTTGAGATATTATGCTGACAAGGTAAAAATGCCCAAAATTACAAAGAGCCATAACTTATGAAGTATTTTTCAAAATTTATTCAAAAGTTAATCAGGTCGGCTACTCATCACTACTAGTCTATTGGTTAAGTTTCAAGGCTCTAGCTTTAATAGTTTTTGAGATATTTTGCTGACAAGATTGCATCCATATTTTTTCAAAGGGCCATAACTCAGGAAAGGGGCATAATCCTGTTGAGAAAAAAATATGTGTCAGCTATTTTTTATGAGGAATCCATATAAGAAATTTCTAAACAGTAACTTGCTCAGTTCTCAAGGTATGCTATGCATCAAAATGCGAGACGAACAGACGAACCGACAGAAGGATGGATAGACAAATGCCCCAGAAGCAATATGCCCCTCCAACTTCTTTAAAGTTGGGGGCAGAAAAAGTGAATGCAGTGCAAAAACAGAAGAACCACTAACATGCTCCCTTCTGCCACCTGCTACAAGTACAGCAAGCCCTTTCCACCACTCTACAGACCATGACCATAACATTAACAAAATAAGTGAAGCATGGTCATGGTCAAATAGTGATGGCTGGCTTCAGAGCTCTGCTCTGTCTCAGTTGCACAGTAGTTCAAGTTTAAACAAGAGGCCCATGGGCCATGGGTCGCTCACCTGAGTGACAGAGCCACTGCAGATATGCAGATGTTATGCAACATTTTTCCAGTCCTGTCATCGCAACTAATGAAAAGATCATCCTTTAAAGGATTTTAGCCATTTCTAATCTATAAGTCACCCCGATGCTTCCTACCAAGTTTCCGGTCAATTGGGTTTAGGAGAAGAAGCGAAAAAAAGATTTTCAAGATGGCCACCATGGCGGCCATTTTAGATTTCCGATCAGCATGACTTTAGCTATTTTTGATCTACAAGTCACCCTGATGCTTCCTACCAAGTTTGGAGTCAATTGCCCTTTCGCCCGCCTCAGGAGAAGAAGCGAAAAATAGATTTTCAAGTTGGCGGCCATCTTGGATTTCCGACTGGAACGATTTTAGCTGTTTTTGATCTACAAGTCACCCAGATGCTTCCTACCAAGTTTCGAGTCAATTGGCATTTGGAGTTAGGAGAAGAAGCGAACAAGAGCTCCGCCAAGCGGGGCATTATACGCCCGTGGCAAGTAATAAGATGTAGCACATAAACTGGCTCCTGCATAATTCAGTGCTCCGGATATAAACTAAGTGGAATTACAAAAAAATAAAAAAATAAAAAAATTTCATTGGGGCATATCTCTGCTGATATTTAGTGAACTGTAACCTAAGGGTCCAAGCTGGCCAAGAAATTAAGGGAGAAGTGACTTCTCCCTCCTGGGCAAATAGGGAAAAGTTTGCTGCTTCTAGGGAGGTGCTTTCTGACGGAGGACACACCACAGAAGCATGGCTATATTATAAGCTCATATAAGCTGATTTGTTTTTCCCATACTTCAATATCGGACCAAACAATAACAAAACAAAAATAAACAACCAAAAAAAAAAAAAAAAAAAAAAATGCTGCAAGAAATTTTTTTGTAAACCTTTAACTTGTTTAATACTGATTTTATTTTTGTTCTTCAAGGGAGCCAAATCAGAAGTGTATTAAAAAAAAAAAAAAAAAAAAAAAATTCAAAAAGTATTTATAAAGATTTAATAATGACAACCTTTCCTTGCAAGTCTAATAAAAGATGTTAAAGAAAAAACAAAATCAATATCTTGCCCTTATAACCATAACTTTAGTTATTTGCAAAAAATATACCTATTATTTAATAAAGTTTGCACACTATTACCTCTAAACAACATGCTGCGAAAAGTTTACAAAAACTTTCAAAGGGGCATAAATCTGCAAATATTTGGTGCACTGTAATCTCAAAATAATATGTGCTACTCCACATCATCGTGTAACTATTTATGAAGTTTCAGCTTGATCAGATGTAAACTGTAGGAGGATTTAGCCGAAAACAAAACAAATTAATAGAAATTTTCAAAGGGGTTTAACTCTGCTAAAATTTGGTGGACTGTAACCTTGAAACAATATGCGCTGCTCCACATCATGGTCTAACTACAAATCAAATTTCAGCTTGATAGGATGAAATCTGTAGGAGGATTTAGCCGGAAACGAAAAGTTTACTGAAATTTTCAAAGGGGCGTAACTCTGCTAATATTTGGTGGACTGTAACCTCGAAACAATATGCGCTGCTCCACATCATGGTCTACCTGCACATGAAGTTTCAGCTTGATTGGATGTAAACTGTAGGAGGATTTAGCAAGAAACGAAAAATAAATAGAAATTTTCAAAGGGGTATAACTCTGCTAATATTTGGTGGACTGTAACCTTGAAACAATATGCGCTGCTCCACATCATGGTCTAACTACAAATCATGTTTCAGCTTGATCGGATGTAAACTGTAGGAGGAGTTAACCGGAAATGAAAAGTTTACAGAAATTTTCTAAGGGGCATAACTCTGCAAACATTTGGTGGACTGTAACCTCGAAATAACATGCCCTGTGCCACATCATGGTCTAACTATATACCAAGTTTCAGCTTGATCGGATGTAAACTGTAGGAGGAGTTAGCCGGAAACGAAAAGTCTACTGAAATTTTCAAAGGGGCGTAAGTCTGCTAATATTTGGTGGACTGCAACCTCGAAACAATATGCGCTGTTCCACATCATGGTCTAACAATATATGAAGTTTCAGCTTGATCGGATGTAAAATGTAGGAGTTAACCGGAAATGAAAAGTTTACAGAAATTTTCAAAGGGGCATAACTCTGCAAACATTTGGTGGACTGTAACCTCGAAACAATATGTACTGCGCCACATCATGGTCTAACTGTATACCAAGTTTCAGCTTGATCTGATGTAAACTGTAGGCGGAGTTACCCGGAAATGAAAAGGTTTACGGACGGATGGACAGACGGACGGACGGACGCCATACCCCGTAACATAATACGTCCCGTTTTTCAAACAGGCGTATAAAAATAGATTTTTAAGATGGCCTTTTTTTTAAGATGGCCGCCATGGCTTGGATTTACGATCGGCACGATTTTAGCTATTTTTGACCCTTATGCTTCCTAGCAAGTTTGGAGTCAATTGGCCTTTTGGTTCAGGAGAAAAAGCAAAAAATAGATTTTCAAGATGGCTGCCATGGCGGCCAGCTTGGATTTCCGATCGGAACGATTTTAGCTATTTTTGATCTTTAAGTCACCCCAATGCTTCCTACCATGTTTGGAGTCAATTGGCTTTTGGGTTAAGGAGAAGAAGCAAAAAATAGATTTTCAAGATGGCTGCCATGATGGCCATCTTGGATTTCTGAGTGGCACGATTTTAGCTATTTTTGATCAACAATTCACCCCGATGCTTCCTAGCAAATTTGGAGTCAATTGGCCTTTCGGTTCAGGAGAAGTAGCCCAAAACAGATTTTCAAGATGGCGGCCATGGTGGCCATCTTGGATTTCTGATCGGCACGATTTTAGCTATTTTTGATCTACAAGTCACCCCGATGCTTCCTAGCAAGTTTGGAGTCAATTGGCCTTTCGGTTCAGGAGAAGAAGCGAAAAATAGATTTTCAAAATGGCGGCCATGGCCGCCATCTTGGATTTCCGATCGGAACCATTTTAGCTATTTTTGATCTACAAGTCACTCTGATGCTTCCTACCAAGTATCAAGTCAATTGGCCTAGGGATGTAGGAGGAGTAGGCTTTTAAAGCAATTGTTGATGCCACACGAAGGACGACGGACATTGACTGACCACAATAGCTCACCATGAGCACTTCGTGCTCAGGTGAGTTAAAAATCTAGGTTACTGCATAGCTCCAGATAAGGCTTTTTTCAACCAAAAAGTAAAGATATTTTTTAATTTCTCCATGAAAACTTGTTGTGGGAGCTCATTAGAAGCACCGAAGTAAGGCACTTCTGAGTATCAACAACATATTTCATGGTGAAACTGAAGTAAGAACAAATATTTACCTGGTACACACTCTAATCTGGAGATATGTTACTGACAAACTGACCTAAATGTACACCATAAATAAGGCATTCAATGCTCCACTGATGATGGAGTAGGGCATAAGTACTCCAATGGAAAGACACACAAATAACGAACATACCTCAGATATATTAAGTGCTGCTACCACTGCTGTCTGGTTGTATTTAAATGAAACAGTATGGAAGTTTGCTGCTTTTCTTACATATGAATTCATACCATCGGACCCAATCTGAAAGTAAGATAAACAAATGTGCTATTTTAATTTACCACATCGATCTTTGTGGCGGCAAGTTTAAGATCCAGTAAACGACACTTTCATCACAGTGGAGGTAGATATAGGGTGTTTACAGCTTCATAAAACCTGTACATACTAAAACCAATGTGTACAAATTCTCACTTTTTTAGTCTAGCGAAAAAGATGGTTTGACATCAAGCATCCGAACTGGACAGTATGATGTTACCTAACTAATTAAGTACTACTTTGTAGATACAGTCGACTCTCGTTATCTCGAATTCCAAGGGACTCTCTGAAATACTTCGAGATATCCGTACTTCGACATATCAGATTTGCAGAATTGGGGGGAAAACTAACTCGATTAACCACATTTAACAAATAAATGTGTAAATGGACTCTTGAAGTCAGAGATATATTAAAAATATTGTGGAAAACAGGAGAAATTGCTCCTTAGGAGCAATTTCTCCTCTTTTCCACAATATTTTTTTACCTGTTGTTAGATTTTCATGTTTAAGCAGGGACAAGATTTTCATTTCGAGATAAGCAGTTATTCGAGGTAAGCGAGTTCGATATAGCGAGAGTCAACTGTATGTTGTCATGAGTCTCATAATTATATCAAGATGTAACACAGCTCTATAGATATTAAAGGCACTTTTCAACAAAACAATGTTGATATTTTTTCCATAAAATATTAGTCAACAAAACATGTTGTGGGTATTATTTAGAAGCACCTCTCCAAGGCACTTCTAATCAGTACATGTACTATTTTTATGTAGAAATAAAAAGAATACGAGCAAGCTCATGACAAAACCTACAAAATGGGCATGCTGATCTGAGTCTTCGCTGGGCTCACATGCCATTTTGTAGGTTTTGTCATGTGCTGGATCATATTTATCTGGCTGCCCCTTTTATCCAGAGCAGTGGTAAAAGACAGATGGTCAGAATCATATCTGAAAGAACTTCTATTGACCAATTGACCAAAACAGAAATTCATTACTCTGACCATGCCTACAGAAAAATAAACATGGATGCCTTTCTTTCTTCAAAAAGCATGCCTTTATCAGCATTTTAGAAAAATAGTTTAAACAATGTACATGTATTTCATTTAGCACAAATCATTAATACTTTATTGATCTTAAGTATGTGGACAGACAGGCCTGAGCAAACTGTGTAGACCATATCAGAGGCTGCAGAATGTGATGTCTGATCAAGGTCAACACTGTTGGCAGCAGTTTGTAGACACATCAACAAAAAGTAAAATACAGTCATTGATATTTTAGGACAAGTTAAATATGGTAAACTGCTACATTCAGTTTTTCAAAGTCACTCTTACTGAAATACAACTGTTATGGTTGACCTAAACACAATCACAAATTACACTAGAAAAAGTGTCTATAGGACACAGATGCCCCCGCCAAAATACCATTCAGAAAAAGGTTACATATGTAATTGTGACAGGTACAGCATGAAGTTATTATTAAGAATGATATCCTTTTTATAGAACACGATTAAATCTTTGAGAAACCTTTGCTATAATCAATAAGTGTCATGATAATAAAGCATAAATTTGCTTATCATTTGACAAAAATGATTAAGACAACAAAAAACAAGGCTAAACAATCAGTCAATCATTTAGATTAAATCAAAATATAAACACCAACATTCTAACTGATCTGATTATGGACAATTTCATCCACAATATAGATAACTATGGAACGTTGATGCTTATTACACATCGCCTCAATGTCATGCATGCATCTGTAAATTTTCATAAATATATTCCATATGGTTTAGGAGTTATGGCCCACACACAGTTTACTATATGGAACTAAGTCAAGGGCAGATAATTCAAAAACCAAACAAGCAAGAGTTCTCTTTCTTTTTCATGACACATCGTCTCAATGTCATGCATGCACCTGTAAAGTTTCATAAATATATTCCATACGGTTAAGGAGTTATGGCCCGGACACGGTTTTTTATATGGAACTGTCAAGGGCAGATAATTCAAAAACCAAACAAGCAAGAGTTGTCTTCCTTTTACATGACACATCGTCTCAATGTCATGCATGCACCTGTAAAGTTTCATAAATATATTCCATATGGTTTGGGAGTTATGGCCCGGACCTGGTTTACTATATGGAATTAAGTCAAGGGCAGATAATTCTTCCTTGTTCATGACACATTGTCTCAATGTTATGCATGCACCTGTAAAGTTTCATAAATATATTCCATATGGTTTAGGAATTATGGCCCGGACACGAATTGGGACGGACAAATCCATATGGTTTGGGATTGATGGCCCGGACCCGGTTTACTACAGGGGCTGACAAATAAAAAAAAATTCCACTTGTCCACTGGGCAAGTAAAATGTTTTTTTCACTTGCCCGGTGGAAAAACTTGCTTGCCCAGCATTTTGCTCCAACAGCACTTATAGATGACTGATACTGACAAAAGGAATGAATGATACAGACTGAAAGGAATTAATGAATTTACCCTTCCAAAGAACATTTGGTATATAATCATAGACCCTTAAAGACATAAAAAGATGTGTTTCGGCCAAATTGGGGAATTTAGGGGACTAAGCCCAGGGCCTGACAAATCCATTGCCCGGCCACCCGGGACAAGTCCTAAACCCCGCTGGGCAAGTCTGTTCCATCTTTCCATCTTCCAGTCGGGCAAGTGTCAAAAACTCGCCAGGACAGTTAAAAGTGCGAGTATTTACTGTAAAAAAGTCCGATCAAAAGATAAATCAATAAATCCTGATAATTAATTGCCCAGCTGTCCTGATTAATGCAGACAACCCATGTATAACGGTTTTCATTAATTATCACACTACCGTTAATCCAATTGATCAGTTGTTTTCCTTCCGGCACGTGCCTTTAATCTTCCGTCGTAACAGCTGATCAACAAGAGCTCCGCCAAGCTGGGCATTGTATGCCCATGGCAAGTAATAAGATGCAGCACATTAACTGGCTCCTGTATAATTCAGTGCTCTGGATATAAACTGTAAGTGGAATTACAAAAAAAAAAAAAAAAAAAAAAAAATTCATTGGGGCATAATCTCTGCTGATATTTTGGTGAACTGTAACCTAAGGGTCCAAGCTGGCCAAGAAATTAAGGGAGAAGTTTGCTGCTTCTAGGGAGAAGTGCTTTCTGACGGAGGACACACCACAGAAGCATGGCTATATTATAAGGTCATATGAGCCTTTGGCACACTATTACCTCTAAACAATATGCTGAGAAAAGTTTACAAAAACTTTCAAAGGGGCATGAATCTGCAAATATTTGGTGCACTGTAACCTAAAAATAACATGTGCTGCTCCACATCATCGTGTAAGTATTTATGAAGTTTCAGCTTGATTGGATGTAAACTGTAGGAGGATTTAGCCGGAAACAAAAAATTAATAGAAATTTTCAAAGGGGTTTAACTCTGCTAATATTTGGTGGACTGGAACCTTGAAACAATATGCGCTGCTCCACATCATGGTCTTACTACAAATCAAGTTTCAGCTTGATCGGATGTAAACTGTAGAAGGATTTAGCTGGAAACAAAAAAATTAATAGACATTTTCGAAGGTGTTTAACTCTGCAAATATTTGATGGACTGTAACCTCAATATAATACGCGCTGCTCCACATCATGGTCTAACTGTACGTGAAGTTTCAGCTTGATTGGATGTTAACTGTAGGAGGATTTAGCCATAAACTAAAAATTAATCGAAATTTTCAAAGGGGTATAACTCTGCTAATATTTGGTGGACTGTGGACTCAAAATAATATGCGCTGCTCCACATCATGGTCTAACTATACATGAAGTTTCAGCTTGATCGGATGTAAACTGTAGGAGGAGTTAGCCAGAAACAAAAAGTCTACTGAAATTTTCAAAGAGGCATAACTCTGCTAATATTTGGTGGACTGTAACCTCGAAACAATATGCGCTGCTCCACATCATGGTCTAATTATACATGAAGTTTCAGCTTGATCGGATGTAAAATGTAGGAGGAGTTAATCGAAAATGAAAAGTTTACAGAAATTTTCTAAGGGGCATAACTCAGCAAACATTTGGTGGACTGTAACCCCCAAATAATATGAGCTGCGCCACATCATGGTCTAACTATATACCAAGTTTCAGCTTGATCGGATGTAAACTGTAGGAGGAGTTAGCCGGAAACGAAAAAGTTTATGGACAGACGGACGCCATACCCCGTAACCTCTAAACAATATGCTGAGAAAAGTTTACAAAAACTTTCAAAGGGGCATAACTCTGCAAACATTTGGTGCACTGTAACCCCCAAACAATATGCGCTGCGCCACATCATGGTCTAACTATATACCAAGTTTCAGCTTGATCGGATGTAAACTGTAGGAGGAGTAGCCGGAAACGAAAAGTCTATTGAAATTTTCAAAGGGGCATAACTCTGCTAATATTTGGTGGACTGTAACCTTGAAATAATATGCACTGCTCCACATCATGTCTAACTATATATGAAGTTTCAGCTTGATTGGATGTAAAATGTAGGAGGAGTTAATCGGAAATGAAAAGTTTACAGAAATTTTCTAAGGGGCATAACTCTGCAAACATTTGGTGGACTGTAACCCCTAAACAATATGCGCTGCGCCACATCATGGTCTAACTATATACCAAGTTTCAGCTTGATCGGATGTAAACTGTAGGAGGAGTTAGCCGGAAACGAAAAAGTTTATGGATGGACGGACGCCATACCCCGTAACATAATACGTCCCGTTTTTCAAACGGGCGTATAATAAAATGGCTTCTGTGTAATATGAACCAAGTAAGGTAGGCAATTATTGGTTTTTGATATTCTCGTATTTCATTGGCTATGCAACTGGGCATACACCAATGAAATAAGTCATTGCTTACGACGTGTTTGGCTATGAAAACCAAAGTACAAAATGACAGGATATAAAAACACAGGTAAGAAATTGAGTTTTTTGTTCGGAAAAAAAAAACAACAAAAAAACGTGATACCATTACGATCTCACCTGTTTGCAAAACCTTTGTTATTTTCCTCTTGAAATCTGGATTTACTTAATGTTCATCAAATAATAATGAATTTGTAAGACTAAAAATACTGTGTGTCAAAGTCATTTATGAAAAATTTATTCTCTGTTGATATTACTGATAACGTGTTAGGATGAAAAAGAAAAAATGAACACTGATGGCTTACACAACTGACTAGTGCTTGATGATTTATGTGCTCCTAAAACCAGAAAGACTTGATGAACACTGATATACAATATCACACAGAATAATATTCAGTTCTTTCCAATTTCTTGGAGGTTGTTCTCTGTTCTTGGGATAAATGAATACACCATTTTCAAAATGGCTTAACTTTGATAAAAAATGATGTCTTTTAATTATGAATTGTCCAATAGTTTGTAGGCAGTTCAATCAAGTTAATTTCCTTGCAGGTATATACATTTACCTTAAGATTTTTTTTTTTTTTTTTTTTTTTTTACAAACACATGAGTATTTATTCAAGGCTTCAAGTAAATACAAATAAAATTCTTTTTCAACATGCTCTCTTTGCATCCCTTTTTACACCATTAGGATAATATATCTATGTGAGGTAATGGTATTTTCTGATGTGAAATTATGATGCTTTTCTGATTTCCACTGCAAACTTAGATTGTGGGGTCTGAAACTGCCTCAATGAGAGCCCATTATTTATGTTTTTGAGCAAAAAAAATGGAGTAAACTTATGTATGCCATTTAAAACCTCACTTTTCTGTTAATTATCTGGGATTTACAAGAGTATTGCTTTCATAGACTTGTTAACGCAATGTTAAAAGTGGGACTTCTATTTTTGTTTGCAAATCTTGGGCATATAGGAATTTGAGCTGCGCAAATCCTAGGCAAGTAGGAATTTGAGCTGGGCAAGTGAAAAAAAATTTTACTTGCCCAGTGGGCAAGTGGATTTTTTTTTTATTTGTCAGGCCCTGCTAAGCCTGCCCACAAAAAGTATAAGTAGGTTCATTGAACAACTTGACATGACTTTAACAGTATTGACCAGGGCCCAGTTGTTCAAAACTAACGATGTCGTTAGTTAACGATTCGTTAAAATTTATATCAAATGATACGCAAATATGCTGATATTTTTTGTTGAAAAATGTGAGTAGCTTTTGCAGTGCAAAAGCTACTCACATTTTTTCAGCAAAAAATATCAGAATTTTGTATATTGAATCCGCTAAAATAGTTAACGAAATGACCTTTAACGAGCTCGTTAAGCTAACGACGCTTTGAACAACTGGGCCCAGGCAATAAAGCTGCATCTCAGAAAATTTTAGTGTCTTCTGCTTCTGCAGAACATCTATTTTAAAAATATGATCCGAGAAAGCAAAAATAAATAGGGAGAAATGAAAACAAGAGCTGTCGTAGGACAGCGAGCTCGCCTGCTGGGTACATTTTATATTGTAACATTTTTATCGTTAAGCCATATAATATAGGTCACACTGACCTAGATGTATTTGTATGTAAATCATTTTGTCACATAGATATAATAATCCAGGTATGACAATTCTCCATGAAATAGTAATAAAAATAAAAGGCAAAATCACTGAAGCATGAAATATAGGTCACAATGACCTAGATATAGTAAGTGGTCATTCACTGGGTCACATGGAACTAATATCCCAGGTGTGACATTTATCCAACAAATAGTATTCAAGATATAAGGCAAAATCACTGAACCATGAAATATAGGTCACACCAACAGAGATATATTTTGACGTCAATAATCGGGTCACAAGGAACTAATGTCCCAGGTGTGACATTTATCCAACAAATAGTATTCAAGATATAAGGCAAAATCACTGAACCATGAAATATAGGTCACAATGACCTAGATATAGTAAGTGGTCATTCATTGGGTCACATGGAAGTAATATCCCAGGTGTGACATTTATCCAACATATATTCAAGATATACGGCAAAATCACTGAACCATGAAATATAGGTCACACCAACAGAGATAATTTTGACGTCAATAATCGGGTCACAAGGAACTAATATCCCAGGTGTGACATTTATCCAACAAATAGTATTCAAGATATAAGGCAAAATCACTGAACCATGAAATATAGGTCACAATGACCTAGATATAGTAAGTGGTCATTCATTGGGTCACATGGAAGTAATATCCCAGGTGTGACATTTATCCAACAAATAGTATTCAAGATATAAGGCAAAATCACTGGATCGTGAAATCTAGGTGACCTTGACTGTAAAATGTAGGTCACCATGACCTTCACTCTCTTACACTTAAACCGATGTCACATAGTTAGCTGATGTATAACCAGTTGTGTCTATAACCTGTAGGCATATAAGATTTTACAAATGTGTCCTAATTTTGACCCCTAGCCCCACTCCAAGGCCCACCCTAAGGTATGAACCCAGGGGTATGTTCTTTTGGAATCTCAGAAGACTCCTCCAGGTACCCAAATTCTAAATATGAATGCTCTATGAGGAGTGAAAGTCAAGATATAAGAATTTGAAAAACTTTAACACAGTATTACAAAGGTGTCCTAGATTCTGACCCCTAGCCCCACCCAGGGGCATGAACCCAGGGGTTTATTCTCTTGGAATCTCAGAAGACCCTCCAAGGTACCTAAGTTCCAAATTTGATGCCTCTGTGAGGAGTGACTGTTAAGATATAAGCATTTGAAAAACTTTAACGCAGTGTGACGGGAACGGGAACGCAAACGCAAACGCAAACGTGGACGACCGGGGTGACTACAATAGCTCTCCTTGTACTTCGTACAGGCGAGCTAAAAAATGTACACCTGTGTTTCAATTTTAAATATGGCCTCATTTTTAAAATTAAATATGCATCAATAAAAAAAGTAAAGTTTACATTGATTATCATATTTCTACTCTATTCTGTGCTAATTTTCAGTGTATTGGTGCCTTTTTTGTACCATCAGCCCACTTTGTCGTACCCCACCAACCGAACTTCCGGTTGGTCGCTCTGATGTCAGTGCTATTTTTCACTTTATCTAAGCTCTATGGCATAAAAAAGTCTTGATTTTTTTGTCAATACTTATTCATTCTGTCCGGAAAATAAACCATTTTCACCGATGTTACCGCTGAAATTGCCTTTGAAATCAAACCTGGTTGGTCGCTTTAATATCGGTGCCATTTTTGTTTTTTATTGCCACCATAATTCCATTTAAAGGGAGTTTTACCAGATACAATTGCTTAATTCATATTGATAATTATATTTCTACTATAATCCGAGCTAGTTATTCTGTGTACTGGAGCCGATTCATGCGATCACCTCACCGTACCCCACCCACCGAGCTTCCGTTTTTTTTACTTCGGTATCGGGGACATTTTCACATTCGCTGCCGAGATTTTATAATGTCTAGTAAAAACTATCTACACTAATTTATTGTGTCCAGAAAAAAAAATAATTTTACCGATATCACCGCTAAAATTGCCAATGAAATCGGTACAAATTTGCAAGTTCGCTGGCGGCTACCATTTTGAAATAGCAGATAATCTGCCATCGTATATTTATTTATTTATTTATTTATTCATTTTTTTCTGTTGAAAAAAAACAAATATAATTGGACAAGTATTTTTTATGGTCCAATGAAACACGATATTAGTGCAAGCCAATCGGTGGCAACATTACTCGGTATAACAGGAGCCCTTTTCAGTTACCTGTTTGATCTTACCGACGCGCACTGCAGGGAGATAACGTAATCAGTCACCGTAACAGAGGATTAACAGGGGGTCAACTGACAAACAATTATCAATCAATTTAGGCACACATCACTATTATATGAAAGTTGGGGATAAGTTGGTGATTATCTTGATAATTAACCACCTGCTCTGCTGTTTTAAATCCTCGCATACCAGAAACTGTTGAAGAATTTACAGTGTAATTTTTCACTTGTCCAGCCGGGCGTCAGCGTTGGAAACAGTGTCTGTCCGGACCAATTTTGAGCTTGTCCCGGGCGGAAGGGCAATGGATTTGTCAGCCCATGTACTATATGGAACTAAGTCAAGGGCAGATAATTCTTCCTTGTTCATGACACATCGTCTCAATGTCATGCATGCACCTGTAAAGTTTCATAAATATATGCCATACGGTTTAGGAGTTATGGCCCGGAAACGAATTGGGACGGATGTACGTACGTATGGGACGGACGGACAGGGGTAACACTTAATGCCCTTCCGCTATTCTTCGAATAGGCGGGGGCATAATAATTGTAAGTCTCTAGAACAGAAACTTTAGTTTACCAGAAGTTTTGTTCTGAAAGATTTTCCATCTTCCAAGCAAAGCTTCACCCAAGCATTGGGCTGTGAATTATGTGGCCCTGGAATATCTATGTTCTGTACTCTTGTGTTATATAGGACTTCCACTCTGTCAGACAATGTATCTAGTCGGCGTGTGATGGCTTCCAGTATAATGTCATTCTCAACGACATATGCCATCTTTTCTGCCATATCTTCTTGGTTGAAAGTTATCAGGGAATTGGAGCAGGACTCCCAGATCTAAAAAATAGAAAATATGGATGTACGGGAAATGCCCTACTATTCCGTACACCAAAGTTTCTGACGAAATGACATATGCAAACAGTACAGACCCATATAAAACTGCTTCTGAAAGAGCAGTCTGATCAGGGTCAGCACTGTTTGCCATTCTACTAAATATTTTAAGAAACAACTGCATAAAAAGCAAAATTTAGCCAAAAAAGTTTGGAATAAAGTGTTCAAAATTTTATGACATTTCTATACATTGTGGGAAAACTTGCATTATCAGTGATTCAAATAGATACTGTATTACTACTTGATGATACTATGCATAGCGTAAACTTTCAGAGGCACAAACTTCTTATTGTATTTATCCTAAAATGATCGGTGGATAACTGTAGGAGGAGTTGTGCCAACAGTCTCAGGTATCTATTCTACTACTAATCAGACCTGGAAAAAAGGAAGTTGAAAAAGTGGTAAAAGTCAATAAAAAATAATAAGCGGATAACCCCAAAACAACTCACACATCTTCAGACCATGTAGAACCAGTATGCATAGTTGCAAAAGGATTGGTGGAAAACTCTAGGTGGAGTTTTCTATGTAGATATATAGGCAAAATAAGCCCCGCCCCCTAGGAGCCATTTTTGGGATGAATCATGACGACTTGAACAATCTTGCTAGAGGGTCACCAAAGAAACATTCCTGCCAGGTTATACTGAAATCGGTCCATTGGTTTATGGCAAGAAGATTTTTAAAGTTTTCAATATAGATATATAGGCAAAAGAAGCTCCGCCCCCTAGCGGCCATGTTTTTAGACGTATCATGACGGTTTGAAAAATCTTGGTAGAGGGTCACCAAAGAAATATTTCTGTCAAGTTATATTGAAATTGGTCCAGTGGTTTCTGACAAGAAGATTTTTAAAGTTTTCTATATAGATATACAGGGAAAATAAGCCCCACCTCCTGGTAGCCATGATTTTTAACGAATCATGATGGCTTGAACAATCTTGGTAGAGGTTACAAAAGGAACATTCCTGCCATGTTATATTGAAATCGGTCTAGTGGTTTCTGACAAAAAGTTTTTTAAAGTTTTTTATATAGATATATAGGGAAAATAAGCCCTGTCCCCTAGCAGCCAAGTTTTTTGACGAATCAAAACGGCTTGAACAATCTTGATAGAGGGTCACCAAAGAAACATTTCTGCCAAGTTATATTGAAATCGGTCCAGTGGTTTCTGACAAGAAGATTTTTAAAATTTTCTATATAGATATATAGAGAAAATGCCCCCTGGTGGCCAATGTTTTTTGACAAATCAAAATGGCTTGAACAATCTTGGTAGAGGATCATCAAAGGAACATTTCTGCAAAATTATGTTGAAATTGGTCCAGTGGTTTCTGACAAGATTTTTTAAGTTTTCAGTTTAAAAAATCTATTTTTAGCTCCTGTGATCTAGATATGCAATGGACCGGAACCATTTATACAACTCCAAAAGTGGACCAACCAAGGATCATTCCTGTGAAGTTTGGTCAAAATCCAATCAGTGCTTTAGGAGGAGATGCCGTCTGAAGAAATTGTTTACAGATGGACAGATGGATGCACACTTGACAGACAACGGACAAAATGTGATCACAAAAGCTCAGCTTGTCACTACCTGACAGGTGAACTAAAAACTTAGTTGAAAAAGTATAAAAAGTTGAAAAAAGATAATGGCAGGATAACCCTAAGATCACACACACATTTTCAGATCATGTAGAACAAGTATGCATAGTTTCCAAATGATCAATGGAAAAGTCTAGAAGGAGTTGCGCACACAAGATATCTATTCTAATACTAACAGGACTTGGAAAAAAGTAAGTCAAATAAAAGCACCGCAAGCATAATACCCCGCCAGTTTGGTCAATATCCATCAACATTTACTCTAGTTATTGTTTGGAAACGAAAATACGGGCATGTCTCTGACTGATAACTTAGTCAAAAATTGACAAAATTTGCCCATTAGCAATCGCAAACTAGATCTCTATAATATCAATGCACATACCAAGTTTGGCGAAAATCCATTAATATTTACTCAAGTTACTGTCTGGAAATGAAAATATGAGCATGTCTCAGGCAGGTAACTCCGTCAAAAATCAACAAAATTTGCCCATTAGCAAACCCAAATCAGACCTCCACAATATCAACTAGACAAAGTGCCCAGTGGGGCATGTATACCCCCGACCAGCGCTACCGCCACTTTTTAAAGAGCACAAATTATGTAGCTTTGACTCTGGAGATGGCAGTTGTATGCTATATGTTATAACATTGAAAAAATTCAACCACACATAATATGAAGCCCTTGACCTCAAAGGTCATGCACAGGTGCAGGGATTGAGCTAATTAAACTTTAGCCCTATAACTATCACCATATACCAGTGAATTCAATCAGTCTTTATAATATAAGCAAAAATGACATTTGTATGAAAAGTCTGTGACCTTGACTTAAAAGCCATGCCCCAGCTTGGGGATGGTGCCAAGAAAAATTTTAGACCTATATATATACCATCATGCTTAATATTAATGAAACCAACGAAAGGGTCTTCATAATATAGCTATATAAATTTTAATGTAAATTTTAAGGTGACATGCCTACTCAATGCCCTCTACATATCAGTAAAGTATCACAAAATATCTTAAAGAATTTTTAGAGTTACTGCCTGCACAAGATTTAAATAACCAAGGGAGAAAACTGCAGAATGAAGACAGTTAGAATGTCATTCAATGTGATATGCCTACTCAATGTCCTCTACATACTGGTGAAGTATCATGAAAATATCTTAACATGTTTTAAAGTTATGGTTCGCACAAAATTTTTTACAATTCTGCAGACAAGGGAGATAACTCATGGACAAAGTCAGAGTTGTCTTTCTTGTACCTGACACCCCTACCAAATGCCCTCTACAACCTGAAAGTTTCCTGAAAATAGCTCAAAGGGTAGTTAGGAGTTATGGGGTGCACAATAATGCGTTTATGGACAGAAAGATGGATGAATGGATGTATGGATGGATTCCATGCTGACAGCTATATCTCCTAAACCTCTCGGTAGGAGGATACTAAAATTCAACAAAAGGTCTTGATGGTATAGCTATATAAACTTAGATGCAATTTTTTTTTACTTTTATATGAAATTTCTAAGTCTGTGACCTTGACCTCAAGGTCATACCCCGGGATGGGGATGATGCTGAGTAAAACTCTAGACCTATATCTACCAATATGTGAAATATAAATGAAATTCCTCAAAGGGTCTTGATGGTATAGCTATATAAACATAAACACAAAAATTTTGACTTATTTATGAAAATTCTAAGTCCGTGACCTTGACCCCAAGGTTATCCACCGGGATAGGGTTGGTGCTGATAAAAACTTAAGCTCTATATCTACCATCAAGCCAAATATGAAAGAAATCTATCAAAGGGTCTTCATAATATAAGGTCTTATAAACTTTAACATAAAAACTTTTACCCTAAGACAAAAATAAAGTATGAACGAATAATGCTTCAATGGATGGATGGACAGATGGACAGATTCCTTGCTGACAACTATATCTGCTCAATCTTTCAGTTAGGGGATAATAAAATTTAACAAAATGTCTTGATGATATGGCTTTATAAACTTAAATGCAAAAATTTTTACTTTTATATGAAAATTCTAAGTTCGTGACCTTGACCTCGGTCACACCCTGGGTGGGGATCATGCTGAGTAAGACTCTAGGCCAATAGCTACCAACATGTAAATATAAATGAAATTCCTCAAGGGTCTTGATGATATAGCTATATAAACTTAAACACAAAAAACTTTCTTTTTTATGAAAATTCTAAGTCTGTGACCTTGACCCCAAGGTCACCCCCGGGGTGGGGATGATGCTGATAAAAATTTTAGACCTATGTCTACCATCATGCCAAATATGAATGAAATCCATCAAAGGGTCTTCAAAATATGAGGTCTTATAAACTTTAACGTAAAAACTTTGACCCTATGGCAAAAATAAAGTATGAACGAATAATGCTTCAACGGATGGACGGACAGACAAACAGTCCTTGCTGATAGCTATATCCGCTCGACCTTTCAATTAGGGGATAATGAAATTTAAAAGGTCTTGATGATATGGCTATATAAACTTAAATGCAAACATTTTTAATTTTATATGAAAATTCTAAGTTCGTGACCTTGACCTCAGTCACACCCTGGGTGGGGATCATGCAGAGAAAGACTCTAGGCCGATATCTAGCAACATGTCAAATATAAATGAAATTCCTCAAGGGTCTTGATGATATAGCTATATAAACTTAAACACAAAAAACTTTGACTTTTTTATGAAAATTCTAAGTCCGTGACCTTGACCCCAAGGTCACCCCCAGGGTGGGGATGGTGCTGATAAAAACTTTAGACCTATATCTACCATCATGCCAAATATGAATGAAATCCATCAAAGGGTCTTCAAAATAGGAGGTCTTATAAACTTTAACGTAAAAACTTTGACCCTGTGACGGAAAGACGAACAAACGAACATACAAACAAACGAACGAACGAATGTACGTACGAACGAACGGACGAACGAAAAAGCGAAAACTATATACCCCGACATACGAAATATACCCCCACATACTTCGTATGTCGGGGGTATAATGAACATACAAAGTTTGGTGAAAATCCACTGAAATGTACTCATTATCGTCTGGAGACCAAAATATGGATGGAAGGATGGGTGGATGTATGGAAGACGGACAGATGGATGTACCAACATTTCAGGATTAGGGGCTACATCAGTGTTGAATTTCCATAAACGTTTGGGGGCTATTTTTTGGTAGATTAGAGGCCAGTAATGCATTTTAAATGGAATAAACCTGGACACTAAGTCCAAATGTGTCCAAAATAGCCCCTAAGCCTTGGATTTTGGCCCGGACGGTCACACGGATGACCAAAGCAAAACCATAATACCCTGCCACTATCATGTGGTGGGGTATAAAAAGTGGAAAAAAAATTGATAAAAAATAACAGGAGGATAACCCCAAAACCACATGCACGTCTTCAGGCTATGTAGTATAAGTATGCATAGTTTCAAAATGATCAGTGGAAAACTCTAGCAAGAGTTGCGCCCTCAAGGTACCTATTCCAAAAGTAATCAGACCTGGAAAAAACTAAGTCAAAAAGTCGGAAAAAGTTGAACAACAAAAGGGCCATGATGGCCCTGTAATGCTTACCTGAGCATCATAGCAATTTGAGAACCTGATCTAGAACTGATCAAGGCAAACATTCTGATCAAAATTCAAAATGATTATATTAACAAGTAAGACAATGTAGCATGTCTAATGGACTGTGAAATAAAGGTCAAGGTCAAATATGGATGACTGCACCCAAGAGGCCATGCTAAGTACTAAGAGTTACAACAAGAAGTGTCAATAAGCAGTGCTTATACGATATGCCCGCATGAAACCAAAACATATCGGACAGCCATACGGACAGATGTACCATGAAAACAGTATACCTCCACAAAAAGACGGTTTGCAGGGGTATAATGATTATCACATAGTATTATCAGGGACTTCCCTATTCATTATGCATTCTACAAGACTTTGTGTGGTCAAAATGATACCAGAGTTACCATAAACAGTCACACAAAATAATACTACCTTACTCATCCTACAATATGGAAGTCCATTTCGCTACTTGGTACAATAAATTGTGAAAAACAGATAATTTTTAGTTGGTTTGGAGTTAAACAACCCACTCAACACTATAATGGTCACGCTGAGCCAGTTATTTTACCTTTCCATACTTTTCCTGGGCAGGCTTAGTCCTCTAAGCGGTTAACCAGTACTTGTGCACATTCTTTTGCCAGAAACCAACAACAGATCATCTGAGAGCAATAAACACATTAGACTTTCTATTTATTTATGAGATGTAAAATCTAGTCTGAGACTAGCAGAATTTTTCAAGCCCTATTTTTAACCCTAGTCCTGCTGAACCTGGATATGCCCTGCCTTTTAAAACAGTGTAGATCCAGATCAGTTGGCTTCTGAAAACGCCAACTGATCTGGATCTGCACTGTTTGCCATTAAGTATGTGACTTTATATCAACAATCTGGATCAAGTTATCTGATTGACTGAAAAATAGAAATGGGAGTGGCATCTTAATTTATTCAGCAGGACAAGGGTTAAATTAAGGCTGGTAAACATTTTTATGGACCTATTTTTTAACTTCCTTTAGAAACTGAAATTGGTCTAGACAGCAGATATTGATCTTGGGACCAATAGGCCAGCATTTCTTGAGCCCTGCTTTGTAATGATACTGATGAGAATGTGCAGATGTGTATGACAATCTGTCTCTGTGCATATTGCATATGCTCTAAGACATCATTCTCACTTGATGTGGTCTATCTGTAACGGTGAATGGAAACACTTTCAGGGATGCAACTCTGTCAAAATTGTTTTTGCCTCCCTTCCGAGTAGTCTATTCTACATGAAAAGGGAAACAAATTTCTTTCCTGTTAGAGTAAACCCCAACAGGAGTCATCCTAGAGCTTTCAGAGAGGGAGAAGTTTAGCGACATATTCAGGATTTCAAGGAGAAGTTTTGGTGTACATTTTGGATTTCCCTATACATTCTATACATTTTCACTTCTCCCTCAGCTCAAGATAGGGAGAAGTCAGCCAGCTTAGGGAGACTTTTTCTCCCAAACTGCCTTCTAATATGACCCCTGCCCCAACTTAAGAAGGGATTTGATCTGCAGGAATGCAAACAAAAAGTCATTAATGCTGTCTGCCTTTGCAGATAATCTTCAATGTGTTTCAAGTCCCTTTAACCAATTGTAGTCTGGAAACCCCTAAAAGGATAATTGGCAAACAGCGCAAACCCAGATCAGATGCCACAGAATGTGGGATCTGATCAGGGTTTCCACTGTTTGCAAATAATTCAACCATTTTTCTCTAGGAATATCTAAGTCACATAGTGTGATATACCTAAAATCCAAATTAGAATCTTCCAATATATAGTGGGGGAATTTATTCAGTCTACAAAAGGTTAAGCTATTTGGAATGAATAACTCATTAATGCTTAGCAGTCTGAGTAAAATTTTCAGCAGACAACCTTTTGATATATATTTTCTTACTTGTTCCAGATAACTAATTCGACATTTCATGCAAATTGTCTCCAGACAATTTACATGAAATATCAAACCCTGTTTTCTGGGCAAATTAGAAATATATCACTAACTTGTCATTTGCTGAATTAGCTCAGAGTGATAAAGGTTAAATGGCTTACCTGCATTCTGTGAACTGGCTGACATCTTAAGTTCATGACTTCTTCCCAGGCACCAATTCCTTAAATATTGAAAAAAAAAAAAGAAAAAAAAAACTTTGACAGAACATTAGAAATAAAATGAAATCAATTCACAGCTCTGAATGGGGCATTTTTTGATCACAAAAAAAAAAGTACTGGGCCCAGTTGTTCAAAGCGTTGATAGCTTAATGAGCTCGTTAGTGGTCAAAATGTTAAATGTTCTAGTAAATACAATACCAAATTCACAGGTATTTTTGCTGAAAAAATGTGAGTAGCTTTTGCAAATGCAAATGCTACTCATATTTTTTCAGCAAAAATATTAGTGTATATGCTCTATTTAATAATCAAAGTTTTAACAATACATTAACTAACAACATCGTTAGTTCTGAACAACTGGGCCAAGATTTTTTATTATTCATGATTCAACAAAAAATAGTGTTATTCAACAAAAAAAAAAAAAAAAGCACCGCAAGCATAATATCCCGCCATAGCAATTATTTGTTTATATATTAAAGTTATCGTTGCGAAAATGTCTGGAAAGAAAATGACGGAGGGACAGACAACAATCCTAAACCAGATCTTGATAATATCAATGGACAGATAACAATCCTAAACCAGATCTTGATAATATCAATGAATATAGCAAGTTTGGTTAAAAGGCCTTGTTATTTACTCAAGTTATCATCCAGAAATGAAACTATGGGCATGTCTTGGGCAGATAACTCCGTAAAAAAATTGACAAAATTTGCTCGTTAGCAATTCCAAACCAGATCTCCTTAATGTCAATACATATAGCAAGTTTGGTTAAAATCTCTCCTTATTTACTAAAGTTATCGTCCAGAAATGAAAATATGGGCATGTCTCGGGCAGACAACTCCATAAAAGTTTGACGAAATTTGCCCATTAGCAATCCCAAACCAGATCTCCTTAATGTGCATATAGCAAGTTTGGTGAAAATCCCTTGTTATTTACTCGAGTTATAGTCAGGAAACGAAAATATGGGCGTCTCGGGCAGATAACTCCATCAAAAATTGACAAAATTTGCCCATTAGCGATCCCAAACCAGATCTCCGCAATATTACTGCACATACCAAGTTTGGTGAAAATCCATTGATGTTTACTCAAGTTATCATCCGGAAACGAAAAACGGACGGACGGATGTACGACGGACAATAGTGGCATGGTATAAAAAACAAACCGACATTTCCATTTTACAGAGCTATTTACAACTCAATATACATGTAACTTACAAAAGTATTAACTATCTGATTGTGCTCTAAAAAAGACAAGCTGCTTGCAAGTCCTCTTAAGGTGGTTCTAGATCATGGTTTTATCCAGTGACTGACTGCACTTCACACTGAGAAAAGGTAAAAGCTTTGTAAAACAACAAATTTTTTATTTGGGGCTCAGATGAACATAATTCTCAGGCAAAGAATATGATCCATGCTCTCCATCTGGGTCCAAACAACTTGCTTAGGTGACTCGAATGAGTCCCCACACTTATGTTTTTGTGGAGTAGTACGATTGGTACTCCTTTTACTATACATAGCTCCAGGTAAGAGGGAGTAGCCACATAACATTTTTCTTACTTCTCCACAAAAACATAATTATGTTGTAGGTTATAATTAGAAGCACTTTGAATGAGTACCTACACCATGCTTTTGTGAAGAAATAAGAAAATATCAGTTCTTTTTTGGTTGAAAACAGTGTCTTATCTGGAGCTATGCCTGTGTAGTAAAGTCTCCTAGAATTGGTATGATAGTACTCACTTTGGAAAAGATCTATGGATGCTGGACTCAGTGTACATGTTCTATTATTATAAGTATCTCTTAGTGTAAAGCTCTTCCTAGGACCAGCTTCTAGCAGAACGATTCTCTTTCCTTTCAACAGCTCCTCATGACCTAGAAACAAATTGTATTTACATTGAATATTGGGACATCTTAACTCCTTACCATACCTGCTAAAATTTGAAATGTTTTGGAGAATGTTAATGCACATTGGCAATATTTCGTAGTTTTAGGTGATTTCCAGACCAGTATGTATTCCTATGAGTTAAAACTGCCAGTAACTCGGCTTTAATCGTCTTAACCATAATCTGAAGTATAATAGAAATCTATAATTTTCCATTTCAAAAAACTAGAAAACATATTTTATTACCAGTGTAAAAGCCGGCCTCGGTGGCTCAGTTGGATGCGCCGTCCGACTGGAGACCAGGAGGTCGCGGGTTCAACCCCCGCCAAGGTCGGCAACATTCTTTCGTGGAGATTGATCATGAAATATTTTCTGCAGTCATTCTCTCCCTTCCGCTGATTCAAGAAGGGCAGTTGTCAGTTTCTGTCGAAAGAATGTGCACAATACTGGTTAACAGCTTAGAGGACTAAGCCTGCTCAGTAAACGTGTGGCTAGGTAAACTGACCGCGCTTGACATGACCCCATTGGGTTGACTGGGCCGTAAAACCTCAACACAAACAAAAGCCAGTGTAAAAAGTGCATTTTAATGCAACATGTTATTTTGTTGGTTATTTATATTGTTTTATGCTCGAGTATTTGTACAAATAACAAAACAAGCTCTGTGGAATCTGGTGACATCGTCATTTTAAGCCATATAGAAATTATGCCTTGCAACCAGGTAACCTATATTTTCAGCATGTGTTTTTATTGTTTGTTCAAATTTCACAAATATAGCATACCAGGACTACTGTTTCGAATTAAGAAGTTTCAATATCATGAGACAACTAAATACAGATTTTAACAAACTCAGTGAAGCATTTTGTTACGAAAACACACCTATTCAAATATACTGAAAATTTCACCACCAAAAGACCTGAAAATTTTCAGATAAAAATTCTGATATTTTTCATATTTCTTCTCAAAACATAGGTTGTGGGTACTCATTAGAACTGCCTCAGCGAGGCAGTTCTAATGAGTACTCACAATCTATGTTTTTGAGCAGAAATAAGAAAATAATGTATACCCCTGTAAACTCCAGTTTTACTATATAAAAGTGGGGTCTATGGGGGTCAAAATTATATAGCCATGTTTTCGTGATGTTGTTTGGAAAATCAGAATTTCTGAAGCACTCCATGGTCGACACACACGGTTGCAATGCCAGCATGAACTAGATTGTGCAGTCGATGGCACACCATCACAAAATCTCCATGCTCCATGCTAATGTTGCTCTCGCACACCCTGACCACATGGGGAAGTCATGTAGCAAGTTTTTTGGTTAATTCCGCCCAGTGGTTTTGGAGATAGCATGACAGATGAACGGACAGAGGCATTCTCAATATCCCCATCACTGGGGATAATAAATGCTTTCTGTCAAATTTTAACAATACTGATTATATCTGAAAAGTGGAGACCCCATGTCACTTTTGGCACATTTTCATGAAATTTCTACAACAGGAAGTACAATTGCATATGCAGTCCACAAACTCTTTGGACAAACCTCATACTGGGCAGGCTTAGTCATAAGTCCTCTAAGTGAGATATTAGTACTTGTGCACATTCTTTCACCAGAAACTTAACAATTTCCCTTCTCGAATCAGAAGAAGGGGGAGAATAACCACAGAAAATATTTCATGATCAATCTCCTTGAAAGAACGTTGCCAGCCTTGGCGGGGATTGAACCAGCGACCTCTCGATCATCAGATGAACGCACATCTGACTGAACAACCAAGGCCAACAATCCCTATGTGACTTCTGGTTGTTACACAGTGGCGACAATAAAAGTAAAGGATAGTAGTAAGGCTGGCACGATTAATCAGATAATCGATTAATTGATCGATAAATTCCGCAACAATGACTATCATTACAGATTTGCTAATAATCAGTCATTTAATTTCTGTGTTTCTTACTTTACCGTATTTACCCTTAGTATTCAGACACCTCAACTCCTTACCATACTTTATCTAAAATTTAATTTTGAACAAGTCCAATTTACTACCTACTGTTGTATCTAAAATAGCTGGGTGAGTGGCAAACAGTGTAGATGCTGATGAGACCCCGCATTTGTGGCATCTCTTCTGGGTATACACTGTTTGCTCAGGTCTGTCTGATAACATACATACAATAAAGTATAACATATGAAAGAGTCATGCTCAAATAGGTAAAATTATGATAAATCTTCAGCAATTACTAATCGATTTGTTTGTTTGTGTTGAGGTTTTACGGCTCAGTCAACCCAATGGGGTCATGTCGAGCGCGGTCAGTTTACCTAACCACACGTTTACTGGGCAGGCTCAGTCCTCTAAGCGGTTAACCAGTACTGTGCACATTCTTTCGCCAGAAACTGTATCAATCACACTGGTAGGACTGATAATCAATTACCTTTTCAGCTCTGATTAGCCAGCCTTAGATAGTAGGTAAAATGAAAATTCTACAGTGCGATAAAAGAGTTACTATTTAATGCAACATTCTGTGGTGTATGATCTAGATCTGCTGAGATTTGTCTGTCCCACTAGGATAAATAATGAGATGTGTCAGGATTCTTAAGAAGGAGTAGTCCGAGTCTTCTCTGATGTTTAAGTGGCTTTTCTTTATTTTGATATTTACCACTTACCGTCAGAGCAACTTAGCTATCGAAAATGCAGAATTTCCCCAGCCAGTCTTGGCTGGGCACTTTCAAAGGAAAATTCTGGATATCGTCCAGCAGATAGCAACATTAAATTTTAGAATAAACAAAAGAAGCCATTTTCCAATAAATTAAATAATTCATTGGAAACTTGCATAACCAGGGTTTTCACTATCTGTCAAAGGCTACCCTCGTTGCCTAGACTGTACACGGTAAAAGCCAATTTTTTACCCCAAAATGTCAATTATTCATTACGAAATTCAAGTATTGTCATTTTTTCAGTCATAAAATATTAGATTGATAATCCTTTGTGGCTATCTACATTTGACATAGATCAGCTCTAGCTGTGATATGTTGAGTAATAATTCACTGTTTGGAGGTCAGTTGTAAAGAAGATCAAATCACGAGCGTGGAGCGCGAGTGATTTATCTTCTTACAACGGACCACCAAACTGTGATTTATTACTCAACAATTAATCATGCACAAGAGCTGATCTATTTTGATTCTAACAATCGGACAAAAAAGTAATAGTATCCGTCAGATACTTCTAACTTTCCACCATCAAATAAAGAAACCCTGCCAACGGTTTTGACAGTGACACTGACATTTACATGCATTTCTTACGTTGTTGACGCGAGAAAAACGATGTTATACCGTCTAATGCCATGGAAACAAAGACTGACGTCAGCAAAGTGTCCAAATGGTGTTGGAAAGGCGCCAGATACCATCCTGTGATTTGTTGCAGAATAAATAACGGGTTTTCTCCATTGCCTATGTAGGTGCGCCTTGTTAAAATACACATTAACTTCCATACCTCTATTTTGGTGAAAACCCTCATTTTTAGACAGGACAGGAAAATTCCTGATTTTCATTATAGGAGTTACTCTGATGTTAGTGGTATATATCACTACAAAGAAAAGCCACTAAAACATCAGAGAAGACTCGGATTAAAGAAGGAGATGCATATGTGACCAA
The DNA here is from genome assembly GCA_964016985.1 of Anodontia alba. Taxonomy (NCBI): domain Eukaryota; kingdom Metazoa; phylum Mollusca; class Bivalvia; order Lucinida; family Lucinidae; genus Anodontia; species Anodontia alba. The sequence continues at coordinate 111,588,936 of OZ024823.1, forward strand.
CAAAAGCCCAGATCAGTATGTACATAGAATAACTCTAAAAAAAGGCACCTTTCTTTCTCAACTGAAAAGTATTTTCTTATTTCTCCATGAATATGTTTTCTGGGATGTCCTAAAATTTCGAACACCAAAGAATCTAACAATAATAAAATGATATATGCAAACAGTGCAGACCCAGATCAGACTGCTCCTTCAGGAGCAGTCTGATCTCGGTCTACACTGTTTGCCATTCCACTAAGTATTTTAAGAAACAGCTGAATAAAAAGCAAAATAAGGCAAAAATAGTATGGAATAAAGTGTTCAAAATTTTAGGACATTTACCATACTCAGTAGAAGTGCCTTATTAAATAATATGAGCCGCAATGCCAGGAAACGTACCTTCAGACATGTGCTCCCAGCGATGATTCAGATCAGCCTGAACTTTCATGCAGTCTGATCAGAGTCTTCACTAGGGACATTTTGGATAGCTAAGAGTGCAGAATTTCTTCATGCTGACAATGAACTTTAATCAGACTGCACCAATGCACAAGCTGATTTGAGTCTTCTCTGGGCCTTTATGCCAGAAGGTATGTTTTCACAGAGCTTATATTTATCTGCATACCCCGCTTACCTAGAGTATAAAAAACAATTCTTTCCATTAACCCTTGTCATGCTGAATAAATTAAGATGCCATGCCCACTTCTAATTTTCAGCCAATCAGATTACTTGATCCAGATTTTTGATATAAATTCACATACTTAATGACAAACAGTGCAGATCCAGATCAGTTGGCTTCTTCAGAAGCCAACTGATCTGGATCTACACTGTTTGAACAGGACATATCCAGGTTCAGCAGGACCAGGGTTAAGTTCTCTAGCAATTTACCTTTGAGGAAAACATATTGCTTAATGAACCACTGCATAGTTCCAGCTCAAGAGATTAATCAAAATTAAGCTAAGTTTTGTCAACCCATTTACGACAAGTGGACTCTTCTACCACAATTCTTTGGACCAGTCTATTTCCAACAGCAGGGTGTCTGGTTAGTTTTTATTACTAAGTTACCTTTTATTGAAATCCCTGTATTTAATGCAAACAGTGATTCCATGTTCAGATGTCTGATCTGGGTCTGCACTGTTTGCTAATTACCCTTTTGGGGTTTTCCAGACTAAAATGGTTTAATCAGCATGGTAATTCCATTGAGTTCATGACATGTTTTCATGCAACATTCTAATGCACTCGCATATGTAACGCGACGTCTGATTGGATAACGTCAAAAATTTGCGACGGTATATTCTGCGATATACTGTCGCAAATCCGACGTCATCACGTAACGTCGTTTCTCACTGGCTGGCATTTGGTTTTACGCAGCTCACAGCACTTGTCGTTTTGTGCAAATAGTACATTTTTTCAATAGAAAAAAATGAATAAATGCATTAGAATGGGGATAACAGGCTTCCTAGTGGCCCACTTTGAAAATATAGGTTTTTATATAGGTTCTTCTTACTCAAAATATAGGTTATTTACAGGTGTTTCAATAAAAAATATACGTTAAAAAAAAGGTTCTTCCAAACTCAAAGATTTAAAACTGAAGAAAAAATATTTGATGAATTTTTGCGCCACAATTATTCAGATAAAGATGATCTGAATTTTACAAAGTCCGAGCGAGCGAGAAAAAATTACAATTTCTAGACAGTTTTTATCACTTTTTTAGGACTAAAAAGTAAAAATAGTAGGGCATTTTGAAGAAAAGTTAGGGTTGAGTCACGAGAAGGTTCAAAAAGTAAAAAATATAGGTTTTTTCATGAAAATACAGGCTTTTTATAGGTTTTATGAATAAAATAAAGGTTTCATAGGTTTGACACAAAATTATAGGTTACTATAGGTTTTAAAGGTTTTGCTAGGAGGCCTGGGATAACTGCATCAAATTTGTCATTTGGGGAGGTAAATTGCAGTTTTACGGTCGCAAATTATGTTTTACGGCTCCAATGACGCGTCGCCGTAAAACGAAATTTCTGACCGTAAAACCGCCGAATTACCTCCCCTAATGCCAAATTTGAATGCAGTTATCCCCTAATTAACCAATCTAACCTATAATGTCATCTCAGTTATCACCTTACCTGGAGCTATGTCATTATCACAGAAGCTACACAGGGTTTGGAAATCATAATACTCATCTTTAATTTTCAGAATATAAACTGACTATGGATATTTGTTCTTTTTATCATTTTAAAATATAACTGTTTTCATCTAAACAAGTGTAATGCAATTCTTTTCTGCTTTGATTTGTTACTATTTAAAGTCATGAAAACAGAACCCCATGCTTTCACAGAAAATGCCTGACAAGATGACCCGGGGTCTGAACAAGTCTGAACTTAATAGAACCTATCAGTCTGTTAATTCTCAATACCAAACATTGGCCCAAACATCTGTGCTGTTCTTCAAACAGAGCATGAACAAGTTAGCACAGGTCTCCTTGAGACATTAATACGATGGGTAACTGGTCAACTTGTACCCTAGTCAGCTTGTACCTATTTTTGGTTAACTTGTACCCATTATCTGATCAACTTTTACCACCAAAGTCAAGTTGTACCTAGTTTGGTTAACTCGTACCTTGTAAAAAAAAAGAGATAGTGGACGCCTTGAATTCATCAAACGAAATATCAGATGTAAGCCCCCCAGTGTCTGCGAAGCAGCATACAAGACAATCCTCTGGCCTCAACTTGAATACGGCTCTACAGTCTACCAGTATGGAGATGTACACCCAATCTTATAGTTACAAAATTGAAATGGTGCTGTGCAGAGCTACCTGTTGGACTCTTGAATAGATATTCCTCTTATGACAGTGTCTCAGAAATAAAGTCACATCTTGGTTGGAGATCACTGGACCTGAGACGGACAGATGCTCGTCTCTATGTGTTTTACAAAATAACTAGAGCTGGTGTTTGTAAAACACTATGCCCCCAACTGCCTAACTCAAACACTGCTTGACTCCCTGCTTGCCCATGATGGTAACAACAGTACAAATATACGAGATTTCAATGTTATTTTATCAAAAGGGAAATAACTCTTAACCAGAAATTGCAAAGGGCCATAACTCTTACATTTCATTTAATTGGTTCAAAATTTAATCAGGTGATCTCCTCCTCAATCCCAATCAGTATACCAAATATCAAGACTCTGGCTTAAATACTTTTTGAGACATCTTGCTGACAAGGTCAAAATGCCTAGAACTACAAAGGGCCATAACTGTCAATTTTTCATGGAATTCCCTAAAAAACAAATCAGGTAATCTCCATATCATCCCCATTCAACATATAATATTTCAAGACCCTAGCTTAAGTACTTTTCGAGACATCTTGCTGACAAGGTCAAAATGCGCAGAACCGCAAAGGGCCATAACTTTATCAATTTTTATATATATTTCTCTCAAAATATAACCAGGTAATCTACACATCATTCCCACTCACTATATCGAATTTCAAGAACCCGGCTTAAATACTTTTCGAGATATCTTGCTCACAAGATTTAATTCTGATTTTTTTCAAAGGGGCGTAACTCTAAACAAACATGCTGGACAAGAAAAAAAATATGGGTCAGCTTTTTTTTCATTGGGACCCAAATATAAAATTTCAAAACCCTAGCATGCAGGGTTTTAAATATGTGGCATGCACAAAAAAGCTTGATGAATGGAAAAACTGATGGATGGGCAAACGAAGGCAAAATAATATGCCCCATCAATTTCATTCAAAATTAGGAGCATAATCAGGTCATCTACTCATCGCTATTTTACTGACAAAGGAAACATGCCCAAATTTACAAAGGGCCATTACTTATGAAATATTTTCAGAATTTACACAAAAGTTAATCAGGTCATCTACTCATCATTACCAATCAATTCACTAAGTTTCAAGTCTCTAACTCTAACAGTTTTTGAGATATTTTGCTGACAAGATAAAAATGCCCAAAATTACAAAGAGCCATAACTCAATAAGTATTTTTCAAAATTTATTCAAAAGTTAATCAGGTTGTCTACTCATCATTACAAATCTATTCACCAAATTTCATGGCTCTAGCTCTAACAGTTTTTGAGATATTTTGCTGACAAGGTAAAAGTGCCCAAAATCACAAAGGGCCATAACAAGCAGCATTTTTTCACAATTTCTTCAAAAGTTAATTCGGTTGTCTATTCATCACTACCAGTCTATTCATCAAGTTTCAAGGCTCTAGCTCCAACTGTTTTTGAGATATTTTGTTGACAAGGTAAAAATGCCCAAAATTACAAAGGGCCATAACTCATGAAGTATTTTTAAGAATTTCTTCAAAAGTTAATCAGGTCATCTACTCATCACTACAAATCCATTTACTAAGTTCCAAGGCTCTAGCTCTAACACTTTTTGAGATATTTTGCTGACAAAGTAAAAAAACCCAAAATTACAAAGGACCATAACTCAAAAAGTTTATGTCAAAATTTCCTCAAAAGTCGATCAGGTTGTCTACTTATTACGACTAGTCTATTCATCAAGTTTCAAGGCTCTAGCTCGAACAGTTCTTGAGATATTTTGCTGACAAGGTAAAACTGCCCAAAATAACAAAGGGCCATAACTCATGAAGTATTTTTCAGAATTTCTTCAAAAGTTAAACAGGTCATCTACTCATCACTACAAATCCATTTACTAAGTTTCAAGGCTCTAGCTCTAACAATTTTGAGATATTTTGCTGACAAGGTAAAAATGCCCAAAATTACAAAGGACCATAACTCAAGAAGTATCTTTCAAAATTTCTTCAAAAGTTAATCAGGTCGTCTACTCATTACTACCAGTCTATTCATCAAGTTTCAAGGCTCTAGCTCCAACAGTTTTTGAGATATTTTGCTGACAAGGTAGAAATGCCCAAAATTACAAAGGGCCATAACTCATGAAGTATTTTTCAGAATTTCCTAAAAAGTTAATCAAGCCATCTACTCATCACTACAAATCCATTTACTAAGTTTCAAGGCTCTAGCTCTCAACAATTTTTGAGATATTTTGCTGACAAAGTAAAAATACCCATAATTACAAAGGGTTATAACTCAAGAAGTATTTTTTTTTTTTCAAATTTCTTCAAAAGTTAATCAGGTTGTCTACTCATCACTACCAGTCTACTCATCAAGTTTCAAGGCTCTAGCTCCAATGATTTTTGAGATATTTTGCTGACATTGTAAAAATGCTCAAAATTAAAAAGGGTCATACCTCATGAAGATTTTTTCAGAATTTCTTCGTTAATCAGGTCATCTACTCATCACTACAAATCCATTTACTAAGTTTCAAGGCTCTAGCTCTAACAGTTTTTTAGATATTTTGCTGACAAAGTAAAAATGCCCAAAATTACAAAGGGCCATAACTCAAGAAGTATTTTTCAAAATTTCTTCGAAAGTTAATCAGGTTGTCTACTCATCACTAACAGTCTATTCATCAAGTTTCAAGGCTCTAGCTCCAACTGTTTTTGAGATATTTTGCTGACAAGGTAAAAATGCTCAAAGTTACAAAGAGCCATAACTCATGAAGTATTTTTCAGAATTTCTTCAAAAAGTTAATCAGGTCATCTACTCATCACTACAAATCCATTTACTAAGTTTCAAGGCTCAAGCTCCAACAGTCTTTGAGATATTTTGCTGACAAGGTAAAAATGCCCAAAATTACAAAGGGCCATAACTCAGATTTTTCAGAATTTCTTCGAAAGTTAATCAGGTTGACTACTCATCACTAACAGTCTATTCATCAAGTTTCAAGGCTCTAGCTTCAATAGTTTTTGAGATATTTTGCTCACAAGATTGCATCCATATTTTTTCAAAGAGCCATAACTCAGAAAAGGGGCATAATCCTGTCAAGAAAAAAAATATGTGTCAGCTATTTTTTCATGAGGAATCCATATAAGAAATTTCAAAACAGTAGCATTCACGGTTCTAAAGTTATGCTATGCATCAAAAAGCGTGACAAACAGACGGACGGATGGAAGGACGGACGGACGGAAGGACGAACAACCCAGAAGCAATATGCCCCTCCAACTTCTCTGAAGTTGGGGGCATAATGAATGGTCTAGTTGCAGTACCATTATCCACATACATCCAGCGAACCACAACAAGGACACATCATGGCCAATCCAACCCCCTTGCAATACGTCAGATCCATATCTCATTTAATTTTTATAAATTTTCATTCTTCCCTTTGGCTGTTTGGCAATGGAACAAAATTCCCTCTAAAGTTGTGCTCCTGCCTACACTGAATCAGTTCAGTGTAGAAGGCCGGTCTCTTGACCACCAAATGCCATAAACACAATAGACCTGTTTTAACCGGATTTTAATCTCATCTGTTTTTAACAGCTATCACTACCATCAGTTTCTCACACCTCACCATCATACCTTTTTTAGTCTCACTATTCATCTTTCTTTATTCTCACAACGCACAATCATTCTGCACGTAATCCTTGCGAGGGGGTGAAGGTAGGTAGGTAGGTAGTTAGTTAGATAGGTGGGTGGGTAGGTGGGTGGGTGGGTAGGTAGGTAGGTAGGTAGGTAGGTAGGTAGGTAGGTAGGTAGGTAGGTAGGTAGGTAGTTAGGTAGGTGGGTGGGTGGGTAGGTAGGTAGGTAGGTAGGTAGATGACTGACAGACAGTCATACAGACAGGCAGGCAGGCAGGCAGACAGACAGACAGACAGACAGACAGACATAGATAGATAGATAGATAGATAGATAGATAGATAGATAGATAGATAGATAGATAGATAGATAGATAGATAGATATTTAATTATTTTGTTTATCATTATAGTGACATAAGAGACTGCCAGATGAGTGGTAAACAATGTAGACCCTGATCTGACGCCGCATTCTGGAAAATACAGGAAACACTTCTCAAGAGAATTGCAAATCAGACAAACAAATAAATGAAAAAGCAAAAGTTTGTTTATTCTATTGTAGTCTGGAGATCCCTAAAAGGGTAACTGGCAAACAATGCAGACCCAGATCAGATGCCACAGAACACTGCATTTGATTATGGTGTACACTGTTTGCAAATAGTTCAACCATTTTCTCTAAGGAATATCTAAATCACATAGCTGTACTTACCTAAAATTGAAATTAGAATCTTCCAATATATACATATAGTGTGAGGGAATTTATTCAGTCTACAATGGGTGAAAGCTTTGCAAGGCTCCTATATTTTAACACTATGCATGCTGGGTAAAAAATTCATCAGCTGACGACATTTTGAAATATATTTCTTATTTTTCCAAGAAAATAGGATTTCACATGACTATAGTGTGGTAAGTGTTGAAGTCAAGGTATTCAATGTCTGTAGGCAAACAACGAACACAGCTCCAGATTTTTTTTTTTTTTTTTTTTCAATCATGAGTTTTGATATTTTCTTATTTCTCCATGAAAATATATATATGGGTACTCATTTGAAGTGCCTCAGTGAAGCCCTTCTAATGAGTACTCACAGCAAATGTTTTCGTGGAGAAATAAGGATAATATTTATCTGGATATTCTTCTTATCTGGAGCTATGTAGAATGCATTATGTGCAGGCAGATCTGAGCAAATACTTATGACTTACTCTCAGACCACGACTCTGTTCAATTACAGTTGGTAGTAACTTGGTATGAGCTGACGGATGTGTAGTTGACGTCATGAAACTTGAAATGAATGGGACATCATTAACTTTGTACTAATGTTAATTGGATTTATGCATATCAATGTAACTGAGTAAAAATAAATGATTAAAATTGTTAAAAAAAAAAATGTATTTTCACTTTGTACCGGAAGCGTTATTTATTGTCTCCAGCAGTTTTCTGTTCTGTATTACCTTGCATATGGTAGCCAATACTAGCCATGTAAACTCTTTAGCTTATTTGAGCCAAATGCTCACAAGGTGAGCTTATAGTATACCAAATGGTCTGTCGCCCGCCGTCATTCGTCATCTATAAATACTTTAGGCTGACCTTGACCTATTTTACGGCATTTTTTGTATACTTTGTATGCAAAAGTGCTTAAATAGTAGATTTTTTAGAAACCTTTCATGTTTTAAACTTGACTTAATGACTTGAAAACAATGTGAGTAATCAAGGTCAAACTCATTGTTGGGAAAAAACAAATACTGATAATAACAAACAGTTGTATGGATTTGTATATAAGCCAAGGGATGCGTGTGATGAGTCTAAATCTCAGGACGCTCAAAAGAAAATGATAGCTTCCAAAGAAAATGATCATGGTTGTAACAATACCGTCACCTCAAGGTCTGGTTCGAACCGCGATATTTGACTCACAGTTTGGTTCGTATCATGATCCACTTTAATGATTATTGATATTTTTCTTACAATGGAAAAATTATTAATTATTTGAGTTCCTCCATTTTTTATTGCTAATTATGGTGTTGAGAAAACTATCACCTTTGTATTCAACATTCGCAGATAATCTGTAACACATGGCAATTTAATATTCAAGAATTCCTTGTATAATCAAAAATTAGTCCAGTCACAAATCTTTTACAGTGTAAAACATATCCAAAACATTCCGTATCAATTAGTATTTTCAATGATTTCACTGTGTGTTATTCCATTAAGAAGTCTTAAGACAGGAGTTCAAAGTGTATTGATTAATTTTTGCCGTGGTGTTATTATTATAAGTTTATAATTAGAGTGTTTCAACTGATCTTTGGTCCATGTTTCAAATTCATTACGGTACATAACAAGATGTTTATCTTTCCAACAAAATCACTGTGACCCAAGATCACGCACGTGATGTCTGGTAGTAGAAGTCCCGCCCTCAGATTGACTGACAGTGCTCTCGGCCAATCTGAATATTCAGAGGTAAATATTTTGCAACAGCTCTTGACCTCACAACCCAATAACTCGCAAGTGTTTGACCATATTTCATCAGCGGTTGATCTTTTTTGATGTTCCAGCACAAGCTATTTAAGGGAAAATAAGTTGCAGTTTGGTTGAAAATTACTGAACTGAAATTCAGAAAAAAATATCATGAACCGAACCCTGACCAGTGTACTGCGGTGCACATAAACTTTAGGTGAATTGTTTCATCTCTAACAAGAGGCCATGGCCTCTGATATCGCTTGCCTGTCACCTGAGAACATCATCCAAGGATCATTTCTGTGAAATAATAAATTATTCTGAAATTGGGCCTCTGGCCTAGGAGGAGATGTTTAAAGTTTTTTTTTTCTATTTTTAGCTTTGGTGGCCATTTTGTTCAGTGGAGCGGAACCATTTTAACAATTTTGGTAGCGGGTCACCTAAAGAACATTTCTGTGAAATTATTTTGAAATCGTGCCATTGGCCTAGGAGAAGATGTCGTTTAAAGGTTTTTCTATTTTTAGCTCTGGTGGTCATTTTGTTCAGCGGAGCGCAACCATTTTAGCCATTTTTGTAGAGGGACACCCAAGGAATATTTCTGTGAAATTATTTTAATATCGGGCCATAAGCCTAGGAGGAGATGTTGTTTAAAGGTTTTTTATTTTCAGCTCTGGCGGCCATTTTGTTCAGCAGAGCTGAACCATTTTCATAGCAAATTTGATAGAGGGTCACCCCAGGAACACTTCTGTGAAATTATTTTGAAATCAGGCCACTGGCCTAGGAGGAGATGTTGTTTAAAAGTTTTCTATTTTAGCTCCGGCGGACATTTTGTTCAGCGGAGCGGAGCCATTTTAGCAATTTTGGTAGAGGGTCACCTAAGGAACAATTCTGTGAAATTTTGAAATCTGGCCATTAGTCTAGGAGGAGATGTCGTTTAAATGTTTTTCTAGTTTTAGCTCTGGTGGCCATTTTGTTCAGCGGAGCATAACCAGTTTAGCAAATTTGGTAGAGGGTCACCTAAGGAACAATTCTGTGAAATTATTTTGAAATCTGGCCACTGGCCTAGGAGGAGATATCGTTTAAAGGTTTGTTTTTTTTTCTATTTTTTAGCTCTGGCTGCCATTTTGTTCAGCAGAGTGGAACTATTTTAGCAATTTTGGTAGAGGGTCACCCAAGAAACAATTCTGTAAAATTATTTTGAAATCGGGCCACTGGCCTAGGAGGAGATGTCGTTTAAACGTTTTTTTCTATTTTTAGCTCTGGCAGCCATTTTGTTCAGTGGAGCGGAACCATTTTAGCAATTTTGGTAGAAAGGGTCACCCAAGGAACATTTCTGTGAAATTATTTTGAAATGGGGTTACTGGCCCAGGAGGAGATGTCGTTTAAAGGTTTTTCTATTTTTAGCTCTGGCGACCATTTTGTTAAACACAGCAGAACGATTTGAGCAATTTTGGTAGAGGACCTCCAAAGGAACAATCCTATCAACTTTGGTTGAAATACAGAGATGTCATTTGAAGCAAAGTGTGGACGACGGACACAGGGTGATCACAATAGCTTTAACATATTTCAAGACCATTTTTATAACAAATTACAAAGTTCTAAAATGTGACCGAAATACACTGCTCACTTATATGACAAACAGAGGCATAAACTAAGGAGGAAAAAGTGTGCCCGATGCAGGACTCGAACCCGCTACCCCCTGCTTGCAAGTGACTTAGTCGGGTGCTCTACCAAGATAACAGGGCCAACGGTCCTGCCAATCATCACGCTTCTCCTTTTAACTTTTTAAGTGCCAGGCATCAACTGAACATACCCTGTCTCTAGCCTCTACATACCTGCACTTATCAACACCAACCCTGTGGGTTTTTCACATTGGGGGCCATAAAGTTGGACGCCACTAAAGTAAACTAAGAAGGAAAAAGTGTGTCTGATGCAGGACGCAAACCTGTAACCCCCTGCTTACAAGTCAAGTGCTCTACCAACTGAGCTAACCAGGCCGACAGTCCTACCAATCACCAAACCTCCCCCTTTTAAGTGCCAGGCACCAACTGAACATACTATCAGTTTCTAGCCTCTACTTGCACCTATCAACACCAACCCTGTGGGTTATTCACGTTGAGTGCCATTAATGTAAACTAAGGAGGAAAAAGTGTGCCCGATGCAGGACTCGAACCTGTGACCCCCTGCCTGCAAGTCAGGTGCTCTACCAAATGAGCTAACCAGGACAACAATCCTGCCAATCACCACGGCATTGTTACACATGTAAGCGAACGAACATCCGATGGTTTTATCCTTTTCAAGAGTATTAAAGCTTTCAAGCTTTGACTTATGCATAAAAATAGTATCCTGATACATATCGTATCGTGAGGCAAGTATCGCGATACATATCGTATTTTGAGATGACAGTATCGTTACAGTCCTAATGCATGGGTACGTACAAACAACGGATCGGGCTCAATTACCGGATCGGACCCGGTTTTCTGTGCTATGGTCATTTTTTCTTCGATATTTTATTCTTTATGCACAGTTGGAAGAGGTTTACAGCATACAAAACTATTTTTACCTCACACCTTCATTCCAATATAAAAAAAAACGGACCAAACATAACTCCACCCATATATATGTAGCCAAACGGCTAATGTAAGCTGTGCTAGGAGTCTGTAGCATTTGCATTAGGTTCGGATGACAAGCCAGCACCAAACAGCGGGACAACGTCGGACCGACAGCGATACGTTGTTACGTCGTATCGCCGTCGGCCAACACAGGACGTCGGCCCGACGTCGATATGGCATTCTAAAAAAAATCAAAATAATAGTCAAAATAGGGTCCGATCCTGTCCGATCCGGTAATTGAGCCCGATCCGGTGTTTGTACGTACCGCAAATGCATGGCTAAATGACAAGACAGCTGTCCGAAATTTAGTTCCGTTCGAAATCACTAATATACCTAAAGCACAAGCCATAGCGGCGCCAACCATGCCCCCTCCAGAAATGACGATATCACAAGGCTCTGAATTATCATCGTTTATTGTACTCAGACATCTCTTCCACACAAACCGTTTTAAACACAATCTATTAGAGGCTGTCAGATGACGAAAACACTTCGACAATGCCGTCACAGCCATTTGTTATTGTTGTTGTTTCGTAGAATCCTTCCGATGACTGGGCAGCACCGTCGTACCAATGACGTACCTCTTCAAGATAAGTTAACGATTTTTTTTTTTTTTTTTCATTGTCTGTCCAGATCGTGGTAATAACGGCGTAGAAGTAGCGTTATTTTGACACTGTGTTTGCTGGGTAGATGATCCAGATTTAAACTGAATGCTAACTGGGGTACTAGAGAAAAATGGTCCATCGAATTACCCCAATTTTTTCCAAAGTTAATCAAGTGATCTTATCATCGCCCTCAGAGTCATCGCCAGTCGGGATACCAAGTTTTAAGATTCTAGCTCAAACAGTTTTCGAGCCATCTTGCTGAAAATGATTTCATTATCGGCATTTTACAAGGGAAATAACTCCGAATAAAGTCAATTTTGTTTTTCAAAAGTTCATCAGGATTTCTACTCATCATCTATAATCAGCATACCAAATTTCAAGGCCTTAGCTCAAATAGTTTTCGAGATATCTTGCTGGCAAGTTTTCATAAGCATTATATTACAAAAATCGGATTTTTTTTTCAAAAGTTAATCAGCTAATACACCCACCTTCCCCAATAGCACACCAAGTTTCAAAACCCTAGCTCAAGTTGTTTTCGAGATACCTTTCTGACAAGATTTCCTTATCAGTTTTTTTTTTTACTACAAAGGGCATAACTCCGAAAAAAGAAACATTTTTCAAAAGTTAATCAGGTAATCTACTCATCATCCCAAATATCATATCTCGTTTCAAGGCCCTAACTCAAGATGTATTGCTGACAAAATTTCATTATCATGACGTGGGTCCATATAAATACAGGAAAGCACCAAATTACCGGAAAGCAGCCAAAATATCGAAAAGCACATGGAAATACCAAAAAGCACTTGTAATAGGGGTATTTTGAGCAGAAATTTGTAAAAAGAAAATAAATAAATTGTCTATGGTGTTTTTACTTAACGAATTTAAATATTGACCCCAACCGCATTTCGGGTATTGATAGAATTGCGGGTCAGGTATCCAAGTTATGAACGAATTATTTTTGTCTTATATGCTGGGTGGATTATTTGAGTAAAAAAAAACAAGGTCTAATTATTGGTTATTCTTCGATTGTGATTTCTTCTCAATCGCTAATTTTCAGTGTTGGACATTATTCACGTATTCTGCATGAACATATTCACTCGATAATTGGATTAACGGTTGTAAATACAGGTGTCACACTATCAGATAATTGAATAATCACGTTAGTCTTGATCTCATTCAACAATACCAATAGTGACATTTTCTTGTTTCTAATTGATACAAATTAATCAAGGTGATACAAATCATACCACTGGGATGATTTTGTAAATTGACGAGCATGGTTTGTCAAACTTTTTCAGCTTATTCAACGCAATTTTGCGCATCATCTATTTTTTTGTTTCTTGGTTAATTACTTTGTTGATCTAAGATGTGCATTAGAAAAGGCAAGAACTTTAAATAGGCGCTTGTTGATAACTGGATTAACGGTTGTAAATACAGGTGTCACAATATCAGATAATTGAATAATCACGTTAGTCTTGATCTCATTCAACAATACCAATAGTGACACGTGTTATTTTATTGCGACCGATGTAACTGAGTAATTGAAAATGGTGATAGAAAGAAAAAAATAATAACATAGGTTACTTAAATACTTCTAGCTTCATTAGTTATAAAAAAGGTCATATAAAGATAATAGCAAAGTGGTGATTTTGCACTAAAATACGATTAATGACAAAAAATGTTTTGACATAAAATATTCAACTTTTACTGAATATACAATGTAATTAATGTTCTAACAAAATGGCACCTAAATTTCATAACAACAAACACCACTAGATCTAGATGTATACAAGTACTGTGTTCATAATATATCTATTTATTCAAGAGGGTCTCAATGGATTTTACTGATTAGCGAATTTCCGTCCGAAAAAAGAATGACTAGCGAATTTTAAGGGCAGGACTTTTATACCGGGTAGCTATTTCAACAGGTCTAAAATTTACTGATTAGCTATTTTTATCATTAACTATTTATTGATTACTGATTTTAGGGCAGAAAATTTACAAATTACTTATTTCACAAGTACCCACTGAAACCCTCATTCAGGTAGACATAATGACGAGCTCCATTCACGATGAACTGGCACCATTCACGATTTCAAGCAGGGTATACGGACAATATCCCCCCCGGACGAAATCCCTTCTGCTCATTTTTGTATAGGTGGACATAATCCCTTCCGTGTGTTTTTGCAACGTGGATATAATCCCCCCTGCTCTTTTTTACAAGGTGGACAAAAACCCTTTTGTGAATTTTCTAACTAGGACAAAATCCCTCCCTACTGAAATCCCCTACATCTCTCCAAGCTGATCAAAGTCTTACCAGGCCACTTTGCTACTGTTTTAGCATTTTCCTTGGGACCTTTGTTACCCTTTAAGTAAACAGTAAACAGTGATGTGTTTGATCAAACTTTTGGATGTGCAGTCAGATCTGAGTCTTTGCTAGGCACACATGTTATGCATGGGATCAAATTTTACAATTATAATAGAAAATATTTATCAACATTTTAATCAAACAAACAAACAAACATTGTCCTCTAAATAATTGTTTGTGTCTAATAGCATTGACAACCATTTAAGTATATAAAGATTGCAAGGATAATTGAATTAACTGTGACCATTAATTAGGCAATTAGAAAAATGATTCACCTTAATAGCACTAAATTAGGACATAGCTTTTTACAAACATATTCAGCACGATTGCATTAGGCACCAATTAACAAGAAAGTATAATAAATAAATAATTAAATAAATAAATAAATAAATAAGCGCCAGTTAACCAGAAATTATAATAGATAAATAAATAAATAAACAAAATTCATCAGCAATATGTACAAGAGTTTGTTATTTTTTTTATTTTTATTGTTGTTGTTTTTTTTTCAGTTTTTTGGCAATAAGCACATATTTTATCTCGTTTTCTTAACATATATACAGGCCACTGTATGACAAAACCAATAATTTTGTCTTTTGAGTCCAGCCAAAACTCAGAATAGCCTGGACATCTTCCCAGTCTGATCAGGGTCTTCACTTTCTTTATGGTGAATGCTTTTAATGATATAACTATCAGGGACAATTAATACAGAATATATTTATTTACCTAAAGAAAACAAAAAGAAAAAAGAAAAGTAAAAAAAAAAAATAAATAAATAAAATAAAATAAAAAGGCATGTTTTAAATCTGTTTTTATACAACTTATATGTTCATGGTAGTCATATTCGGCTTAGGAACTTACAAAACAGATATTTGTGTGCAGAAACAGCTGTCCGTATACACACAAGAGTGTGCAGTTTAGAAAATAAGCTGGGGAGAATGGGCAGGGGGTGGGGGTGCATTCTATCCACCTTGAAAATTAAGCAGAAGGGATTTTGTCCAAAGAAGGGATTTTGTCCTAGTTGGAAAATTTACAGAAGGGATTCTGTCCACCTTGTAAAATTGAACGGGAGGGATTATATCCACGTTGCAAAAAACATGGGAGGGATTATGTCCACCTATACAAAAATGAGCAGAAGGGATTATGTCCGGGAGGAATTTTATCCTACACTCTTCAAGCAGTCATGAGAGCAATCAAAATCATTTTAGATCATATATTATTCATGTTATATATTGCACTTAGACAAATAATACATTTCTTTTTACCGTACACAAGTGCTTTTTGGTATTTCCATGTGCTTTCCGGTGTTTTGGTTGCTTTCCGGTATTTTGGTGCTTTCCGGTATTTATATGGACCGTCATGACATTACTACAGGCATAACTCTGAAGAAAAAAAATCGGATATTTTTTTTAAAAAAAAAGTTAATCAGGCAATCTACTCATCATCCCCAATAAGATCACCGACTTTCACCTTTTGAGATATCTTGCTGACAGGATTACATAATGTCCGTCGAAAGGGGGCATAACTCTGGAATTAGATCTACAAGTCCGACAACCAAAAACTACGGGTCATTTTGTTTACCGTCCTGATTCCACACATAAAATGTCAAGATCTTATCTCTATAGGAAGTGTGTCGAACGAACGGACGAACTGACGGGCGAATTTACGACCCAAAAGCAATATACCTTAGTGATATGGAGATGAAATTAGAGTCAAGGGTAGATGAGCTTGAGCAGTATAGTAGGTGATCATATATCCGTGTAGCTGGGATATCTGAATCAGACAATGAGAATACAGATGAGATTGTTTGGAGCTTGCTAGTCGTTTGGATGTCAAGATAGAAAGAAATGATATTGAAGTTAGTCATCCAGTAGGTGGGAGCAAATATCAGTCGTCCGTAAATAATGCTCCACCAGGCCGCCAAGTTAAATCCAGAGAGATTATTGTGAAATTTAGAAATCATCAAGCACAATTAGACCTTTTGAAAGCTAGATCTACACTGAGAGAACGCAAAGAGAAGATTTATATAAACGAAGATATAACTCAATATAAGAGGGATTTATCTTATCAGTGCAGAGAACTGCGGGTGACGCGTGAGAAAAAAAATTGCAAAGACATGGATTTACGGCGGAAATGTCTTCATCTCAGATAGAGACGGCAATAGGGTAATGGTGTCACACGTTACTGACTTGGATAAATATAAAGCTTTGACAGTGCCCCAGGCATCTCGCAGAAAACTCGTTACGGTGTCAAATCGATAACTCCTGTACTATCTGTGAATTAATCCCGTAGCCAAAAATGCACTTGTTTCCCTTGGTACTGTTAATGGCTACCTGTACGATTTAGTGATAATGATTGTTTATGTAACGATTTACACTGATTCCAATCAAAACACATTTTGACCATCTTTGTTTGTTTGAATAGCTGTACAATAATTAAAAGTTGAACAGCGTTTGAACTTACTGAAGTCAACTTTATATCCGCCGATAAATTCATTCACACACCCACGAAATCAGTCAGACACTCCCTCCGTCCCTCCCTCACTCACTTGCTCGTTCGTTCGTTCGCTCACGCTCTCTCTCTCTCTCTCGCTCATTCATTCATTCATTCATTCATTCATTCATTCATTCATTCCCTCCCTCCCTCCCTCCCTCGCCCGCCCGCTCGCCCGCCCGTTCGTTCGTTCGTTCGTTCCCTCCCTCCCTCTCTCGCGCGCTCGTTCCGTCCGTCCGTCCGTTCGTTCGTACCCTCCCTCCCTCCCTCTTTCGCTCGCTCGCTCGCTCGTCCGTTCATTCGTCCGTCCGTCCGTCCGTTCGTTCGTTCGTTCGTTCGTTCACTCACTTACTTTGTGTGGAAAATCATGCAATGGGGAACATGATAAATAAATAAATAAATAAGTAAACTTTCGCATGATATTGACACAAGTTGCTGGTGTCCAGTATATGATCGCATGCTTAGAATGTCTTAACGAATTATACTGAAAGGAAAAAAAACGCAGGGTAAATTTTATTCCTAAATTTCATTCAAGTTTGAAAAAGTTTGTTAAATATTTTACTATGATTACAAAACGGTACATGTATGGAACAAAAGTTCCAAATTTCATTGGTTTGTGATCAACAAGTCTCGAGTTATTGAAGTTCATTGGTACCCCCCAAATCTTGAAATCAAAATCAAACTGAAAATCAATATCGGGTGTGCCCCCCTCTTGCTGCCGTTGCTGCCCTAATTCTCCTTTGGATAGAGTTAACCAAAGCATTGACAGTTCGCATCGGGATGTTATTCCATTCATCGATCAACGCATTCCTTAGTTGTGCGAGAGTTGAGGGGGGATTTCGGCGCTTCCTAACCCTTCTGTCCAGCTCATCCCACATGTGCTCTATTGGGGTCAAATCTGGACTGTACGGTGGCCATGCTAGTGGTGCGATGTTATTGTTTGCCAGGAAATCCTGACAAACTCGGGCAACATGTGGTCGGGCATTGTCCTGCTGCAGAATCAGATTACGTTGTTGCACAAGCGGGACTGCAACAGGACGCAAGATCTCATCCCTATACCTTACTGCGGTCATATTGCCCGCAACAATAATCAACTGTGATTTTATCCCGAGAGCAATGCCCCCCCCCAGACCATAACGGAGCCACCCCCAAACCGATCCCGTTCGACAACACAGGCGTCGGCAAAGCGTTCTCCGCGACGTCAGTACACACGACGTCGACCATCTGCGCGATAGAGAGTGAACCTAGACTCGTCTGTAAAAAGAACTCGTCTCCACTACCTCATCGGAAATAGCCTGGGCGCATGCGCCGTCAACCACGCCATACGACGCAACCTACGTGCCTGGGTCAGACGAGCTCGAAGACCAATCTCACGCAATCGACTTCCAACAGTCTTCGGAGAAATTTGTCGATTATTCGTACCTACTGTATTAAGGGCAGTTTCGGTAGCAGTGAGATGACGATTCCGCAAATGTGTCAGACGGATTGTCCTGTCTTGACGTCGCGACGTCACGCGTGGACGCCCAGCTGCTAAATGCCCTGTCTCCCTTAAACGTCTAACAAGACGTTCAATTGTTGAGACGTTAATCCCAAAATGATTGGCAACTTGCTGTTGCCTCTGACCTTGCATCAGCAACGCAATTGCCCTACCCCTCTGAACATCAGTCAATCGTACCATGATTGAAAAAAAGTTCAAAGTAGCGTAAGAATGAAAAGAAGAATCGGTAAAAGAATCGAAGAGCGTTGTGCTGAAGGTTTAAACATGCTTGTTTTGCACGAAATTTTGGCTTTCCGTATTGTCCGTGCAATGCACTGTGTAGTGCACGGTTGAATGATTTCACACACTGGGTAGATAGCACATCGACCAAAGGCTCGTATACCCGCGGTTCACATTCACAGGACAATCTGTAAAAGTGTATGACTATAGCAAGGACGTAAATTATACAAGGATTTGCAACTTGTTCTCCGCGTAATAGAAAGAACCAACACACCTCGTGATACCCCGAGAAACCGCGAGAGACGTTCGAGAACCGATAGCGTCACTTGCCGCCATCTTGTTTTTTTCTTCGCCAAGAAATATTTGTTGATGAAATACTATCGTATGATCGTTACTGTTAAAAACTGTTGCCTTCAATAGATTTTATTTAATCAACTGTGTCCGTTTATGTCATGAATTAGTCAAAACAACATCGTTTTACCAACAAAAACGGGTTTCATCATGTAGACTGGAGCATGAATTTTTAGCAGATTTCAAGTAAGTTTTATATAACTTCTTACTTTATGTAGCGAATTTAAGGGAACGAAATAGGTCCTTGAATGTCTCAAGTTTACTAACTACCCAGTTATTTTTGCACATCTGCCGAACCAACTGAGAAAGAAGACCGTCGTTGAACAGTGCTGTACACATTGAGTGATGAAAGACTGATGCGAGTTTTCCAAATCATTGCCCTTTTGTAGCACGAAAAACATTTCAGTTTTCTGCGTTTTCTGTCTGACACTATAATTTTTAGTTAAAATTATATCTGATCCTGTGTTGGCCAGCATTTTAAAGTGCTAAATCGGCCAAACCATGCATTAAACGTGTGTTGTATTTCATATACCCTCACCCGTTATATGCACTGGAACCACTGGTTGTTGCCAAGGCATTACCCATTTTGTAACGCAAAAAACATTTCAGTTTTCTAAATTTTCTGTCAGATATTATTACTGTTAGTTACAGTTATACCTGAACCTGTGTTGGCCCGCATTTCAAGCCCTGTATCATCCTAAAATATGTAATATTTATGAGTTTATATGTTTATTCCAAACGCCCTCCCATTGTTTGTTATGGAATAGTTGACGGGGCATTGCCCATTTTGTAACACATAAAACTTTTCAGTTTTCTGATTTTTATGTCAGATATTATTATTATTAGTTAAAATTATATCTTATCCTGTGTTGGCCAGCATTTCAGGTCTTAAATCATCATAGAACAGGTGAAAATGTTTATTTCATTCACCCTACCCATTATTTGTTATGGAACACAGTTGTAGGGCATTGCCAGTTTTGTAACTCCAAAAACACTGTCAGACCCGCATCTGATTAACGGTCGCCTCGATATAAGTGAAATAATCTTGAAAGAAACGTAAAACCCCGAATGAATAAATTAAAAAAAATCAAGTATCATTGAGATTCTGATGCTGATCGGGACAGAAAATAATCGAAATGAAAACACCTGACAGATTTTTACCGGCAGCTGTGAATCTTCGATGTCTTTCGCCTCTTGAAAATCGCCGACGTTTACAAATTCATTTCTCCTTTTTTATCAATTAAATAATATGAATGACGCCTTGTAAAAAAAAAAGAAAGAAAGATTATGTTTATTTATGCTGTGAGAGAAAACAATCAAGAAAAAAAGGTAATGTTTATTAATGCTGTGAGAGAAAACAATCAAGAATTACGGTCGTGGTTGTTCGCTCTTTCGAGTGATACCGGCGATAGCGTACCTGTGTTGTCTTGGTAACGAAAGTCTCGCGCGGCTCTCGCGACCGTAGGACTCTTAACACAGGGACGCACGAGATATTGCGGGATTTCGTTTAGTTGCGAATCTTGTAATTTTATACGTCTTTGACTATAGTAAACACCGTAAAAAATGGTTAAAATAAGAAGGAAAAAACTCTACACTGCGTTTCTTTTTCCTTTCAGTATATATACAGAACTTAGAAAATTTTCGGCCATACGTTCGGATTAAAAGTACATGTAAGCAAAATTAGGCGTAGATGGAAGAAACTTCCCGTTTAGCTATATATGAATAAATTACATCATTATAATCAATGGAATACTAACTTTCTGCTCATACGTTATAATAGATTCGCAAATGCTAGTTTATGTATTTCTTTTAGGTCCAAAAACGAAGATTCGCGTAATCTGAATAAAATTCTATAAGAAAATTAGGATTAGAAGGGCGAATACTTTGGGCTCAGATGGTAGAAACTTCTCATTGACGTATATTTCAATGATTTTTATACCATATTAAAAAGCTTGAAATACTCTTTCATCCTAGACGTTATAATTTAATGTCGGAAAATATATTAAATCAGAAGAGAAATTTATTTGTGTATTTCTATACATTTTCCTATTAAACTGGGAACCGAATACATCCGGAGCGCTCGGAGATTATCGGAAACCCTCGTGACTATAACGACTATGAGCCGCGTCGCGACTAATGTTCCTCCAATGTATTTTACTGTGTATATTTGTACAGTTTTATGAATTTAAACATACGTGTATTTAAGTTTTTGTCCCAGCGGGTGCATGACGGTGGAGCACAGTCGCATTGACGTCAATGCAACGTTATGGCGTTGCATCGACGTTGGTACTACGTTTGCTACATTAGTAGTGAGTTGTTTAGACGTCGTGTAGCCGCTGGGGAGTTTCGATGATTTGTGGTATGGGCAGCCATTCTGGCGCTTAATAAGTGGCGTAATAGTGCCTGCCTCTACTATTAATGTTGTGCTGTCTTGGAGTGACATGCAATGTCTTAAATTATGGTTTTCTAGTTTGTTTTGGTACTCTCTGATCCATAGCTACACTGAGATTAGATGGGGTATCTGCATATTTCTTTTTCTTGTTTGGTAGCGGGGACGTATGTTGTGGGTGCTCATTGGCTCGCAGCATGCTGCTCGTCGGGGAATAGGCAAACTATAAATACTTTTCAGCTGAAATAAATAACTGTATCTGTCCATCCTGGACGTAGAAAGAATTCCTTGAAAATCTTCAGGCATAAATAGGTTTAGGTTGAGTTTTATAATAGACATAAATTGAGAGAGTCCAGTCGGCACACGGTGTCGAGTCGTCGTCTATGTATAAGAAATGTTTTGAAGTCTGGTTGGCTTTGCCTAGTCAGCACACGGCGTCGATACGACGTCCATAGATATCGACGTTGGATCCACGTTATATATATATATATATATATATATATATATATATATATGCAAACCTACATATTACATACGTTTAATATATGTATGCTGGTATATATGTTTATATGTTTATGTATATATATGTACATGTATAAATATATATGTATACGTGTACATGTATGTATACATTATAGGCAGTGTCTAGAGTGGAGTGCCGGTACCGGTACCCTAAACTCAGAGGCTAGAATGCCGGTACCGGCATTCTAGCCAATAGGTCTAGAGTGCCGGTACCGGCACTCTAGCCAAGTCTAATAGGGCTGGCTGGCTAGAGTGCCGGTAATATATTAATTCTTTGTTATTTCCATCATCTGCCACCTAGAATCGACATAAATGACTTAAAGTAACCATTCCGTTCCATCATCTGCCACCTAGAATCGAGATAAATGACTTAAAGTAACCATTCCGTTTGCTGTTTTCCTTTCCTTCCGTACTTAGACGCCATCTTGTAAGGCGGTAATACGTAGAAATGTAACGACTACTAATGTAAAAATAATTATGGTGTGCTACAAACAACCTGTTACCTGATTGAGCGGTCAAACGACCTCAAAGACAGCTCCGATAGTGGCCGATTTGGATTTGTGAGGAATGCTGGCTGGGCTAAGAACTAATGTGCACGCTCTTCTCAAAGAAATTCTCGATATATGTACCGATGTAAATAACTAAAATATCACTATAACTATGGCATGTCCTCGCATCATCATCATCATCATCATCATCGTCGTCGTCGTCGTCGCCGTCGATATCATCATAATTATCATTATCATCATCATTATAGTCGTTTCTTTCAAGTCAATGTAGTAGATGGTATCATTAATATTATTGGTAGTTGTAGTGGTAATGGTAATGGCAACAATAATAATCGCAATGATTATTATTGTTGTGTTGTTATTATTACTGCTTTTAGTGGATTATTATTATTATTATTAGGAGTTGCAATAATGATGGTGATTGGGACGACGGTATGGCATTATTATTATTATCATCATCATTACTATTATTATTATTATTATCATTATTATTATTGTGTACTTCATAAACATACATCATTATTATCTACCATTCACGTATTGTAAATATGCCTTTATTTCTATTTCAGGAGATGATTTATATAAGCTTTTAGCTTTTTATCAAATCCTGTACCATATAACATTATGCGATGTATTTATGTGAACTTAAATGAATAAAATATTGTTTAAACCAAAGACATCTTAAAATTTAAAGATCATATTGTCTTACATTATCACCGCAAATACATCACACACTTCAGAAGTCTTTGTAGTTTTCTACTCAAAACAAACAAAGTAATTATTTAAAATTACTTAAAGCTGTCCTAGAAAGTTCTGCTGTAGACTTTGTCATTGTCTCACGATTTCACATAAGTCAAAAATTCGAAGACTTTTCTGCCTTCGAAAGCGCCATTGAGCGCTATCAGAATGCAGAATATGTTCAGTTCTGGAAGCGCGATAGCAGAACAATATCTGCAGCTCAGTCTCGATTACCGAAAAAGTCGCTGAACCCTAGATTGAAATACTACGAGATCCGTTACCACTGCATCCAAGGCGGGAAGCCCTTCAAAGCTAGGAACACGGGAATGAGAGAACAGAGGTATGTATGTTTTTTTGTCTGTTCATCTGTCTAAGAGGCAAATCCTGTTTTCTGGGAAAAATAAGAAAAAAAAAAAAAAAAAAAAAATAAAAAAAAAAAATAACGCCAATTTGTCGTCTGCTGAATTAGCCCAGAGAGTGGTATTTGTTTGATTAGAGAATTTCAGAGTTGTCCTCACTCCTACCCCCTACCTCCAACCCACAGCCCATCAAGACTCTCAAACATGTAAAATGTTAAAAATGACATTTTAAATGACATTTTAAAGAATGAGGGATTTTCATTATATATATAGATAGAAAAAGCTAAAACTTTAATGCGTAGCAGTCTTGGTATTATTTTCTTTCTCTTTTCTTTTTTTGTTTTTTACCAGCAGACGACATTTTGAAATATTTTTTCACATTTTCCCCCAGCAAACAGGATTTGACATTTGAAATATCAAATCCTGTTTTGGCGACAATTTGCATGAAAGGTAAATCCTGTTTTCTGGGAAATAAGAAAAAAAATATTGCCAATGTGTCGTCTGCTGAATTAGCCCAGAGAGTGGTAAAGGTTAAAGAAAGAAACTATTACAATGGGGTATTGTTTGATTAGAGAATTTCAGAGTTGTCCTCACTCCCCTCCCCCCACCACCAACCCACAGCCCATCAAGACTCTCAAACATGTAAAACGTGCAATATGCCGCATGCGAACAGAAAAGACCTAAAACAGCAGACGCACCCGAATGCGAGATCGCGGGAGATCAGCCAACGACATTAAACGATGCGCATTGCAAGAAAATAATATACATGTATACGAAACATATGAGTCTAGTACCTGCAGACCTAGTTCAAAGCTGCATTTTATTTCATTCGTTATTACGTTAAATAAATTAAATGTTCAATTAATGTAGGGATGTAGTTTACTGTTATTTACAATAATAATTCAAGGGAGTCATAATGCGCAAAACGCACGCTAGCTCCTTAATTAATTAATAATTAATACATATAGTCAATTTTATAAAATGCTTATTTTCAACACTTCTGCATGTCTGTCCGTGTAGGGTGGAAACAAAGAGCTCTCGTCTTTTCATAATAATAAATTTATTTCCATTATTGTTATTTTGATAAGCCAATACTAAAGTGTCCCGCATTAGTAGTAGTTACATTTCTACGCATTACCGCCTTACAAAATGGCGTCTGAGTACGGAAGGAAAGGAAAACAAACGGAATGGTTACTTTTAGTCATTTATCGGCAGATAATGGAACGGAATGGTACCGGCACTATATGTCCTCACTCCCTCATATACTCTGAGTCTAGGGTGCCAGTACCGGCACTCTAGACACTGCCTACAGTATATGTATGGAAGTGTATGTACGAATGTGTGTATGTAGTGGCATGTCTCAATTTTGTTAAAAAATTACAACTATTTAATAGTATTCGTAGCAAATACTACATTCTGCATTTATTTAAATTATTCACCATGACATGTATTTTGTTCAATATTTATGAGAGACAAATTCATATAAGTCTTTGACTTTTTTCTGAATCCCAGTTGAAATATGTTCATGTTGACATGTATTGTATCTGTATTTATAAATAAATATGTTTAAACTGAAGCAATATGCTCCTCCGGGCATAACAAAGCAACCAGTCCCTCATCTCCGTTCAGCCCTTCTCGTCCCGCCCCCGCATCAACTTGGTCAGCAGATTAGTGACAAAAAGTCAATTAATCAACTGGTCAATGTGGTTTTAATATCCTCAGAAACGTGGTTTAGAAGTTGGGTTTTCCCGCGCTATTGCCGTGTTCATTCGGCGGTTTCACTCGGAGTGACTCGGAGTGCTAGGCGACAACTAAAATCGGGCTGCGCAAGGAACTGGGCAAACCACCTTATGATGTCGGAGAACAACGGAAAAGACCGATCTATAATCTATGATAATCGTCGATTTTATATACTCCAAAATATAAATCTCAAGAAAAAAAGCGACATATGAACATTATAAAAATACAAAATATCATAGGCTAAACAATTATTTGAAAAACTTTATTTCCAATTTAACATATTTTCATTTTATCCAATCAACGGGCACCTGCTCTTTACCTCAGCGCTGCGCATAGTTTTTGCTGAACATGGCAACAATGGCAACAAGTCACCAGTTGTCAGTTTTAACAAATGCTAGTGTGAAACCACCCCGAAATCCATCTACAGGACTTTCTTCGTCATTGCATGAACGACCAGTGACTATAAGTGGTCGATTTTCTGGTATATATTACGATGACTACGACGAAGAAAGGGAGGAAAGAGGTGAGGTCCTTGAAACCAGATCCAGGCCCAAGTTTGCAAGCACTGCAGATCCAGCTGCTCTCTTGCATCTCAGTAACCTGTCAGATGAAGAATTCTATGAAAAACTTCTCCAGCTGAAAAATGAACAAAGAAAGCTTCTACAAAAATGCGAGCAAATATATATTGAAAAGCACAAGGGTGTTATCGAACCCACATTCCCTTTGGATAAAGATGATGTTCTCTCTTCACCTCAAACAGAAAAACAAGACCGGTTGCTATCACCCACTTCTGCAGAGATCAATGATACAATGGCAACTGCAGATAGGTCTGTTACTCCAGCATTAAGAGAGGGCAGAATTACCCCACCCTTGTCTACTGGTCATTCACCATTGAACTTGCAAAGTCGCAAGCCTCCAACAGGCCGTCTTACTCATACGTTTGTGGCCAAATCTTTACCGTCCCCAAAATGGGAAATTCCAGAACGTCCAAGCTCAGCACCTATTTCACGCGAACATGCACAATCCCTGGATGACTTAAGAGAAAGAGCTACTGCACTTAGAAAATCTATTGAATACAGTGATGAAGAAGATATTTTTGATGATACAGTTTCAGAACCATATAAACCAAGAGATATCTCCTTAGCCATGTCACGCATTGAAGATATGTGGGATAACTTTCAAATAGAGGACTATGCTCCTAGGCGGAGTGAAAGGCATATAAGAGTGTCTTCGGCAACAGTCACTCGCAAAGAAAAGAAAGCTAAAGATGATAACTGGAGACACAGACTGACAGTACCGGAGCCTTTTAATATGACTCTTAGGGATGAAAATAAAGAAAAGAAAAAGACAAAAACTCAAATTGAGTTTGAAGAGCTAAGATTGCAGAAGGAGAAGGAGGCTGAAGAAGAATGTGTGAAAAAATTTAAGGCAACCCCAGTTCCAGCACATGTTTATCTGCCTCTTTTCGATGAAATAATGGAAAAGGGAGAGCACAGAAGACGCCATGTTAGAGCCATGAGTGAAGAGGTTTTGAAATCTCAGGAAAAGCCATTCAGCTTCCTGAAAAGGGAAGCTGATAAAAAACAGCATCAGCTGATGACCAGAGAATGTAGTCAGGAAAGAAAAGGAACAGAAAAACAAACTTTTAAAGCAAAGCCAGTGCCACAGTATATATTTGATAGGGCTGTGGATGATAAGATAATGGAAGAAGAAGAATATCGAAAAATCAGAATGAAAATGCGATCTGATGAGCTTTTGCGTTCAGCTTCTTTACCTCCAAACATGGAAGCAAGACAAAAAATGTTTGAACAAAAAAAGAAAGAACAAAAACTGAAAAGTAAGAGAAAAAGTCAGAAAACACATGCAAGACCTAGAGTTAGCCATCAGGTTCCAAATTATGATGCTCTTTATCGACAGTTCCAGGAAGAATTACAGCGCAGAAAAGGTGAAAGGGAATCAACTGTAGCTCATCCTTTCAGGCTAGAAACACAGCGGGTTTTGTCTAGTAGAGAAAAGGAAAGAATAAGAAGAGAGATTGAAAAAGACAATGAGAGATTCAAAGAAAACAGATGGCCACATAAAATGTCAAGAGGAAAACCAAGATCATTAGGTAGGTTCAGTAAGACTTTCAGCAAGCTTACTTTTCACTGTCACTTGATTGGGGATTTTCTGAACTAGGAAAAAGTCATGTTTAGCTCATATTGGGATTTTTTTTTAGGTAGATCAAGGCAGAAAATTTCAAGATTAATTTCAGATTAAAGAAATTTTACTTGATTTTAAAACAACTGTTTTGGGAGTGTGGCTGATTTTTGTCTGCCGTCAGACAGTGTCTAGAAAATCCCTTTTAACAACAGATTGCATGGAATTCAATCTTTTAATATTTGGTTTGTACCAGCTGTCTGAAAGTTTCATATCCTCCCATTAACTTGGACATATGGTAGCTTCAGATAAGGCAAAGTTTTTTTTACTAAAAAATACTGATATTTTTCTTTTTTTGCATGAAAACATATGTTGTGTACTCATTAGAAGTGCCTCAGTGAGATGCTTCTAATGAGTACCCACAACATATGTTTTTGTGGAGAAATAAGAAATATATTTCCCGAATACCCACTATTATCTGGAGCTTATGCTTGAATATATTTAATTTCAGCCTCTTGAAACATGTGAAATGAAATGGGTATGTTAGATAAATAAACTGTAAAAGAACATAATTTAATTGGTTAGCTTTGGTTGAAAAAAAAAAAGAAAACAGCAATGCAGATTTTTAATCTGCATCTCTAAAACTACTGGTACTAATGAACTTTTAGGAAATGATGAGCATAAAGCTACTGTCTTCATTCATCAATCTCTTATAGGTGAAAACATTCTAATCAACAGTTCTGCAGCCAAGGATCAAACCCAGGCACCTGGGTCGGTACTATACTGTATCGCTATAAAAACCAACTTGTACTGTGCAAGGCAGATAAAGTGTTATATACCAATGCCTGGTGACATACTTTAGACATGACCCCACTGGGTTGACTGGGCCGTAAAACCTCAACACAAAAAAAACAAAGACATACTTTATGTCTGTTCATCCAGCTATCATTTTTGCAGAGCCTGGATTTCTTAAACAAGACCATTTCTCGAACCAAAACTTATCTCTACTGAATCATCTCTCAGTCATGTATAATTTGACCCACAAAATATGTTAAAACTTTTGTTTACAAGAACAAAATCTTCCTCGGTTGTTTATAATCCCAATCAAATGAAGATATATATATCAAACATGCTCCAGCTCATCCATCCGTCCATCCGTTTGCATTTTTGAACAACCTCCACTGAATCCCCTGGGCCAAATTTCTTCAAACCATGTGAATTAAGCCTTCTGTTAAAGGGGGATTGAAAATTTGTACAAATGGTCACAGTCCGTAAATCAAGATGGCCACTGTCCTTAAATCAAGATACAGGTATCTGTTTAGAAGAGGTTGGGAACATATTGTTACCACCTCCATTCAGATGTCCATCCATGCATCTGTCTACTTTCTGTTATTCCAAATCCTGATCAGTCTACTCTTGATCTTCTCTGTTCAAGGATAATTACTGTACTGTTTGGGTTTTCATAGCTTCCCTTGATAGTTATACAGGGTTTTCACTGATGGTCATTTTGGCAGTTTTTACCCCAAAACCTTGTTCGGGACCATTAAAAGTTAGGGGCAAGGGTCCTGAGTGATGCATACATAATCAAATCCAAAATTGCATGTAATTTTATTTATCTAGAATCTAACCCTTGTTCTGCTGAACCCGGATATATCCTGCATTTGCAAACAGTGTAGATCCAGATCAGTTGGCTTCTGAAGAAGACACTGATCTGGATCTGCACTGTTTGCCATTAAGTATGTGAATTTATATCAGCAATCTGCATCAAGTAATTTGATTGGCTGAAAATTTGAAGTGGGCGTGGCATCTTAATTTATTCAGCATGACAAGGGCTAATTTGTGGTCTAAAGGCTAAGAATTATCAATATTTGGGCAAAAAACCCATAAAGCACAAAGCAAATTGCAGCAGACAGCATTCTAAAACTGATTGATATTTTCAGAGAAAATAAGGATTGACATTTCATGTGAATTGTTTGCTTGGCATACAATGCATATGAAATGTCAAGCCTTATTTTCTCTGAAAAATAAAAGTACTTCAAAGTGTCATCTGCTGCATTTGCGATTGGTGCTTCAAGGGTTAACCGCTTTAAAACAATAAACCACTGAATCTTATTAAAGGACCCCTTAACTGCACATATGGGAGTCACTTTAAAACCCTGAGGGAAAACTAGAGATGGTTATACATCATGTCATGGGTCTTCTGTTTTGTTACTTATGCTGCTTCTGCAGTTTTATTTTCAAATGTTTGCTGTTTCAGGTCACATGTCCCTGTCACTTGATTCACTGCCTTCAAAGTCCACAAGATCAGCTGATGTGAGATCTAGTCAAAACAGGTAGAGGAGAAGACAACTGAATAGAGGAATTGTTAAGAAGGAGTATTTGGTGATCATTATGGGTAATTTTCTAATGAGCATCCACAGCTAATGTTTTTTATAAAGAAATAAGAAAAATTAGCCCAGAATATCACCAAATACATGTACAACTCCTTAATTCCTTTGAACTTAATCATGTCCAGAGGTATAGAAAAGAGGAATACTGTATTCATCCTAAGTATTGGACCACTTTATCTTTTTACCCTACTTGTCCTAAAATTTGAACTAGTCAATTCTACCCTCTTTTGATGTGTTTAAAACATTGCTGTATGGATGGCAAACAGTGTAGACCTGAGACACTGTATTCTGTGGTGTTTGATCTAGGTTTACACTAATTGCAAAGGCCTATCTATCCCAATTTAGTTATTATGGGAGTCAGATTAATGTTTTTTTCTTATTTCTCTAACTGGATGGTAGGGCAATGAATGGAAAGGGCCTGTTGTACATGAATCTGATGGGGCAACTGAGCTTGTTAACCCTGGTCCTGCTGAACCCGGATACATGCTGAAGAAGCCAACTGATCTGGATCTGCACTGTTTGTCATTAAACATATGAATTTGTATCGACAACCTGGATCAAGTAATCTAATTGGCAGAAAATTAGAAGTTGGCATGGCATCTTAGTTTATTCAGCAGGACAAGGGTTCATGTTTCTTCTGTTTCTGCACTGCCATTCGCTTTTTCCCTCATCCTCTATTTCTCTCTTATCTACTGATTCTATTCCTATTCTCCCTTTTCCTGGGAGATGCCACAAAATGACCCACAAGGGTTGATGTGTCATTAACTAAGAACTCAAACAAATATTTCTCTACAACATGTTTTGGAGAACTCATTAGAAGTGTACACAGCAAGGCACTTCTGATGAATACCCCCATTGACATTTATATGTCTTCGTGGAGAATAAAAGAAAATGCCAATACTGTCAGGTTGAAAAATACCTCATCTGGTTCTGTATCTGGATATTTTATTGTATCAATATACACTTCAACCTCTGTATAACACGGTTCATTATAATACGGTTTTGGATATAACACGGTTCAAAGATGGATCCCAAAAATGTATAGATTACGGTAGATTTCCTATTAGTTCGAACACTCTAATAATTCGAACACCTCTTATTGTATTGAAATCACCACTCGAAAATTGCTCTATTAGTTCGAACAGTCCCTAAGTTTTTTTAAACAGATTTTTAAATAGTTCGAACACATGAAAAGTTAATGTAAATTAATCCATTAATACATTCAATGAATCGGTTCACCCACTCTCTTTCTTATGGTTTGCCAGCTGTACATGTATACCGTTAAAATCTGCTAATAAGACAGGGATTTTTTACACAAAAAATGACTCAAAAAATTCAGACCCGTCTTATAAACAAAGTCTTGGGCCATATCGGTATTTTTGGTAGTCAGGTGGTGCCACATGGTAACGGAAAATGCCGATCATCGAACCCAGGAGAAAGCTATGATGATATTTACCTCTGAAACTTCCCCTGTTCCCTTGACAGAAATTTACTAATCCATACTAATAAAATCCCAATAGATTCCATAATGTTATCCATCCTCGAAGATTCAACACTAAAACATAATGAAAATATAATTGAAAAGACGTTTTTTTCCTTACAATGTACACCAGAATTTTGAAAATAATTTTTGGATTGGTCCATTAAGTAAAACTGGCAAGAAAATTGGACGAAAGAAAGCATTTAATGCCTAGCACTCTGAGTAAAATTACAGCAGACAGCATTTAGGAATGATCATGTCTCATTAAGACGATCCTTATCTGAGATTTTCCGAAATTTCAAATAGTTCGAACAGTTGTTTTCTTTATTATAACTGATTTTCTAATAATTCGAACATCGGGATCAATATTTATTTTTTACCTGTTCGAATTAATAGGAAATCTACTGTATATTGAAAAATGACCATAAATGGTCATTTTTCAATATAATCTATACATTTTTGTTTGTATATAACACAGTTGTTTAACTAACACGATTTATGCTATGGACCCCAATAATAGTGCTATAAAGAGGTTGTGGTGTACCATTTAGAGTTAGGAATACCATAATGACCTAAGTATGGGGACAGACAGGCCTGAGCAAACAGTGTACACCCTGATTAGATGCTGCAGAACATGTATCTGATCAGGGTCTACATTGTTTGCTACTCATTCAGCAGTTTTATACACATCAGTTGGTAGTCTAATAGAGTTTTTTAAATTTTTAGGACAAGTATGGTGAGTAGTTAGGGTGTTGCAATATTTAGGGTTTTTACGTCACTTTCAAAAGGAAACAACCTGCCAAAAAGTAAAAAAATTCAAACCTTTTATTCCATAATTTTTAGCCTAAAAATTTTGCTTTTTATACAGTTGTTTCTTAAAATGCTTAATGGAATGGCAGACAGTGTAGATGCTGAAGAGCATTGAGTAGTCTGATCTGGTCTGCACTGTTTGCACACACCATTTTGTTAGGAAATTCTGTGTACAAAATTTTAGAATATTTATATATGTCAAATTTAACCACAAGGTGTAAATTTCTGGTATTGAAAGCACTGTAGTGAATTCCTCTGACGCAAGTAAAGATATTTGTGTCATGATAATAGAAAAAGGTGATTGTGTAAAGTGAAAACTATGACGAAGCAGATCAGCTGGTGCCACTGCACACTGATCAGGGCCTGCTCTGTTCATCAACATATTAACAATATCTAAAAATTCTGTAGATGCACAGCAAAAGACCTTGTTCGGACTGCCTCTATGCATAGATAACTGTATGGATATACTGCAATGATCCTATTCTGATTGTTTATTTCATGGTTTCAGATAAGGCACTTTTTCACCCAAAAAGTATTGATATTTTTCTGTTTCTCCCTAAAAGCATATACTGTGAGTACTCATTAGAAGTGCATCTCTGAGGCACTTCTAATGAGTACCCACAACATATGTTTTCGTCAAGAAATAAGAAAAATATTATGTGGATTATCACTCTTATCTGCAGCTACATATATGTTATTTCAAGTGATAGTGAAGGCTGTGATCAGTCTTCTCATTTGTGCAGTTTAATCAGGGTATATATTTATTGTCTACTAACAGAGTCTTTGGATATTGTAGAAGATAGCAAGTGACAGAAAAGGCCCTGATCACCTTGTACTGCACCATTGGACACACTGATTTAGGTCTTCCCTGTTTGCATATGAAATAAGAACCCTTTCCTCATGTTGCACTTCAGCCGTCGTTGGCTCATTCAGATGCACATTGGACTGGTGATCAGAAGGTTGCGCATTCGAACCCTGCTGGGTCCGGCAACAGTCTTTTATAGTAGTTCTCTGCCTTCTGCTGATTCAAGAAAGATAGTTGTCAGTTTCTGGCAAAATAATGTGCGTAAATAATGGTTAACCACTATGAGGACTAAGCATACCCAAGAAAAGTGTCGTTAGGTAAACTGACAGACTCTGCATGACCTCAATAGTATTGACTGGGCAGTTAAACTCCAAGTCAACCAACCAATGTTGTACATCAGATGTTTGTCATTATATAATAGCTTAAGGGGAATGGATATACTTTCAGGGGGATATAATTTCAGGGGAGGCAACTCTATCATTATTGTTTTGTCTTCCTTTTAAAAAGGGGTCTACTGTAAAAGGAAAGAATTTGCTCCAATGGGTATACTCTAAAAGGAAAGAATTTGCTCCCATGGGGAGCAAATTCTTTCCTTTTACAGTAGAACCCTTTCAGAAGGGTTTAGGGTGCAGTAAGGCATACAGGAAGACACAAAAGTTGTCTCCCTTGTAAAAAATGGCAGAATATCTATCATGTGTATCATCTTGTCCCCTTAAGTCACTTAGTACGTGCCTTTTATGCATGAAATGAAACTTTGCAGAAATAAATTAGCACAATTAACTCAGAGAGAACAACGTGAGATTGAAACAGAGAGGAGAAGAAGGGTACGAGAAATGAAATTACGGAGGTATTTACAAGAACGTTTACCAGAAGAAACCCCAAGGGAATCTCCAGCAGAGAAAAAGAAGAAATTCAGGTAAAATCATTGCTTAACCCATTTATGCCCAGCATCCCATAAAAGGGACATTGGCAAATAGAGCAGCCCCAAATCAGACACCACAGAGTGAGGTATCTGATCAAGGTCTAAACTTTTTGCATTAAATACAGGATTTTTTTTATAAACTATGGTAATAATAAAAACTAACCAGGCACCCCTTCTGTTGGAAATGGACTAGTCCAAAGTGTTGTAGTAGAAGAGTCCACTTGGCATGAATGGGTTAAAGGCTACCATATTTACCCTGTGGATTTAGGCAGGAAGCTCTGAGCAAACTGTAGTTGCAGATCAGATGCTGTAGAATGTCAGATCAGATCAGGGTCTACACTGTTTGCCAGTCATCCAGCAGTTTTTAAGCATATCAACAAGTAGTTAAATGGACTTGTTCAAAATTTAAAAGAAGTATGGTAAAGTGTTAAGTTGTCCAAATATTTAGGGTAAATGCAATATCTTGGTCTTTTTATTCGTAGAAACATATGTTAAGTCCCATTAGGAGTTGAAATTATTTAAATTAATCTATTGAAATATCAGAACATACTGTTTGTACATCTCCTGTGGCATTACACACTCTAGCATGTGAGAAAATTCTATGTGATCTACACTGTTTGCCATTTCACTAAGTAATAAACTTAAGAGCCAGCCTTGGTCGCTCAGTTGGATGCACATATGACTAGTGATCAGGAGGTTGGGGGTTTGATCCCTGTCAGGTCCGGCAACATTCTTTTGTGGAGATTGATCATGAAGTATTTTCTACAGTCATTCATTCTTTCTGCTGATTCAAGAAGGACAGTTGTCAGTTTTTGGTGAAAGAATGTGCACACGCACTGGTTAATCGCTTAGAGGACTAAGCCTGTCCAGGAAAAAGTGTGATTAGGTAAACAGACTGCCCTCGACATGACCCTAATGGGTTGGCTGGGCCATAAAGCCTCAACAGAAATGAAATTAATTGAAGAAACAACTGCATAAAAAAACAAAATTTAGGCCAAAATGTATGAAAAAAAGTGTTTGAAAATTTTAGGACATTTAAAATGTCCTAAAATTTTCAAACACTTTTTTTTCATACATTTTTGGCATAAATTTTGATTTACTGTATACATTTTTGGAGAAAATTTGAAAGAAGAATATATTATAATTTATCTAAATTTTGTTTCAGGAGCAATTTTGGTGATATCTTTCTTTTTGTTTTATGAAAATAAAATATTTTATTCAAATTACTGATTTGAATTATGATGTTTTTGTGGAGAAAAAGGTTTTGCAGATATTTAAATTCAGCATGCTAAACATTAAGTATTGCATTGCAGGGAAGCAGAACGTGCTCGAATGGAGGAATATGAGCGAGAGCTTCAAGAAATGAAGAGCCGAGTACAACAAAGACCTCTGTTGTTTGAACAAGAATCACAGGTAACATGCTGGATAGCTTAGATTGTTTTTCCTATTCAACAGGAACATGAAAAAAAAATTCCAAGATCAGAGCCAGCTGTTGGGAGAGGGGTGGAGAATCTTGAATTATTGTTCTTTTGATATCACTTTGAAGAATGTGTTTTGCTCGGCATTTTATTCTGAATTACTTTTTTTTTCCAGTTACTTAATGGTGACCCGTTTATTTTCTCAGTCCTATGGTAAACAGAGGGTCAGGAAGGACAATCCCCTGAATATTATTATCTGTTTTTTTTTTTAGAAAACATAAGTTGTGAGTACTCATTAGAAGTGCCTTGCCTTGGCAAGCACACACAATGTATGCTCCTTTGTAGGCATAAGAAAAAAAAAAACAACATACTTTATGTATGAAAAAACCCTTTCTAGAGCTATGGTAGACATTATTTTCTAAACGGGAACAAAATTTCTCCATTTTCCTTAAACAAGAAGTAGTACAGTGTTAATATTATTTTCAGACAAATGCCAAAAAATCAGCTGAGAAGAAATTTAATGCAACTTTACGCAGTGTTGGACTGGATGAAGATTTTATCGAGAGTCGAGGGTCGAGGTCAGCTAGCGTACATGACTACACAGATGAATATGATGATGATTTTGAGGATACATATGTGAGGAAGGAAGATACTTACACAAAAAGACCGATGTCACCAATGGAAGCTTGACAGATTTAGATTGATAGTTTGTTGTATTCCTGTGATAATTTAGGGGCAATGTGGGGAAAAATTGATGCTCTTCATGCAAACATTGAATACAAGACTAGCCGGGAAGTCGATACATCGTGTGCAAGGCCTTCACTTTTTCGCCTATAAAAACTGCCATATTCAGTATATTTATCATATTTACTCTTAATAGTCAAATGCGGAGGAACTGATGCATTTTCAAAGGAAATCTATCAAATCTGTTAAAATTGTTTTTGTAGCACTTCTGAAAAGAGGTTTACTCTAAAAGGAAAGAATTTGCTCCACTTGGGAGCAAATTCTTTTCTTTTTAGAGTAGACCGCTTTTCAAAAAAGGGTTGATGTGAAGAAAAGCAAAGAGGAAGTTATGAAAGTTTTCTCCCTTGTAACAAATGGCTGAAAATCTGCTGTGTGTATCCAGGCTCCTTGATCACTTCCCATACTTGTCTTAGTTAAACTTGAACATTTCAGTTTTGTTGCTTGTTATTGTGTCTAAAACTGCAGGATAAGTGGTAAACAGTGTAGATTCTAATCAGGTACCACATTTGATGGTGACTGGTCTGGGACTACACTGTTCGCTCAGGCCTGTCTATCCAAATACACTGGAATCTCTTATAATAAGATGATTCATTATATAACAGTTTCGGATATAAGACGGTTTGAAAGTGGATCCGGAAAGTGTTGATTCCAAACAAAAATGTATATATTATATAGAAAAATGACCATGGATGGTCATTTTTCTATATAATTTATACATTTTTGTTTGGACACAACGTGGTGTTTAGCTAACACAGTTTTTGCTTTGGATGCCAGTAATAGTGTTATTAAGAGGTTGTAGTGTACTTAGCGTAAATTATATAGAGGATCTTATAATTACATGAGTGGTCATTTCATATGAAATTTATGAAACAAGCCTTTGGTGAGTTTCATAAAATTTCATATGAAATGATCAAGAGTGTAAGATTCTGTTTATCATATGATCCTTTTAAACTGGATTTTATCGTTTTTAAAGTGGACATTATTTCAACAGAAAACGCAATGTTGTCCTGGAGCTCGTTATGATGTTACATATACGTGCCAAAATGTTATGTAAGATGTGGTCATACGATTTATATGACACAACATTATCCACTGAATAACAGTGATGTCATATGATAAAGTATATTATATAGGTAGAAAAAGAAGACCTTGGTCAGATTACACAACGGTAGCTTTAGAAGCTGGCAAATTTTCTTCCAAGCCACATTTAAGAAGATATTCTTTCATTAAGATGTGGAGATGAGTAGTGTTAGCAGAGAGCATTCAACCTGTTAAAATTAGTGTCTTTCAAGGCCAGTAAAAGGAAACTTCAGCCACTTATATCATTTCAGAGAGGAGGTATAGTACTTCTGCAGTGACACTCCCCACATCCCCTACCCCACCCTTTACATAAACTTGCTTCACATATGCCAGAAAATGGGTTTTATCATGATACTGCTGATATACAGTAAATTTCTTAAAATTTATTACACCAAAGTTTTTAAAATGGCATATGCAAACAGTGCAGACCCAGATTAGACTGCATAAAAAGCAAAATTTAGGTAAAAAAGTATGGAATAATGTGTTCAAAATTTTAGGACAGTAACAGTATTTTGTCTCAGAGCACTATCCATTAGAACGCCGTAACATATTGTTTTAACCTTTACCATAGACTAGCTGCTAGTCTGATAATAAAAGTCTGATCATTTTTATTTATATATTATTAAAAGGTTATCAACTTATTAATAATGGCTAGTCTATTTGGTAGAGTGTCCAATACATATCTTTTCTAAGTATTATCAGACTTTAAAATTGAGGATGGAGAGTAGACTAGCTACAAAACTATTATACTGTTCATTTTAATGCAAATAGATGATTTTATATCTATATTATTCATTTTAATGCCTAGTGGCTAGGCTACTTTATGGGCAACTTCAGCAGACAACAGATTGATGAGATTTTCTTTATTTTCCCCAGAAAATAGGCTTTGACTTTTTATGTCAATGCCTATTTCCTGGAAAAGTAAGGAAAATATTTCAGATTGTCCTCTGCTGAAATTTTTACCTTTCATGCTCAGTGTTAAACAATAAAGATTTGGGCCCAGTTGTTAAATATTTGGGCCTAGCTGTTCAAAACGTAACGAAGTAATTAGCTAACTGATGTTAAAATTTCTATCTTGAAATAGAGTATTACAAAAGCTACTCACATTTTTGTAGCAAAAGTATCAATATATTTGAAAATACCTTAACTACAACAGTTAATGAGTTTGTTATTAACAAACAATGCTTTGAACAACTTGGCCCTTAGTTTACAATATTTAAAGGTGAGGATCTAAAGGTATTTCACTTGCCCTAAATATTAGACACCCAAATTTCTTTATTGTACTTGTCAAAAATTGAAAGAAGTCCTTTTGTCTGCATAGTCTAATCATCACGAAAACATGCCTATATAATTTTGACCCCCTTAAACTCCACTTTTATATAAGGGTTTACAGGGGTATACATTATTTTTCGTAGTTTTGCACAAAACATAGGTTGTGGGTACTTGTTAGAACAGCCTCGCTGAGGCCATTCTAACAAGTACCCACAATCTATGTTTTGAGCAGAATTATGAAAAACATCAGAATTTTTTGTCTGAAAATTTTCATTTTTTTTTGATGGTAAAATTTTCAGTATATTTGAATAGGCAGGTTTTCATAATGCAAAGCACTGATAGCAGTGGTGGGTCGATTGTCTCTGAGTGTAGGCTGGGAAAATAGTCCTAAATGGTGACTTAAGACTGTTTCATTTAACCCTTAGCTTCCTGTAAGTAAACAGTGCAGACCTTGATCAGATTCCCCATTCTGTGGAGTCTGATCTGGGTCTGCACTGTTTGCCAGTATCCCAGTCTAGATTTTACAGATAACCTTTTATCTTCAGCACTCTGTGGTCATTGCGAAGATACCAGGATTTCGTACAAAGGCGCAGTTTGATTTCATTGCCAAATGATGATAATGTACAACTACCTTAACGCTTAGCACTCTGGGTAAAATTTTCAGCAGACGACATTTTGAAATATTTTTCTTATTTTTCCCAGAAAACAGGATTTGACATTTCATGCAAATTGTCTCCTAAGGAGACAATTTGCATGAAATGTCAAATCCTGTTTTCTGGGAAAAATAAGAAAAATAACATCATTTTGTCGTCTGCTGAAAATGCCCAGAGAGTGGTAAAGGTTAAGGTCATTTTGGCATTTATTTATTATGGCTTGATTTTAAAAAATCGACCCAAAAAGTGCAAACTTTAGAGCTTGATCAAACATCCTTAAGGAGCAGTTTAATGTGGGTCCCTACTGTTTGCTTGGGCGTGTCTGCCCAAATATCAAGGGTATGGTATTTTTCTATAACATTTAGCTTATTTCAAGTTCTTTAAACCATGTCTTGACATGTTGGGCAGCATTCACTTTTATGTTACATTTAATGTGTAATACCTGTACAGCATGATATTAAACTTTTGTTTCATTCATTATTAGACAATACGAAAATATTGTTTGAAAGTAAACAAAGATAAATTGCAAGTTTAACTATGCATAAATTTTGTATTTCTGAGCAGTTTATATTCAGTTTTTTGTCATGACTGCCTTTGCAAGCTGGAGCAACACAGGGATGACTTTCCGTTGTCATAATTGGCGTTTGCATTGTCATTGTCAATAATGTTAAGTCTGTGCATTTAGCTCCATTTCTCAAACACCAAGGCTTCTAGGCTAATGAAACTTCATACATACATCTGCCATGAGGCACCATGCCCACTGCCATCGAGTGTTACTGACCTTGACCTACGTTCACGTTTGGCTGAACACAGTACATTTAGCGCCATTTCTTGAATACCACCAGCAGTCGCGACATAGCCATCCTTCAAATCTCTTGTTAACCCTTAAAGCGCCAAGAAAATCTGTATCTGAAAATGTCGTCTGTTTATGTCATCTGCTGAATATTCTTGCAAACTTCTCAAAGCTATTTTTTGCATACCGGCAAACAGTGTGGACCCAGATCAGACTGCTCCTAAAAGGAGCAGTCTGATCTGGGTCCTCACTGTTTGCAGAAATGACTTTTAAAATCACAAGCAGAAGACAAAGCAGATGACAGTTGTTGTGATTGGCGCTTTAAGGGTTAAAAATCATGTTTCATATTCTGGCATTACTCTGGCTGTGAATATTTATTTTATTAGGCAGTGTTTAATGGCTGATTTACAGCTGTATGTATTAACCCTTGAAGTGCCGGATTGAACTGCAGCGGACAACAATTTTTTTCAACAGACGATCCGCATGAAATTCCAAGATTCATTTTCTCTGAAGAAAACAAAAAAAGTTTGTTGTCTGCTGCAAATTTTGCATAGCACTTTAAGACTTAAAATAAATATGCATAACTGCGCAGATAGCAGATGTGAGGGTTAAGTCTTTGTTGGATGCCTTTGCCATAAGGTCTAAAAGTACAAGTTTCACATAAGCCTCATTTAGTAATACATGTATTGATTAACTCATTAATAAATGCTTGTTTATTTAATTTTCGTATATTGTAATATATTTAGTAGAGAAATAGCAACATAGTGCCAAGAATTTATTTATTTGAGGTGTTGTTTGTGAACTTTCTATGTAATGCCACATGCAGCACCCATGCTAGTTTGTTCTTTTCCACATTATGCTCATAGCATCAACTGCTGGGCTGCATAGTGCAGTGGGTAGCATGTCTGACTGCAGATCCATGGGTTGCAAGTTCAAATCCCAGCTCAGCCTAATAACATCACGAAAACAAGCCTATATAATTTTGACCCCCTTTAACCCCACTTTTATATAGAAAAACTGGGGTTTACAGGGGTATACAATATTTTTCTTATATCTGCTCAAAACATAGATTGTGGGTACTCATTAGAACCGCCTCGCCGAGGCGGTTCTAACGAGTACCAACAATCTATGTTTTGAGCAGAAATATGAAAAAATAAGAGTTTTTTATCTGAAAATTTTCAGATTTTGGAGGTGAAATTTTCTATATATTTGAATAGGCATGTTTTCGTAATGACTTGTGGAGATTGATCTTGAAATCAGTTCTGCTGTCATTCTCCCCATTCTCAAGAAGAGCAGTTGTTAGAATGGTGGAAATATGTGCACATGTACTGGTTTGCTGCTTAGAGGTCTAAGCCTACCCAGAAAAAGTGTGATAATGTTAACTGACCATCTTGACATAACCTTAACAGTGTTAAATGAGCCATAATACTCCAACTAAAAAAAAAAAATAAATAAAAAGATAAAATAAAATAATAAAAAATGAATAATAATAATAATCTTTTAGCTTCAGAACTCATGCTGTTGTGGTATTTTATATAAAAAGAAACAAACAATGAAAACATATGTTGTGGGTACTCATCAGAAGCACCTCGTTGAGGGGCTTCTGATGAGTACCCACAGCATGTTTTTGTCAAAAAATAAGAACAATCACTTTGTTTTAAAATGCCTTATCTAGAGCTATGTGGTTGTAATGAGTACCTACAACATTCATTCTTAGAGCTTGCTTCATGTGGTATTACACAGGTTTTTCCCATACTCCTTAGTCCTTAGGTTTGTTCATGTTTTGTGTCACTTCTGAGATTTGTTCATGTTTTGTGTAACTTTTAGAATTACATTATTCTAATTAATTTATCTCTTAATTTGAGACAATATGGAAGTGCCAGCTGTTTCCATATGAGCCACACTGTGAGAAAACATACCTTCTGACATATGTGCCCAATGAAGACTTAAATCAGCCCGCATATCCACGCTGTCTGATTTGAGTTTTCATAGTTCACATGAAGAAACATTGCATCCTTGACTATTCAAAATGGGCCCAGTGATGATTCTGACACTTTGCATCCTTGACTATTCAAAATGGGCCCAGTAATGATTCTGACACTTTGCATCCTTGGCTATACAAAACACATCCAGTGAAGATTCTGATCAGATTCTTCACTGAGCCCATTTTGGATGGTCAGGGATGCAAAATTTCTTCATGCTGACAATGAAGATGCTGATCAGACTATGCAGACATGCAGGCTGCTTGAGTCTTTCTTGGACACACGTCAGAAGGTACATTTTCTCATGTTGTGGCTTAATGTGTTACTTCATCCAAGAGACTTCTGTTAACCTGTTAACCCATTTATGCTGAGTGGACTCTTCTACCTGAACTCTTTGGACCAGTCCATTTCCAATTTAAGGGGTGTCTGGTCAGTTTTGATTATTGCCAAGTTTTATTGAAATGCCTTTACTTAATGCAAACAGTGTAGACCCTGATCAGACACCACATTCTGTGGCATCTGATCTGGGTCTACACTGTTTGCCAATGTCCAGTTTATGGGAAGCTAGGCTTAAATGGGTTAATTTGTTACTTCATCCAAGAGACTTCTTTTAAGCATGTACATTTGTATTGGTCAGTATCTTCCTGTGATCTTGAATGTAGACCTTTGTATTCTTTTGCTACACATAGATTTGAGCCAGCGCATGACAAAAACAACAAAATGGTATGTGCTCCCAGGGAAGACTCAGATAAGCCTGGGCATTCACCCAGTCTGATCAGTCTTTGCTTTGTGCCTAATAGGTAGCTAAGGACCCAAGCTTTCTTTATGTGGACTTCAAAGACTGATCAGACTGGGCACATGCCCAGGCTGATCTGAGTCTTTGCTGGGCGCACATGCCATTTTGTTGGTTTTGTCATGCGCTGGCTCATTTCATATTTATCCTTTTATTTATCTTTATCCCGTAAAGCACCAAGCAAAATTTGTAGCAGACAACATTCTAAATTTTACGGTAATGAACTGGAACACAACAAAATCTGTACTTTGGTGTCTGACAGTTGGGCAGACCAGCTTTGCTTTAAATTTTAATATAGATCAAGTTTTTTGGCATTTATGTGCAATGCAGGAAGTGGGTTCTTATGCCATATACGAGAAATGATGGCCCATATAATCCTGCATGTTTTACACAATTTGGTCAGAGCCTTCATTGTTTGCTTTCAGGGCCTGTTGCTACTTTAGAATATGTCAGCAAACAGAGAAGGCCCTGAGACCCAGGCTGATCTTGGGCCTTCACTTTTGACATATGGCATAAGGGCTGTATTTTTTGTTGCCCATCATTTAAGTTTTGCCAAAATTCTTTAAAATTGAAATGTCTTATCTTGGGAAAAGAGCTATTATAGCATATGCAAACAGCAGAAGTTTAGATGAGCCTGCACATCAGTGCAGTCTCATCAGAACCTATGCTGTTTGCACACATGTGGTTGGGCAACCGGAAATTTCAGTCAAAGAAATAGACATGTGGCCTCATTAAGGGAGGCAGGAATGCACACTGAGAGATTGATTCAGTGGAAAGCCTGAAGAGCCTTTTTCATGCAAAGTGGGTCAAATTCATTCGGACCCATTTTTTTTGTTGCAGAGTGTTAGTGATTAAAATTATTTCCAGAAATGTTATTGTGAATGATAGTAATAGATACTTACATGCATGTACATAGTAGTGATCCTCTTTTATTTTATCTGTGATATATTTTGTGATAATGACACTGAAGTAGCGAATTTTATCAAATCAAATTGGACTTTCTGAATGGTGTAAGCATAGCTCCAACTAAAGCACTTTTTTCAGCAAAAAGTATTGAGATTTTCTTATTTTTTCACAAAAACATATGAAGATACATCCAGGTGCTTTTAATGAATACCCTCAATGTATGTTTTTGTGGAGAAATAAGAAAATTCTTCACTTAATATCCTTCTCTTATCTGGAGCAATGTCGTATACCTAGATTAACCCTGTTCCTCCTGAACCCAGATAAGCTGCCTTGACATACAGTGTAGATCCAGACCAGTTGGCTTCTGGAGAAGCCAACTGATCTGGATCTGCACTGTGTGTCATTCAGCATGTGAATTTGTATCAACAGTCTGGATCAAGCAACCTGATAAGCTGACAATTTGAAGTGGGCGTGGCATCTTAATTTATTCAGCATGCTAAGGGTTAATACTCTGGTACAACAATAATGGTTTAAAAAAAGAAATTTTGAGGGTGTGGAATTCCCCATATTTTGGCAAACAATGTAGAACCTGATCAGATGCTGTGTCCTGGGTCATCTGATCTGGGTGTACATCATTTGCTCAGATCTGTCTTTCCGGATAATTTAGGTAAATCTGCTGGCTCGCTTGCCACACAGAGAACAAATACATGTAGTTAAGCAACATTTTTTTGAAAACAACAGCATCAACACAAAGAATTTGCTATAATGCAGTAATTCATTGGTATTTCTATTGCCATGATGTTTAGTTCGTCACAACGTACATGTACATTCAACCACATGTTTTTTTTTTTCAGAAAGTATTTTTTTTTTATATGTTGGTATGGCTTGTAATGCATTGTACAGTTTAACCTGCATTACTGGATTCATTTGTAACTTTCCAGTAGTGTCTTTGAGAGGTTGCCAGTGAATAATCAGCACAGAGGACTTGTTTAATGATAATCCTTCATTAACATATATTGTTGGTACTCATTAGAAGTGCCTCAATGAGTAGTGCTGATTACCCACAACACACATTTTAATGGAGAATGGATTAAATTATCCCAGAATTATCACAAAATACTCCTCTCTAAACTTACCATGCTACAAGCAAATTCAGCAGATGACAAATGATATTTTTTCTTATTTTCCTAGAAAATAGGATCTGACAATTCATGCCAATTATGAAATGTCAGATTCTATTTTCTAGGAAAAATAAAAAGTATTTCAAAATGTCAGCTGTTGAAATTTTTACCCAGCATGCAAAGTGTTAACAATTCCCTTGAATTTAGTGG
The DNA here is from genome assembly GCA_964016985.1 of Anodontia alba. Lineage (NCBI taxonomy): Eukaryota > Metazoa > Mollusca > Bivalvia > Lucinida > Lucinidae > Anodontia > Anodontia alba. The sequence continues at coordinate 111,633,664 of OZ024823.1, forward strand.
ATAGCTTCAGTAGTATATATAAACATAATATAATAGTAGGCCAAGTTAAGATCCTCCTTGTGACTTGTGGTCGGTGTAGACTTGGATCTCATGCACATCTGCACAATCTGATCAGAATTGAAGCTGGTTAGTTATCCAATCTTCAAAGTTCATGGAGCATGTACAGGCTGATCAGGGTTTGCGCGAGCTCATAAATTATGAGGTGGAATTTTATTTGGAGGTACTTGTAGATCAAATTTATTTATCTAATCTGTAACTAACCCTTGTCCTGCTTAACCCAGATATGCCCTGCCTATGCAAACAGTGTAGATCCAGAGAAGCCAACTGATCTGGATCTCCACTGTTTTTCATTAAATATTTGAATTTGTATCAACAACCAAGATCAGGTATTAAATCTGAAAATTGTTGAAAATTTGAAGTGGGCATGGCATCTAAATTTATTTACCATGACAAGGGCTAAATATGATCGGTAATGTCAGAAAATTTACCTTCATTCATGTGCCCCCAGTGAAGATTCAAATTAGCCTGTGCATTTGCATATCTGATCAGAATCTTTTCTGGGTGTGTTTTGAATAGCCAAGGTGCAAAGTTTCTTCACATGGACAACAAAGCTTGGTGGCTCAGTTGGATGCACCGTCCGATTGGAGACCAGGAGGTCGCGGGTTCAACCCCCACCGAGGTCAGCAACATTCTTTCTTGGAGATTGATCATGAAATAATTTCTACGGTCATTCTCTCACTTTCCCTGATTCAAGAAGGGCAGTTGTCCGTTTCTGGCGAAAGAATGTGCACAATACTGGTTAACCACTTAGAGGACTAAGCCTGCCCAGTAAACGTGTAGTTAGGTAAACTGACCGCGCTCGACATGACCCCATTGGGTTGACTGGGCCGTAAAACCTTAACACAAACAAACAAAGCTTCTAACTGGAATGCTCAGATGGCAGGCTGATTAGAATCTTCATTGGGCACACATGTCGGAAGGCACATTTTCTCACATTGCAGATATGTAATTACTGCACAAGCCATGTTAAGAGAAAACTGAATAACAGCGACACAGATCAGCATGCATATCTGCACGGTCTGTTCAGAAACTTTATTCTTAGCATGCACACTTTTTTAATTTGTCAGAATAGTGAATAGTGATAGTCAAGATGAATGATCCAAGTCTTTGCTTTTCACACAAGTTGTTATGGGTGAAAAGTGAACACTCTGGAAGACTGCAAGGATATGCAAACTGGTCCGGACCTTCTACTGCTGGCATGTTTATGCTTGGGCCCCTTTATGCTTGATGTGAAACATTTAATATTTCACCACCCAATAACACTATAATTGAGCCACCTACAAAACGATGCATCTTCCCAGGCTGATCAGAGTCTTCGCTGTCTGCATGAAGAAAGCTTGGGTGCTTAGCTACCAATTGAGCACACAGCAGGCTGATCTGAGTCTTTGCTGGGTGCACATGCCATTTTGTTGGTTTTATCATGTGCTTGCTCAATTATCATAAGACTGAAAGTGGATTCTGTTTTAGTGATTTGATTGTTAAATGGGGCTCAGTTGCAGGTGCGAGCCCAGCTCAGACCATCAACTTAAGAACTCTTGTCTGTTCACCTAGCAGTAAATAGGTATCCTTCAGGGAAAGGTTAAAGGCAGCAAAAGGAGAGGATTTGGCTCTGCATTTCATATACTGTAGCCAAAAGACATAGTGGGCCCTCACTCTCATTCTGCTATGAGACACCATTACCATTTGGTTAAACTAGATACTAACCGCTAGCAGATATTTACCTCTAGGCAGACAATTCACATGAAATGCCAAGCCTTATTTTCTCTGAAAAGTACAAAAAAAATCTGCTGCTGCAGTTGTGATTAGAACTTTAGGGGTTAACATTATTAACCATGAGAAAAGGGTCCATACTGGTATATCATACATCACAGAGAATGAAAGTAAGGGCCCAGATCGGCCTGCACTGTTCATTTACACAGTCTGATGAGGGCCTTCATTGTCTGCTTACGGAATTGCTCTCATCACGAAAACATGCCTATAAAATTTTGACCCCCTTAAACTCCAATATTATATACCCGATAGTAAAACTGGGGTTTACAGGGGTATGCATTATTTTCCTTATTTCTGCACAAAACATAGATTGTGGGTACTCGTTAGAACCTCCTCAATGAGGCGGTTCTAACGAGTACCCACAATCTATGTTTTGAGCAGAAATATGAAAGTTATCAGGATTTTTTATCTGAAAATTTTCATTTGTTGGTGGTAAAATTTTCAGTATATTTGAATAGGCATGTTTTCGTAATGGTACTGCAGAATAGATTGACTAACAGCAGAGATTCTGACTTATCAGACTTATCCAGGTCTTCGCTGTTTGTTTATGACATAATGAAATTTTCTCATATTAATATTAATTTAATTTAATGATGCTGTAAGATTATGCTCCCAACCTCAATAGAAGTTAGAGGTGCATATTGCTTTTGGGTCGTTTGTCCATCTGCCTGTCCATTTGTCTTGCTTTTCTTGTGAGCAAGATATCTTGATAACTATTTGAGCTGGGGACATGAAACTTGGTTGATTTACTGGTGCTAGGGGAGTAGATCACCTGAGTAACTTTGAAAAAAAAAAAACAAAAAAAAAAAAAAAAAAAAAAAAGGATTAATTTTGTGAGAGTTTTGTCCCTTTTTAACTTTGCCATTTTGTTGTGTCAAGTGTAAGGTTGGGGCTATAGACACACATTTCCAGTTATTTATTATTATTATTATCATCAAAGACCCTTTTCTCATGCGTGTTTGGGTGTAGATAAAAAAAAAAAAAAAAAAAAAAAAAAAAAGAAGATTTTTATCAAGGAACTGAGCAGCATAGTTGTTTTTTATATTGTTTCAAGGAAGAAACATTTAGATTGTGTATCTGCAAACTAGTTTTATTAAAATTTGCCTAAACATTCTGTTTTCTGGTGTTTTATTCAGTCTGTCTTTACCTATTATCTATTCCTAAGGATAGGATTGCTTTTCATTTTTTTTTTCCTATTGAGACTGTTCGAGTGAAATGTCAACACAGTAAACCCTCTTTTTTACTGACACTCGATACAATGACAAAATTTGTTATAATGATAACTTGATTGGAATGAAACCTTTGCGGAAGAGATGACAAATTAATCAGAATTTATGCAAGAATTTTATGTTTAATACTTCAAGAAACAGGTTTCAGATATTTGTTAGAATTGCCTCATGGAGTAACTTTGAAAAAAACAATATGTTTTGGATGTTTGTTAGAATTGCCTCATGGAGTAACTTTGAAAAAAACAATGTTTTGGATATTTGTTAGAATTGCCTCTAACAAATATCCAAAACATATGTTCTGCATATAAGTATAAAGCCCTTTCTTACATATTCTGTTGGGTTTAAGGGTTATTTACAACAGCAACTTCATTTTGATGGCAACATCTTTGGAAACAAATAATATCATTGTAATGAGGTTCTACTGTATCTCTTTGTTTTGGAAAAAATAATCCAAATACAGTCGAATCTCAATAACTCGAATCCGGATGGCTCGTTTACCATGGCTAATTCGAACTTGTTTTTAAGTCACTAGGAAATTATTCCGACAGCTCAAGAAAACAAATATTTAGGAATATTTTAAATTTTTTTCATATTTCATCATGAAAATGTATGTTGTGTGTATTCCCCAGATCAAGGCAATTCTAATTAGTACACTCAACATAACATTATACTATAGAAAATTGAAAAGACATCCATATATTATTCCCATTTGTCTCCTAACCTGGCGCTATGATTATCCCTCAGTGGCTCGAACTACCCATATTTAGAACAAATTTCTATGGTCCCAGCGATGTTTGAGCCATTGAAGTTTGACTGTAGTTTACAATAGTACATAATTTAAAACATCCGTTGTATGATACTGTAACTTTACTTATGATAGCATAAAGTGGCTAGAATTGGAGGGTATAAGAAACTGTAAGCTGGTTTGCTGATTTCTAATAAAGATGGCAGTTTAATAATACTATGTAAAGTGTAATTGAGCCATGCAACGAGAAAAAGAAGGGAGCAAATTTTTTGTCCATTTAGAGTAACCCCTTTTCAGAAAGCAGTCAAAAACGGTTTAGACCGTTGCATCCACTGAATGCGTAAATACTCATTGTACGTTACTGTATATATAAAATTTGAACAAGTCTATTTTACTAATTGTTGATGTTTCTAAAAACTGCCAGATGAATGGCAAACAGTGCAGACCCTGATCAAACCCTCCGTTCTGTGGAATCTGATCTGAGTATGCAATGTTTGCTCAGAACACTTCAGGTAAATATGGAATTAAAGATATCTGAGTCACAAGAAAGGTACAGTCGATTCTCATTATCTCGAAATCCAAGGGACTCTATGACACACCGAGATATCCGTACTTCGACATATCAGATTGGCGGAAGTGAGGAAAGCAATTAATCAAACAACCACCTTTAACAGAATGAATCTTTAATTTGACTCCCAAGTTAGAGATATATTGAAAATATTGTGGAAAAGAGGAGAAATTGAAGGAGCAATTTCTGCTCTTTTCCACAATATTTTGTTGCCTGTTGGTAGATCTCTGTGTTAAAACGGACCACATTTTCACTTCGAGATAAGCGGTTATTCGAGATAAGCGAGTTTGAGATAACGAGAGTCGACTGTATTTGGCACAAGTACAAGAGTTGAGTAAAAGTACTTTTATTTTAATAAATTCACAGTATTGCTCAGTTAACAGAAAAGCAGTACAGTAAGTTCAGATCCCACTTAGGTAAAACTTAACATCTGACACGTCAACATTGCTTTTCATAACTATTGCTATTCATTCAAATAATAACAAATGTACGTCGAGTGGACTCTCTACCACAACTCTTTTGGCTGGTCTGTTACCAATAGCTGGGTGTCTGGTTAGTTTAATTATGTCCCCCAACCTATGGAGAGCAGGACATATTGATTTGGTGCAGATCCCGTTGGCGTCGGCGTTGGCGCCAGCGTGACATTTTCTTGTCTGCACAATATCTTGTGAACAAGTGGTTGGATTCTTACCAAATTTTCATGGATATATAATTTGGACATAACAAAGAACTGATTAATTTTGGTGACCTTGATGTAATTTTCAAGGTCATAGCAGTAGAAAAACTGAAAATTCACGGTTGGGGGACATCTGTTTTCAGACACTTTTCTCTGGAAACACCTTAACTAGTTATTACCATGTTTTATAGAAATTCCTGTATTTATTGCAATCAGTGTAGACCCTGACCAGACGCTGCATTCTACGGTGTCTGATCTGTGTCTGCATATATGCCAATGCCAACTACAATTACCCGTTTTGCGGGGGGGGGGGGGGGGGGGGGGGGGGGCGGGGGGGGAAATGGGATAAATGGAAATGAATGACATAATAATACTAAAGAACAGTGTGTGCCGCATGTTTCCCCCATATTTTATCCTGCTTGGTGTCCTGTTGTTGCGTTTGGTGGGTCCTGTCTGTCATTGTGGTCGCCTCATTGGGGAGTGGGAAGGGCTGGTTGCTTTGCATTGGTTTGTAACGTGTGTGATGTCCATCATGGCTTGTTTGGTATTCTCTTGGCGTCATTGATCGGCTGTATTCAGTGATTGTGGCACTTTCTGCGCACCTTTTTTACTGGTTTCAAGCTTCAAAGCACATTTGAAACCTTACTACTCTCTTGGCTAATTCAGCAGACGACAAATTGATACCATGTTTCTTATTTTTCCCAGAAAACGGGTTTTGACGTTTGTAGCAATTTGTCTCAAAACAGGATTTGACGTTTCATGGAAATTGTCTCTGCATGAAATGTCAAAACCTGTTGTCTGGGAAAAAATAGAAAAATATTTCTGCTGAAAATTTACCTAGCATGCTAAGTGTTAAAAGAGAAGTACCATATGAAACTGTACTACATGATCTTTGGGGACGGGATATATGTGGACAGTCAAAGCCCAGATAGCGTGCTTGTCCACACAATGTAACCAGGGTCTTTGCTGTTTGCTTTCAGAATCAATTGATGCTGTATCAGTGTGTAGCAGAGGACTTCATCAACACATAGCTGACCTGAATCTGCCAGGAAGTCAATCTTTCTCATGGCAATGCTAAAAAGTATTTCTATATATATTTTCAGGGCCCCATGTATGGCATGTGTGGCAGTTATATTATTAAATATATTTAATCTTTACCACTAGGGGCAAATTCAGCAGAGAACAAACTGATGATAATTTTCTTATTATACCCAGAAAATAGGAGACAATTTGCATGAAAATTCAAAACCTATTTTCTAGGCAAACATAATATTTCAAAATGTCGTAAGTTAATTTTTTTCTTAGCAGGTTGAGTGTTAAGGTTCTTAAACCAGTTAGTAACATTAAGTCAACACATGACGTTTACTTAGTGTTGCCTTTGTAGATGTGATGTCATTTATCACTTGACCGTTTGATAGTCTCTCTTGAGATTTCTCTACCACTGAACTTCCATTAACTACAGCTCCTTTTTTGTGGCTATCGTGGTTCACTGCAGACTCTTGTTTTGTTGTTTTCTTGCTTCTTCTATAAGTTCTAAAGTAGAAGTTTAAGAACAAAGCGGCTAGGATTATTGCAATTACTTGTATAGCTATCACAATCTTAACAGGGTAGTCACAGTCCATGAAGAAGTATTGAGAATTATGGAGTGCCACGAAAAAGAACTGCGTCTGAAAAATAATTACAACAAAATAATAATGATTGGAAGTACTGATAATATACAAAAATCGGCTAACATTTGTTTATTTACAGTTGACTCTCGTTATCTCGACCTCGCTTATCTTGAATAACCGCTTATCTCGAAAGGAGCAATTTCTCCTCTTTTCCACAATATTTTCAATACATCTCTAACTTCAAGTCCAATTACATATATATCTGTTAAATGTGGTTGTTCGAATTATTTTTTCCTCAATTCTGCAAATCTGATATGTCGAGGTACGGATATCTCGAAGTATTTCAGAGAGTCCCTTGGAATTCGAGATAACGAGAGTCGACTGTATTTATTTATTTATTTATTAATTTATAAATATAACATAGCTCCACATAAGAGGGTGTATCAGGATAATATTTTTCTTATTTCTTCATAAAAACATATGTTGTGGGTACTCATTAGAAGCGCCTCTCTGAGGCGCTTATAATGAATACCACAACATATATTTTCATGGATAAATCAGAAAAAAAAAAATCAACAATTTTTGGTCAAAACAAAGAGCCTTATCTGGAGCTATGTATAAACTTCACTACAGTGAAGTACAGGGAAATGTTTTACGACTGCCACATGGCACTAATACTAGCTGCAGTGAAGATGAATAGAGTCTAAAAGGAATGACCCGTGAGAGCAATGAACAAACTCGCAAAACTGAAAAAAAAAAAAAACAAAAAAAAAAACTGGGCCATACTAGCTAGTTTTGACCAATTAGGCCTAATCGGTGACCCTCATATATATATATATATATATATATATATATATATAAAAACAACAACAACGGAATGAAGTCAATCACAACTGCAGCAAATGACATTTTGACATTTTTTTAATATTTTTTCAGAGAAAATAAAGCTTGACATTTCATGTGATTTGTCTGCCTAACCCTATTTTCTCTGAAACAAAAAAATAAAACAATTATGATATGGCCTGTTACAATTTAACGACACATTTACCCATTTATGCCTTGCATCCTATGAAAGGGACATCGGAAAACAGTGTAGACCCAGATCAGATGCTGCAGAACATGGCGTCTGATCAGGGTCTACACTGATTGCATTAAATACCGGAATTGCTATTATACATTGTAATAATAAGAACTAACTAGACACCCATTCTATTGAAAATGGACCTGTCCAAAGGTTTAAGGTAGAAGAGTACACTTGGCATAAATGGGTTATGGGTTAACCTTTGTAAGCCAGGACTTTGGTAGCGGATCAGTATCATTTTAAAATGTTATTTACAAAACATCATGCTTTAACTATGGCAAGCCGTTTTACTATTTATTCTATAAATCAGATATCTGATATAATATATATCAGATATATAATATATATCTGATATATTATATCAGATATCTTATATAAATAAGATATATGTCAATTAAGATATCTTATATGCTATATAAGATATCTGATATGCTATATAAGGTATCTTAATTGGCATATAAGATATCTTATATAGCATATAAGATATCTGATATGCTATATAAGAATTCTTATATAGGATATAAGATATCTTATTTACTAAAGAAGATATCTCATTTATTCAATTAAATAAGGTATCTCATTTAGTATATCAGATATCTTATTTAGTAGATCAGATATCTATATTAATATATTAGATATCTTATTTAACAAATAAGATATATGGTAAATAAGATATCTTATATGTGGAATTAAATAAGATATCTAATATGATATATCAGATATCTTATATAGGATATAATATATCTGATATACTAATTCAGATATCTTATATCCTATATTAGATATTTTATATCCTATATAAGATATCTGATATAATGCATAATAAATAGTAAAACGGCTTGCCAGCAAGCCGTTTTACTATTTATTCTATAAGTCAGATATCTGATTTAATATATCAGATATATAATATATAAGATATCTGATATATTATATTAGATATCTTATATCAAATAGATATCTTATGTGTCAAGTAAGATATCTAATATGCTATACAAGATATCTGAACTGACATATAAGATATCTTATATGCTATATAAGATATCTGATATACTATATAAGATATCTCATATAGGATATATCTTATTTACAAAAGAAAATATCTCATTTATTCAATCAAATAAGATATCTCATTTAGTATATCAGATATCTTATTTAGTATATTAGATATCTATATTAATATATAAGATATCTTATTTGACAAATAAGATATCTTGTATGGTAAATTAGATATCTTACATTCGGAATTAAATAAGATATCTCATATATTATATCAGATATCTTATACAGGATATAAGATATCTAATATTGGATATAAGATATCTGAATTAGTATATCAGATATCGTATATTAGATATCTTATATCCTATATAAGATATCTGATATAATATATAAGATATCTATTTTGCTTTATAAATAGTAAAACAGCTTGCCATATTTAACCATTACCACTCTCCGGGCATATTCAACATGGCGAATTGATAATTTATTTTTTCCAGAAAATAGGCTTTGACATTTCATGCAAATTTGATCCTGCGGATACAATTTGCATGAAATGTCAAATCCCTATTTTCTGGGGAAAATAAAAAAAATCAAAATGTCGTATGCTGAATTATTTTACCCAGAATGCTTGCTAAGCGACAATAGAAAACAATACATATATATTCTGATTGGGCAGTAAAGGTCAAGTTAACTGAAATAAAATTTTGCGACGGTATAATTCATATACGTACAAGTTGTAGAACGGTAACGTATCTTTTCCACCAGAGGTACTTCTGGAATTCTGGTCCAAGAGCTGCCACACCATAGTAGAAATACATTACAGTATGCACAAAAGAATTCAAAACGCCGTGAAACGAACCAAAACCACCTGGCAACGTAATGTAAAGATAATAAATTCTGAAAAAAACTGGATCATTTAAAAGCAACGAACTCATTAACGTTTACCAGTCTATGGGCTAATTCAGCAGACGACAAATTGGTGATATTTTTCTTATATTTCCAAGAAAACAGGATTTGATATTTCATTAAAATTGGAGACAATTTGCATGAAATGTCGAATCCTAGTTTCTGGGAAAAATAAGAAAACTATTTCAAAATGTCGTCTGCTGAAAATTTTACCCAGAATGCTAAGTGTTAAAGAAAGCGAAAAAAGCAGACATAATTTATGAGGAAAGTGAATCCTTTGAAAGGTACAAAAACATTAAAGAAAGCGAAAATGGCAGACTCTGTTTTATTGAGTGTCTTTATGAACGGTAATGTAGTTTACAGACCAGCTACTAGTCTGATAATAAGGGTCTGATCACTGATAGTCAACTTCTTAAAGATGGCAAGTCTATTTGGTATAGTCTTCAATACACATACTGGCTAAATATGATCGTTAAATTTGAGAAAAGAGACTAGACTAGCCAACATATTATACTGTTCATTTTAGATTGATGGCTTTGTTGCCATATTGTTCATTTTAACATCTAGTGGCTAGGCTATGTAATTTGCAACACTGTTTATGCATCCTAGCACCGGCGTAAACGATATTCTGTTTTCACATTCTTTCAAATGGGCCAATTCAAAAAGTACGTACAGATTACGAAAAGACCTTTTACGGCCGCACACGGCACTTAACATCACCTAATAATTTCGAGAAAAATGGATCCGTTGAAAAAAATAGCAGACTCGGTTTTATTGAGACTGTTTATGAATAATAATGTAATTTGCAACTCTGCTCACGCCTCCGAAAACACCGGCTTGAGTGATATTCTGTTTTCAAATTGTTTCAAATGGGCTAATTCCAAAAGACTACACCACATAACGAAGTACATGGCACTTAACACCACCTACTGTTGGTAAAATGATTTTTGAGAAAAAAATGGCTCCTTTGAAAGGAATGAAAATATTAAAGAAAGCGAAAATAGCAGACTCTGTTTTGTTGAGTCTCTTTATGAACGGTAATGTAGTTTGCAACACTGTTCATGTATCCTAGCACCGGCTTAAGCGATATTCAGTTTTATTATTATTTTTTTTTTCAAATGATTTCAATCCAAAGGACTAGAAAGTATAAAAAAAAAAACACTACATGATGAAGTACGGATAGACCTTTTACGGCCATACACGGCACCAACCAGTGTTAGTAAAATAATTTATGCGAAAAACAAAGCAAAGAGATTGTTTTGTGGTTTTACGGCCAAGTCAACCCATTGGATCATATCGAGCGCATCAGTTTACCTAACCACACTTTTACTGGGCAGGCTTAGTCCTCTAAGCAGTAAACCAGTATTGTGCACATTCTTTTGCTAGAAACTGACAACTGCCCTTCTTGAATCAGCGGATGGGAGAGAAAGAACATAGTAAATATTTCATGATCATCTCCACGAAAGAATGTTGCCGACCAAGCGGAGGGTTATCTGTAAAATCTGGACTTGGACATTGGTAAACAGAGCAGATCCAGATCAGACGCCATAGAACGTGGCGTCTGATCAGGATCTGCACTGTTTGCTTAAATTACATCAAGTTAAGGGTTAAAGGAAACAGTCTTGTCCCCGTTCAGGACCATTTTCTCAGCCTACACTCGGAGACAGTCGACCCACAAATGCTGTCAGTGCTTTATTTCAAAGATCTTGGCATAGTTAACTATTTGTGTCCAAATGAAACACCAACCTATTTATGGACTGATTTACTATGGGTGTCTTGAAACTTTGATTTTAGGGTTTAACCTTTATTCTAACACTCCTCGCCTGAAATTCTGCAACAAATCACTAGGCGGAAGCGCGCGACGCTATCTGGCGCCGTTCCGACCTCATTTTGACACTTTGCTGACGTCAGTCTTCGTTTCCACAACGTTAGACGATGTAACATCGTTTTTTCTCGCGTCAAAAACGTAAGAAATGCATGTAAACGTCCGCGTTACAGTCAAAACCAGGGTGGCAAACGTACGTCATAGTCACGTGGGTAAATGATACGGAGCACACGAAAATCATAGATAAACAGTGTCGCTTGGAAGTAGAAAAAGGGTAAATATTTTATGTCACGGGTAGTTTTCAGACTACATCTATGATGCAGCTACCCCAGAAACGGCTCTAATTACAACTTCTTACTATTCCAGCTCCCAGTATTGGTCCGTTTGAGAGCTTACCTCGATCAACCAAAGTTTTCCTGCAGATGGGAACACACCATGCGCTGAAATCACAAAGATAAATGGCGTTTTTGCTGCTTCACCGACTTTTTAGAGTAATTTTGACAAACACGGTTGTCACATATATCATTTATTATTTGGTCCCGTGCAACATTGCACAGTTTGTCGACAGATCGATTGGCATTGAAACGCAACGACCGAAAATAAGTAAAAACCTTCCAGATAAGGAACACATCCAAATTCAGTGCATTGTGGAAATGGTATAAAGCGTCACAATTTTTCATCTGTAAGTGTATTTTAGGCGGTTCATCGTGATGTCATTTTCTATTCGAATTTCTCTTAGCAAGCCTTACAGTTAACATTTTTGCTCAAACTACGTCACTGAAACTACGAGATACTCGTTTTAAGTTGATTGGCCAATAGCGAGAAATCAACTCATAAAGTCTCGTGACGTGCTCATCTCTTCGCCAAGAACACCTTTCTCGCAAGATCTAACGATACCTTATTCAGATCTCGCACATCTGACGCTTTGAATTATTGCGGGATCTAGTCAATTTTGGCTTAAATAGCAGATGAAGAAAGCAATTGTATTCTGTATGAATTTCCCAGATACCATTGGCCAAAGGCGACAGGTCAGTGCGTGATGGGGAGCTACCTGTTGGTGACAATGCAAAAACAGTTTAACAAAATGGCGACTGGCATGGAAAGAGCATACCAATTATTTATTTTTCGTTTCTACCGATTCTCGAGATCAGATCTACTTATTTTGTTGACATGAAATGAAACATCTGACCCCCATAGCGCGGTAGGCAGTGAGAATCTAGGTCTTTTCGCACCAAAACCACACCACCCCTAGTCTTGTCGCCCGAAAGACGTTTCGACCCTTGTTGTTGCGCCCCACTGGTCATTTGCCCCCGCCCCCAGTCGTTTCGGTCTTCTTGTCGTTTCGCCCCTAGTACACTTAAAAAGAAATGCAGCAGAGAATTTACAATCATTACATCTTATCAATAGAGTAAGATACCTAAGCTTCTGTAAACAAGAACCTGCTTTATGATTAAACAAGGCAAATATTTGTAATACAGATCAGCCTGCCTACCGTCGACTCTGAACGACGCATATGATGTTTACCTCCGAGATAGCATGGTATCTTTTGTATCTATATCACCGAAATCGCTTCTAGGTAATGTCTGTAGATGTACAAGCTGGTTTTAAACTTACCTGATTAAAACCGTGACTTCGCAACGTCTGATCAGCCTCTTCTTTGGTTTGCTTTGAGATAGTATATCATGACTAATGCCTATATTTTCTCTATTCTTTGCTGAAGAGGTCGATTAAAGTCTCACCTGATGTAACCATGCATCCGTACCGTCTGATCTGCGCCTTTGTCGTTCGCTCTGTGATAGAATAATGGTGTTAGATTCTGTATTTTGGGTTTGAATGCTGTATAGTTTTTTTTTTTTTTTTTTTTTTGCTGCCAGCCAGAAAAACGGAAACCCTGCATCTTTACAATCTGATATGCACCTTTGTTATTCATTCTTGAATTTTTTAATGCTGGTAGTTTCTCAGTCCGGAGTTTAAATGCAAGATAGCTTTTTTGCCAAGCAGGGCAAGTTTAAATTTTACCTATGCAAACTCGTACGGTCCGATCTGTGCCTTTTAGTGTTAGATTGTATGATAGTACAATGATTCTAGTCTATGATTTTCTATATCTGAATTTGAAGATTCGAGCGTCTGTTTGCATAGGAAAACACCATATAACTAGTCAAAGAATCGTTAGAGTAAAACAAACAACACCCGAAAAGTATCATGATGAAGCAAACACGAGAACAGATACAATGTGTTGACGGGATCCTAGAGATCGATGGGATGTCAAACAACACTACTGAAAATTTGAAGTAAAAAAGAATCATCAATTAAAACCCATGTCAATGTATTTTCCCTCAGTTCAAATGTTTGAAATAGCAAATTGAAAAACTGATTCAACAAATGGTAAAAGTGCATGATCAATTCTGCGAAAAATCACTATTGACGTGAAGCTTCCCTTTTCCCACGTTTCCATGGCGTTAGATGTAAAAACATACAGATGTGACTGCCAGAATTCTACAAAATTTGGATGGGATATCTTTAGCGCGTTAGCGCATTGGTGGTAAAAAGAAGAAGCTGAAAGCTTTATCCGCCTTTCCATGTTACATGTTATAATTAGATTTAAAGTTGATCAGTTCTTATGCGTTACTTCTTAATGCTTTACTCTGTGTCTGTCTGTTGTAAGCAAATAAATCATTCGCGATGGCCTTTAACAATTTCATAACTACAAGACTTGTCTCCACCCCTTTATATTTATATTAAAAAAATGATAAAATATTTCAGTTAGTGTGGTAATATGGAACACATCCGCTGTACATAATGATATAGACCACACATACAAGGGAAAAAGATACAGAACACACAATTTATATGTGGCATTATGTTTTATTTTCAGGTATGGCGAAAAGGAAAACACACTTGACTATCAAAGCCCCTAGGTCTCGGAAGAAAGGCCTAAGACTTGGGAGATGAAAGGAAGCACCACTGATTCCGCGTTTGTGTGTTAAATGGCCGGGTCTTCTAGTTGTCATAGCTTCACCACAGATTTCCGTGAAGAAAAAAACAACAAGCCTCTCCCATTATATTGACAGATAGAAAGAGAATATTTTGGTTGAGATCACCAGGTTCCCCGTTGTGTAAACGAACGCCCCATGGACGCCAGAAATTTAGGCCAACACCCCTCAAAGTCACCAGCAACGAAGCGGTTACGTGGTAGTTCGGCTCGTTCACTTTTTTCAACCGAGACATGGGACGATACATTCGAAGCATTTCCATTAGTATTTACTGCTGTTAAAAACATTGGATTAGATACTATGATACTGTTTACGAAAGGGACGGAATTAACTATTTTTGGTCAATTAAAAATTCTAATGATGTTCTCAATAATTTTAAATCTAAAAACTTTCAGGCTTCTAAATTGTCTACATATGATTTTTCTACACTGTATACTACGTTACCTCATCTTATAAAAGATAAACTTATTGCTTTAATTGACCGAACGTTTATTCGGGAGAATACCCAATATTTGGCTTGCAACGAAGAATGTGCTTTTTTCACTTCTGATGTGTATAATAATCACAATTTATGGTCGTGTCAAAAAGTCTGTGATGCCCTTGTTTATCTTTTGGATAACATTTGATTTGGAACTAAACTTTATAGACAAACTATTGGTATCCCGATGGGAACTAATTGTGCTCCTCTTGTTGCAGATTTGTTTCTTTTTTGTTATGAGAGAGATTACATGAAGTCTCTCTCACGTGAAAATCAGGCTTACATTATTGAGGCTTTCAATTCAACTTCAAGATACCTTGACGATTTATTAAATATTGACAATATTTACTTTGACCAAATGGTGGACCAAATGGTGGACCGGATATACCCTACAAAACTCCAATTAAATAGAGCAAAATTCTTCCGATACCGAGGCACCTTTTTTGGATTTGAATCTATGTATATCTAATGGTACAGTTTCCACCAAACTTTGTGATAAACGGGACGATTTTGATTTTGATATAGTCAATTTCCCTTTTCCAAACTTCTTAGGCAGGGCTATCGTTATTTTAAACTTCGTAAGGCGTTTTCGAAATTTTATCGCAGACACAGTGCCTTGTTAGAAAAATATAGCGTCAGTTTGAAAACACTTCTACAACAAGGTATATCGGAACCCGAATTTGACTTAGTGTATAGATTTAGAAAAATTGTAGGTAAATCTAACTTTTCGGAGCAATTCAGAAAATATAAACCTAATGAGTATTGTATGTATGTATGACTGTGTTGTGATTTCGATGAAATAAAATAGGTTTAAACCAATTCAGAAAACTTATTAACCGTTATAAAAGAATTGGCTATAGCCTGGATATTATGCGGCAGACTGCATGCCTAGTTGTCAACCCAATCATTGTTGATGGCTATGCTTCACTCTTTAATTGCACGACGGCGGTTCGGGCCTCAGACTCAGTGACGGCCTCTTCGTAAAACTTTAACCAGTGGGTTGGGGCTTGACGATATGTCTTTGGCTTTGCCCGCCTTGGTTCAACTATTGGTTTTCATTTACTCTGGCATACAGTAGAATTAGCCATGAGTACTCGTCTTTGTTTATTATAGTGATTAATTAGATTTTTATGTTTTCGCTTTGATGCATTGACTGAGTTGGGAGCCTTTATGCCAACCGAATTTTTATGTATTTATGTATTAAGAGTAGCATCGGGACCCAGGGTGAAGTTAGCTAGCTGTAAAAGTGCTTTAAACCCCCCGGTGGTTTGCTCTACCGACCGTTTTAAGGCGGTGGTCCCGGTGTTAGTCTTACTCTTTGTTGCTTTGTGGTTTATTCTACGAGGCGATTTGTTGTATGTCTTTCCGTGTGTCATTTTGTTCTTGTGTTTTCCAGTCCTTTTAGTATTGCGATTACCTCGCTTGGGGAAAGAGCTAATCTTAGTGCTTTTCGTACGTTTGTTCGGTTTGTGCTTGTTTAGATTTGTCGGTTTTCTCTTCCTCTTGGGGTCTGGGAAGGGCTGCGGTTTGTGATTGTGGCACTCCCTGGACTTTTCTCTTACCTTTTTCACAGCCCAACAATTAACCAACGTCGGGGAATGCAATGTATCTTCAAGTAGCCATAACAATTATGATCCCCGGGCTCCTTAAATGTCAGATACACTGCAGTCTATTTCAATTCCTCAAACTCAAAACTCTTGAATAATCCGGAACAAAGAAATTCTTTCTGGATATCTGCAGACTTGTTTATTCTAACAATTTTTATTGGATAATATTGCATAACTCCAGTGGGTCGAGATTCTCACATCGTCTATTCGTTATAGTGATCAAACAAAACGTTTTGGAAGTTTGGATGGAGGATCTTCGGTGGAAAGTACATAAATTTCATGAGGGGACATAAAAACATCTCTCAGGATTTCTTTGTTTCGGATTCTTCAAGAGTTTTGAGTACATCGGGGAGAATAGCATTCATTTTCTGAATTTCTTGTTCGAGCGGATTTTGAGAAATTGAAATAGACTGCAGTGTATCTGACATTAGAGGAGCCTGGGGATCATAATTGTTATGGTTACTTGAAGATACATTGCATTACCCGACAATGGCTTATTGTTGGTCTGTGAATACTAATGGAAATGCTTCGAAAATATCGTCACATGTCTCGGTTGAAAAAAGTGAACGAGCCGAACTACCAGTAACCGCTTCGTTGCTGGTGACTTTTAGGGTGTTGACCTAAATATCTGGCGTCAATGGGGCGTTCCTTTACACAACGGGGAACCTAGTGATCTCGACCAAAATGTACTCTTTCTATCTGTCAATTTAATGGGTGAGGTTTGTTGTTTTTCTTCACGGAAATCTGTGGTGAAGCTATGACATCTAGAAGACTTGGCCATTTTATACACGAACGCGTATTCAGCGATGCTTCCTTTCGTCTCCCAAGTCTTAGGTCTTTCTTCCGAGACTTAGGGCTTTGATAGTCAGATGTGTTTTCCTTTTCGCCATACCTGAAAATAAAACATAATGCCACAGTTAAATTGTGTGTTCTGTATCTTTTTCCCTTGTATGTGTGGTCTATATCACTATGTACAGCGGATATGTTCCATATCATTTATCACACTAACTAACTAAAATATTTTAACATTGATTTTTTTTTATAAATATAAAGGGGTGGAGACAAGTCTTGTAGTTATGAAATTGTTAAAAGCCATCGCGAATGATTTATTTGCTTACAACAGACAGACACAGAGTAAAGTATTAAGAAGTAACGCATAAGAACTGATCAACTTTAGATCTAATTATAACATGTAACATGGAAAGGCGGATAAAGCCTTCAGCTTCCACTTTTTTATCACCATTGCGCTAACGCGCTAAAGACATCCAACCCAAATTTTGTAGAATTCTGGCAGTCACATTTGTATGCTTTTAAATGACATCACAACATCTAACGCCATGGAAATGTGGAAAAAGGGAAGCTTTACGTCAATAGTGATTTTTCGCAGAATTGATCATGCACTTTTACCATTTGTTGTATTAGTTTTGCATTTTGCTATATTTCAAACATTTAAACAGAAGAAAAATACATTGGCAGGGGTTTTAATTGATGATTCTTTTTTACTTCAAAATTTCAGTGGTGTTGTTTGACATCCCATCAATCTCTAGGAGCTCGTCAACATATTGTATCTGTTGAGCCCTCGTATTTGCTTCATCATGATACTTTTCGGGTTTTATTTGTTTTACTCTAACGATTCTTTGACTAGTTATATAGTGTTTTCCTATGCAAACAGACGCTCGAGTCTTCAAATTCAGATATAGAAAACCATACACTAAAAACAATATACTATCATACAATCTAACACTAAAAGGCACAGATCGGACCGTACGAATGCAGAGTTTGCATAGGTAAAATTTAAACTGCCCTGCTTGGCAAAAAAGCTATCTAGCATTTAAACTTCGGACTGAGAAACTAACAGCAGCATAATATTCAAGAATGAACAAAGAAAGGCGCATATCAGATTGTGAAGATGCAGGGTTTCCGTTTTCCTGGCCTGCTTAGCAAAAAAACTATATAGCATTCAAACCCAATATATAGAATCTAACACCATTATTCTATCACAGAGCGAACGACAAAGGCACAGATCAGACGGTACGGATGCATGGTTCCACCAGGTGAGACTTTAATCGACCTGTTCAGCAAAGAATAGAGAAAATATAGGCATTGGGCATAATATACTATCTCAAGCAAACCAAAAAGGGGCGGATCAGACGTTGCGAAGTCACGGTTATAATCAGGTAAGTCTAAAACCAGCTTGTATAGCTACAGACATTACCTAGAAGCGATTTCGGAGATACAGAAACAAAAGATACCATGCTATCTCGGAGGTAAACATCATATGCGTCGTTCAGAGTCGACGGTAGACAGGCTGATATGTATTACAAATATTTGCCTTGTTTAATCATAAAGCAGGTTCTTGTTTACAGAAGCTTAGGTATCTTACTCTATTGATAAGATGTAATGATTGTAAATTCTCTGACGCATTTCTTTTTAAATATACTAGGGGCGAAACGACAAGAAGACCGAAACGACTGGGAGGCCAAATGACCAGTGGGGCGAAACGACAAGGGTCGAAACGTCTTTGGGGCGACAAAACTAGGGGTGGGGTGGTTTGGGGGCGAAAAGACCTAGATTCTCACTGCCTACCGCGCTATGGGGGCCAGATCTTTCATTTCATGTCAACAAAATAAGTAGATCTGATCTCGAGAGTCGGTAGAATTCAATATCATCGAACGAAACGAAAAATAAATAGTTGGTATGATCTTTCCATGTCAGTCGCCATTTTGTTAAACTGTTTTTGCATTGTCACCGACAGGTATCGCCCCATTACGCACTGACCTGTCGCCTTTGGCCAATGGTATCTGAAAATTCATGCAGAATACAATTGCTTTCTTCATCTGCTTTTTAGGCCGAAATTGGCTAGATCCCGCAATAATTCAAAGCGTCAAATGTGCGAGATCTGAATGAGGTATCGTTAGATCTCGCGAGAAAGGTGTTCTTGGCGAAGAGATGCGCACGTCACGAAACTTTATGAGTTGATTTCTCGCTATTGGCCAATCAACTTACAACGAGTAACTCGTAGTTTCAGTGACGTAGTTTGAGCAAAAAATGTTAACTGTAAGGCTTGCTAAGAGAAATTCGGATAGAATAGAAAATGACATTAAGTTAAACCGCTTAAAAATACATTTAGAGATAAAAAAAAATGTGACGTTTTATACCATTTCCACAATGCACTGAATTTGGATGTGTTCCTTATCTGGAAGTTTTTTTACTTATTGTCGGTCGTGGCGTTCCAGTGCCAATCGATCTGTCGACAAACTGTGCAATGTTGCACGGGACCAAATAATAAATGATATTTTTGACAACCGTGTTTGTCAAAATTACTCTAAAAAGTCGGTGAAGCAGCAAAAACGCCATTTATCTTTGTGATTTCAGCGCATGGTGTGTTCCCATCTGCAGGAAAACTTTGGTTGATCGAGGTAAGCTCTCAAACGGACCAAGAGCTGGAATAGTAAGAAGTTGTAATTAGAACCGTTTCTGGGGTAGCTGCATCATAGATGTAGTCTGAAAAAAACCCGTGACATAAAATATTTACCCCTTCCCCTTTTCTACTTCCAAGCGACACTGTTTATCAATGATTTTCGTGTGCTCCGTATCATTTACCCACGTGACTATGACGTACGTTTGCCACCCTGAAAACTGTTGGCGGAAATTCTTTATTCGATAGCGGAAAGGTGGAAGAATCTGAAGGATACGATTACTTTTTGGCCGTTTTCTATGTGTTAGAATCGAAATAGATCAGCTCTTGTGCGTGATTTATTGGGTAATAAATCACACTTTGTCGGGCAGTTATAAAAAGATAAATCACTCGCGCCCCGCGCTCGTGATTTGATCTACTTTACAACTGACCTCCAAACAGTGACTTATTACTCAACAAATCACTGCTAGAGTGAATCTATTTCTTAAATTTATTATCACTCTCTGGGCGAATTCAGCAAACGACACAGTGACGATATATTATCTAATTTTTTTCCAGAAAGGAAGACATAATATAAAAGCCTATTTTCTGGGTAAAAATAAGACAACTATTTCAAAATGTCGCCTGATTTTTTACCCAGCATGCTGAGCGTTAAAGCACCGTATCCGTAGTTTCAGAGAAGCCTTGTTAAAGTTTCTGGCATAGAAACCGTACAAAGCAAACAAGGTTAACGCTTTAGCATGGTGGGTTAAAAAAACAAAACAACTTATTTTCCCCAGAAAAGAAGCTTTGATAGTTCATGCAAATGGTCTCTTAAGGAGGCAATTTGTATGAAATGTCGAAGCCTATTTTCTGGGAAAGATAAAAATATCACCAATTTATCGTCTGCCGAATTCGCCCATAGTGTGGTTGGAGTTAAAGGAAGAAACAATTAAGGGGACCTGACACACCTGGCAGATTTTCCACCAATTTTAACAAGAGGAACAACATTTGTAACTACCTGTTTGCTTTCCTGTACAACAAGTCCCTTCTGAAAAGGGGTCTACTTTAAAAGGAAAGAATTTGCTCCAAAGTGGAGCAAATTGTTTCCTTTTATTTGGGACCAAACTCTACTTTTCAGAAGGGAGACAAGAACATTTTGAAAGAGTTACCTCTCCTTAAAGTTTATCCACTTTCCCTTTAATATAGCTAATCTTTTCTGAATCGCCAGGAATACTATGATAAAGGAATTATCATTAAAGGTGCACGACCCGCCCCTTGTCAATGTTAACTCTTTCCATGCCAAATTTCAGACGACATTTGTCGTCTGCTTTTTTTTTTCTTGGACAAAAGTTTAAACAATGTATGTAAAGTTGAAAGACTGAATGTCAAATAGCGTAGATGAGCCGTCTCATCTGTATCTATGCTGTTTGCAAAAGCCTATTATTATCGCCTGTGGCAGTGAAAGAGGTAATGTTTATACAAAAAATTATTAAAATATGCCATATGATTGAAGACCAATAGCAATTTCCATAGTTTCACATTTTGGCATCGGCATTGTCTCGGTCAGTGAAAAATGGCAATTGATTATTCTTTGGCTAGATCTTGTAAGTATTTATGAGAATATATATATATATATATATATATATATATATATATATATATATATATATATATATATATATATATATATATATATATATATAAATATATATATATTTTTTTTTTTTTTTTTGTCAAAATATGGTTGAAAACCTATGGCGATTTCTATATTTTCACATTTTTTGGTACCGGCGTTGCCTTGGTCAATGTAAAGTGGCATTTTTCAAGCCCACTGTCTAGATCTTTTCGGTATCAATCTGTGTGTGAAAAATTATCAAAATATTCCTAACGGTCCAAGAGTTATGACCATTTACCGCTAACTGAAAAAGGACGGACTCACAAGTCGATTAAGGGCACACTCCGAAATCCGACTTTAGTCGGTCGGACGACTTTTCTGCAATATTTGATTCACAACTTCGCCAATTATGTAATCTGAGACAGATCAACTACTAGATGACATTTTTAAAATGGTTTTCCTTTTTTCCAGAAAATAGGCTTTGCATTAAGGCAATTTGCATGAAATATCAAGGCAGTTTTCTGAGAAAAAGAAGACAACATATCACTTTGTCGTCTGCTGAATTTGCCCAGAGAGTGTTTCAGGTTAAGATAAAATTAGATTTGTTTATACATACCTGGGACAAGTCTCACACCCCACCACCAGAGCATGGGCAGACAACCATGATGAAACACATGTAGAAAGGTAATTTGCTTATCCTTCTTTCGTAAAACGAAAAATACCTGCAGGAGAATATAGATGTAAAACCCAAAACGCTTTTAAGCATCTAAAAACATATCCCAGCTAGCATTTTTTTTTATAAATCTATAGTGGGCCGTTATCAGCCCGTCAGCTACCCTGACGGGCCGATAACGTCCCGCGATAGATTTACAAAGAATGCTTTCTGGGATATGACGCCACAATCACAAATCTGTATTCGAAGAAAGTGAAATACTGAAACATTTCAGTGACTCAAACACCGATGGCTCGTTTACCGTGGCTGATTCGAACTAATTTTTTAGTCCCTAGAAAAGTCTTCCGATAGCCCAAGAAAGTAAATATTTAGAGATATTGTAGGAAATTTTTCTTACTTTATCAAGAAAATGTATGTTGTGTGTACTCGTTAGAATCGCCAGGACATGAGGCAAATTGGAATACTTTAGGGATATCTTTTCAAAAAGACATCACTTAGTTATCCCCATTTGCCTCATGTCCTGGCGCTATGACTAATCATCAGTGGCTCGAACTTTCCGTGCATGTAACAAATTCCATGGTCCCAAAGATGTCCGAGCCGTTGAAGCTAGTATTTCAACGTGTAATCATTTTCTAGGTGATCGTGACGTCGGCTTTTATTTTTATACATGTACATATCCCCAGGAGAAGGGGCGGACAGCTTTCAAGCCGCAAAATTTTATAAAATCAGAAAGCTTTTATACTTAGAACATTTTGTTGGTTTAAAAACAACAGCAACAACAACACAAACTAGAAGATGTGTATGTAAAACACTATGCCCCCCAACTGTATGCTTTCCTTTAAACAGGCATTGACTGCAATACTTCAGCACCAAAAAATAGCTTTCAGAAGTCGAAAAAAGTGACAAAATTAAAGTGACGATAATGCCAAAATGCATGCACATCTACAGACTCTTAAAAGGGCCTACAATGTTTCAAATTGATCGGTATATATTGTAGGAGGAGTTGCGCACAAAAGGTACCCACGGTAATGCAATTTAATAGTATTTAAGCCCCAACAATGGCTAAGTTAAAAAGTCGGAAAAAGTAACAAAAATTAAATAGCCGATAATGCCAAAACAACACGCAAATCTACAGAACATGCAAAGTTTCAAATTGATTGGTATAAAATTGTATTAGGAGTTGCGCACACAAGGTACCCGCCATCTGTCTTCAAATGCCTAAGTCAAAAAACGGGTAATAACTCCGCAAGGAGAAACCCGACGGAAAAAAACAAAACAAAACAAAAAAAAAAAAACAAAAAAAAAAAACAAACAAAAAAACAAAAAAAAAAAAAAAAAAAACGAAATGTGGGTCCGCCTATTCTTCATGCTGATGCTATATATAAAATTTCACGATGCTAGCTCTAACCTATTCTGACTGGATGCAAGCATAACGGATAGATGGACAGAAATGGCTTAGTTCAAAAATCAGAAAAAATGACAAAAATTAAAGTGACGATAATGCCAAAACCATATACGTATCATATCTATAGACCATGACAAAAGGGGCTGCAAAGTTTCTAATTGATCGGTATAAAACTGTAGGAGGAGCTGCGCACACAAGGCACCATCTGTAATGCACTTTAATAGTATTTAAGCCCCCAAAATGGCTGATGGCACAAGGTACCCACCATCTATCTTCAAATGCCTAAGTAAACAAGTGGAATTACTCCGCAAGGAGAACCCCGACGGAAAAAAATAAAATAAAAAAAAAAAATAAATAAATAAAATAAAATAAAAAAAAAAAAAAACAAGAGGACCATGATTGCCCTGTAACACTCACCTGAGTAACATAGCACTTAGAGAACCTGACCTATAAATGATCAAGGCAAACGTTCCGACCAAGATTCAAGATGATTATATTAATAAATAAGACAATGTAGCATGCGTTATGGACCGTGAATACAAATGTATATAGGTCAATGTCAAATATGGATGTCTGCATTCAAGAGGCCATACTAAGATGAATGCATGTGCTAAATATCACTGGTTGTAGGACCAGTAGTAACTGAGAAACTGACATAAACACAAGAAATAAAGAAAAACAGTGGACCGTGAAATATATGTTGAGTTCAAATATGAATTACTGTATTCAAGAGGCCATGCTAAGATGTATACAAGTGCCAAATATCACTGCTTTAGGACCTATTGTTACTGAGAAACTGACCTAAATGAAAAAAAAAAAAACTTGAGAAAGTCACTGAACCGTGAAATATAGGTCATAAGTAACCCAGTTCCAAACGTGACCTAGAAATCACCAAGACAAACATTTTGAGCAAGATTCATGATGATTACTTAAAAATGTGATCTCTAGAGTGTTAACAAAGTCTTCTTTAGATTTGGCATGGTGACCTAGTTTTTTACCCTAGATGACCAAGTTTCGAAGTCTTTCTAAAGAACATCAAGGCAAACAGTTTTATCATGATACATGATGATTACTTAAACATGTGACCTCTAGAGTGTAAACAAGCTTTTCCTCTGATTTTGACCAGTGACCTACTTTCTGACCCCAAGTAACCCAGTTTTCAAACTTGACCTAGAAATCATCAAGACAAACATCTTGAGCAAGATTGATGACGATTACTTCAAATATGTGAATCTAGAGTGGTAAAAAGGTTTTCCTTTGATTTGGCCCTGTGACCTAGTTTTTGAACCCAAGTGATTGATTGATTGATTGTGTTGGGGTTTAACGACACGTCAACCCTTGAGGGTCATTTTGTGTCGTCTCCCAGAGAAAGGGAGAAAAGAGATAGAAGAGAGAGTAGAGGAGATGAAAGAGAGGGACAGGGAAGAAAGAGGAACAGGAATGAAAGTGAAGAAACAGAAGAAATAAAAACATTCCCCCTCTACCCTTACCCACTACAAGGATAGCAGGCCTTGCCCAACTGTAAGCCAATATCAGTTGGACGCCCCGGTGATCTAAGATACACAGCACCTTCGCACCACCCGACCACCCCCTTGAACCCAAGTGACCCAGTTTCGAACTTTACCTAGAAATCATCAAGGAAACATTTTGAGCAATATTCATGATCACTTAAAATGTGACCTCTGAAGTGTTAACAAGGTTTTTATTTGATTAAGCCTGGTAACCTAGTATTTGACCCCAAGTGACCAAGTTTCGACCTTGACCTAGATATCATTAACACAAACATTTTGAGCACAATTCATGATGATTTCTTCAAAAATGTGACCTCTAGAGTGTCAACAAGACAGAGAGTGATCACAATAGTTCACCCTCAGCTTTGCTCAGGTGAGCTAAAATTATGGGTACGTCAATTTTTCATGCTGATGCTATATATAAAATTTCACGATCCTACATCTAACCATTCCTGACTGGATGCAAAGCATAACAGATAGATGGACAGAAATGACTAAATTCACAAGTCGAAAAAAGTGACAAAGATTAAAGTGACGATAATACCAAAATCACAGGCATATCTACGGAGAATTACAAAAGAGCCTGCAAAGTTTCAAATTGATCGGTATTAAACTGTATGAGGAGTTGCGCACACAAGGTATCCACCACCTGTCGTCAAATGCCTAAGTCGAAAAAGGGGAATAACTCTTCAAGGAGAACCCCGACGGTAAAACAGTCTAGCTCATGCAGTTTTCTAGATATAGTGTTGACAACATTTTCCCATTGCTTTCTTTTTTTTTTATTATTTTTATATTGCTCAAAAGTCAGTCAGGTCATCTAAACATTTATCCTAAACAATATGCAAAATATCAGGATCCTAGCTGAAGGTGTTCTGTAGATATCGTGTTGACAAGGTTTTCCTATTGTTATAACAGCTAAGTCCGAAAAGCGGCATAATTCCGTCAATATTTTATCAAAAGTTAATCTACACACTGATCCTAAACTGTATGCCAAATATCAGACTCCTAGGTTTTGTGGTTTTCTAGATATCATGTTGACAAGGTTTTCCCATTGTGACAAGACAAAGGCAAAAGGGGCATAACTCTGCCAAATTATTTACACATTTCGCTCAAAAGTTACTCAGGTCATCTAAACATTGATCCCAAACAGTATGTAAAATATCATGATCCTAGCTCAAGGGGTTCTCTAGATTTCGAGTTCACAATGTTTTCCTATTGTTCAATATTTTACGGAACTTACTCAAAAGTTAATCAAGTTGTCTACACACTGATCCTTAATTGTATGCCAAATACCAGAATCATAGCTCATGCTGTTTTCTTGATATTATATTTACGACGTTTCCCCATTGCAATACAGGCAAAGTGGAAAGGAGCATAACAGCCAAATTTTTACGAATTTGACTCAAATGTTTATCAGGTCATCTAATCATTGATCCTAAACAGAATGCAAAATATAAGGATCCTAGCTCTAGTGGTTCTCTAGATGTCATGTTTACAATGTTTTCCTGTTGTTATAATAAAAAAGTCCGCATTACTCCGTCAATTTTTTACGGCATTCGTTCAAAAGTTAATCAAGTCGTCTAGACACTGATCATAAACTGTATGCCAAATATCAGAATCGTAGCTCATGCGGTTTTCTAGATATCGCTTTGAAAACATTTTCCCATTGTAATACAGACACAGTTGAAAGGGGCATAACTCTGCCAAATGTTTATGAATTTCGCTCAAAAGTTAACAAGGTCATTTTACTATTGATCCTAAACAGTATGCAAACTATCAGGATCTTAGCTTATGCTGTTCTCTAGCTATCGTGTTGACATGGTTTTCCTGTTGTTATAATAGCAAAGTCTGAAAAGGGGCATAACTCTGTCAATATTTTACGGAATTCGCGCAACAGTTAATCAGGTCATCTACACACTAATCCTAAGCTGTATACCAAATATAAGAATACTAGCTCGAGCGGATCTCTAGTATCGTGTTGACAACGTTTTCTATTGTTATACAAAGTCTGAAAAGTGGCATAACTCTGTCAATATTTTACGGAATTCGCTCAAGGTTTAATCTGGTCGTCTACGCACTGATTCTAAACTGTAAACTAAAAATAAGAATCCTAGCTTAAGCGGTTCTTTAGATGTCGTGTTGACAAGGTTTTCTATTGCTATACAAAGTCCGAAAAGGGGATCACTTTGTCAATATTTTAGGGAATTCGCTCAAAGTTAACCAGGTCATCTAAACAATGATCCTAAACAGTATGTAAAATATCAGGATCCTAGCTCAAGCGTTCTCTACATTTCGAGTTCACAATGTTTTCCTATTGTTTAATATTTTACGGAATGTACTCAAAAGTTAATCAGGTTGTCTTCACACTGATCCTAAACTGTAAACTAAATATTAGAATCATAGCACAAGAGGTTCTCTAGATATCGTGTTGACAAGATTTTCTATTGCTATGCAAAGTCTGAAAAGGGGCATAACTTTGTCAGTATTCCAGGGTATTCGCTCAAAAATTAACCAGGTCGTCTACACACTGATCCTAAACTGTATGCCAAATGTAAGAATCCAACCTCAAGGGTATCTCTAGAAATCACGTTGACAAGATTTTCGTGTTGTTATAATATGAAGTCCGCAATAACCCGTCAATATTTTACTGAATTCGTTCAAAAGTTAGTCAGGTCCTCTGCACACTGATCCTAAACTGTATGCCAAATATAAGAGTCGTAGCTCATGCGGTTTTATAGATACCGTGCTGACAACATTTTCCCGTTGTAATACAAGCAAAGTCGAAAGGGTCATAACTCTGCCAAATGTTTACGAATTTCGCTCAAAAATTAATTATGTCATCTAAACAAGGATCCTATACAGTATGCAAACTATCAGGATCCTAGCTCAAGCGGTTCTCTAGATATTGTGTTGACAAGGTTTTCCTATTGTTATTATAGCAAACTCCTGCAAAGGGGAATAACTCTGTCAATATTTTACGGAATTCGCTCAAAACTTAATCAGGTTATCTACACACTGATCCTAAACTGTATATCTAATATAAGAATACTAGTTAAGCGGTTCTCTAGTTATCGTGTTGACAAGGTTTTCTATTGTTATACAAAGTCCGAAAAGGGGCATAACTCTGTCAATATTGTAGGGAATTCGCTCAAGAGTTAATCAGGTCGTCTACACACTGATCCTAAACAGTAAACTAAATATAAGAATCCTAGCTCAAGCGTTTCTCTAGAATCGTGTTGACAAGGTTTTCTACTGCTATACAAAGTCCGAAAAGGGGCAGAATTGTGTCAATATTTTACAGGATTCACTCAAAAGTTGATCAGGTCGTCTACACACTGACCCTAAACTGTATGCCAAATATAAGAATCAAACCTCAAGGGTATCTCGATATCGTGTTGACAATGTTTTCTATTGCAGTAATGGCAATAGAATAGAACAGAATAGTCGAAAAAAAAAAAAAAAAAAAAAAAAAAAAAAAAACGGGCATAACTGGTGTACTAGGTCCGACGTAAAAAAATGCCATGTATAAAATTTCAAATTCCTAGCATAAGCCATTCTCCAGTTTCACAATGACCTAAAAGTGGTAGCGCGCAGACGAACAGGCGAACAATGCCAAATGAATATGTCCCCCAACCTTGAAAAAGGTGGGGGTGTAACAAACAAAAAAAAATCACTTAAATATAATTTGTACAGAGTTTGTTTTTATATATGCGTGCAGCCCAGTAACAAGAGAGATAACCCCAGAAGGTTAAAATATTGATCAAAACTGAAGGCGTGCGCACTACATAGATAGAATACTGTTTCTTCCATTAGTCTTCAGTCAATACTTTTCGAAAAAATGACAATCCACCATGACCTTGCCGTAAAGACATGTCAAATGTCAACCAAAATTTTAGCCTTAAAGTTTTCTGGAATATGCAGAAGACGATTTTTAAGCATTTTATTTTATTCTTTATTTTTTATTTTTTATTTTTATTTTTTACAATATATATGCGTTGGTGAAATTTATTGTGATCATTTGAATAAACTTTCATTCATCCATCCCAATGCTCCATATGAAGTTTTATTCTTTCTGATCCAATAGCTTCGGAGAAGTCATTACAAAGTTTAACGGACGGGCGCATGAATTGAAAACGAAAGGAAAGTGACGACTATAGCTCATCACGAAAACATGCCTATATAATTTTGACTCCCTTAAACCCCACTTTTATATAGTAAAACTGGGGTTTACAGGGGTATACATTATTTTTTCTTATTTCCTCCAAACATAGACTGTGGGTACTTGTTAGAACCGCCTCGTCGAGGCGGTTCTAACGAGTACCCACAATCTATGTTTTGATCATAAATATGTAAAATATAGGAATTTTTTATCTGAAAATTTACATTTTTTGGATGTAAAATTTTCAGTATATTTGAATAGGCATGTTTCCGTAATGTCATCTTGAGCCTACTTCTAGAGAGAGTTAAAATCGACATTTTGCGCTTTGATATCGAAATATGTAGTAATTTTCTACACACTGAATTTGTAACCACTCAAAATATAGGGTGCCGCCTTCTGCTGAAACTTTCATAGGGGTTGAGGCAGGTTCTTTCTTTATTTGAAGCAACTTCAGGGGTTAGGGCCTTTTTGCTAATCTATCCCTTTCTTTATTCTTTCTCATTTTCGCTGGGAGACGGCTCTGCAGGGCTGAAGGAGTGTTGACAATGCAGTTAAACCTCAACTCAAACAATTCAAACAAATAAACCGTCAGTATATAGCTAATTGGTAAATTAAGGGAATGGATATACTAAGTAGATTTTCCTCCATCTTTCACAAGGGAGACAACTTTTGTGACTTCCTGTATGCTTTTCGGTACACCAAAGCCCTTCTTATAAGTGATCTTCTATAAATGGAAGAATTTGATCCCAGCAAATTCTTTCCTTTTAAAGTCGATCTCTTTTCAGAAGGCAACAAAAACAGTTTTGATAGAGTTGTCTTCCTTGAAAGTGTATTAATTCCCCTTAACCCCTTCAGCTCTGCAGACCAATACCTTTATCTATGCAAACAGTGTAGATCCAGATGAGACGGCTCATTACGAGCCGTCTCATCTGGATCTATACTGTTTGCCATTTTGTTTTTGATTTTTAAATGACACCCCCATTTGCAACAATGGACATATCCAAATTCAGAGATAGAAGATTCTACTTCAGAAACTCAGCATAGAAAAGGTTAAGAAAAGCATTTACTCACAGTGTCTAAAAGTTCTATAAACTTCGCTATATAGAACAGCCATACAGCTCGAACCATCTGGAAGAAATACGTATTAATGCTTAGCTCACTCGGGGTAAAATTTTCAGCAGACGATATTTTGAAATATTTTTCTTATTTTCCCAGAAAAACAGAATGGACATTTCATGCAAATTGTCTCCTAAGGAGTATGTGCTAGAATCACTGTATGGTATATGCGTAAAACTATATATTCATTGCAGGTTTCTTTTTAAATTAAGTATTGCCCAACAAATTATTGGATCTGATGAAAAACCCTTTATATACAAAATAACGATTCCCTAATATTTTTCTGTTTTTAACATTTAATAATCCCACAGTTTTATACGTGCTTATATTTCTAGTAAAATATGGTTTGGTATCTCCTCTAATAAAGAACATTCAAACAGAAAGTGAAATTAATTGCCTAGCTTATTGCATATTTGACATTTTCGATTTTCTCTCGGAATGCTTTGAGGCTGGCCCATCGTCCTACTTCTTTTTCTAGTCTATGTGAAGATGTTCTCAATTTACATAAGGTTATTTTAAATTTCTTAAAATTAACCGCATCTAAATATTCCTGAAACTCAAATGTTGTAAAAAGGTTATAAAAAGCTCTTCTAGAAACATTCAGTCGATGGTGCTGGATGAACGTATCTGTAAATCTCTGTTTGAAAATGTGTAAGAACAATTTAACATCTTCTACAGTTTGCCCTAGTTTGTCTCAGTATATTTGCAGTATTGATACGTATATCTCTAGAATTATAGCGCCTATGTTGATTTTGTATGAAGTGGGGTGGGGAGGAGTGTGTGTGTGTGTGTGTGTGTGTGTGTGTGTGAGAGAGAGAGAGAGAGAGAGAGAGAGAGAGAGAGATGCCTGCTTTCACCGGGCTACCCGTGTTAATCACTGCATTTCGTTAAGCATATCGTCAAAATAACTCCTTTTTAGCTAATGCCTGCAAAATGAGCGCGCTACAGTCTTCAGTATCTTCTCAATACGAATTTTGTATATGGGTTCAAACATGGACAGCATACTATGTGGATTAAATGTGGGATGGGTGGAGGTTGGGAGAGGGGGTGGCGAAGAGGGAAAAAGTGATGTCTACTACCACCGGGCTTTCCATGTTTCCCACTGCATTTCGTCCAGCATATCGGCAAATGACTCGTGTTTAGCCAATGCCTAGCATGCCGCAGTCCGCTGCACCTTCTCAATTTGACGGCCGATCTTTAGTAAATGGATTCCAAATTGGAGAAGAATACTCCAGTTTGGGATGCTCAAGCATTTTGTAGTCAGCATCCTTGGTGTCTCAGGTTTCGGAGGAGAAGACCGAGGGTTTTTGATGTCTAATATATTTTGATCAAAATGTAACCAGCTTGGATTCTACCGAGAACGGTCCAATATAGATTTAATCCATTTAACTGAATGGACTCCTCTACCTCAACACTTTGGGCAGGTCCATTCTCAACGGAAGGGTTGTCTGGTTATTTTTATTCGTATGTTTTATAGAATTTCCTGTATTTGATGCAAACAGCGTAGACCCTGATCAGACGCCGCATTCTGCGGCGTCTGATCTGGGTCTACACTGTCGATGTCCCCTTTTATGGGACGCTAGGCATAAATGGGTTAAGCAGAATGCGAGCTGGATAGGCGGTCAGAAGCGATAAAGATATTTGACGGACCAAGCCTAGTCCAAGTTTTTTTTTTTTTTGTAAAGTGTTTTCATATTTAAGGGGACCGGATACGCTTTCAGGGGAGATAACTCAGTCAAACGTTTTTCATCTTCTTTCTGAAAAAGGGTCCACCCCAAAGTAACAGGGCAAGGATGTACGTTCCGTATTCTACATCATGTCGGCTATAATTGTTTACCCCAATTAGATGGACAATGCAGTTTGAAAGATTCAGTATGTACGTTGCATCTGGGAGGGATGACTTGCATGCTAGGGTATTCTAGCGCGCAGGACTGATATTGCCCCGGTATGTGTTTACATATAAACTTTTTCTATTGTTCAGGGTACAGTGGATCAGCGGTTAACGTCCTTGGACATTGATCTCAAGGTCTGAGGTTCAGGCCCAGCGAGATTTCATTTCTTTGTGGCGCGCCTTCGGACTCGATCCGCTGGACCACGGTAGATCCGTCATACAACTGGAACAAGCAGTGTTTGGTATCTGAAGCCTAGAGACAAGCAAATGTGTCGGCACCAATATTAACCCACTTATGCCGAGTGGACTCTTCTACTATAACTCTTTGGACCCCATTTCCAAAAGAAGGGATGTCTGGTTAATTTTTATAATTACCAAGTTTTATAGAATTTCCTGTATTTAAAGCAAACAGTGTAGACCAAGATCAGATGTAGCTTTCTGTGGCATCTGATCTGGGTCTACAGCGTTTGCCAATATCCCTTTTATAGGACTAGGCATAAATGGGTTAAAAAGATCAGACCTATTGATCTGTGTCGCACACGTGCATATGTTGCAAGACCCGTTGGCAAATAAACTATACATTACGAAAACATGCCTATTCAAATATACTGAAAATTTTACCAGCAAAAAATGAAAATTTTCAGATAAAAAATTCTGATATTTTTCATATATCTGCTCAAAACATAGATTGTGGGTACTCGTTAGAACCGCCTCGACGAGGCGGTTCTAACGAGTACCCACAATCTATATTTGAGCAGAAATAAGAAAAATAAAGTATACCCCTGTAAACCCCAGTTTTACTATATAAAAGTGGGGTTTAAGGGGGTCAAAATTATATAGGCATGTTTTCGTGATGAGTAAGATTAACGGATATAGCTCCAGAAAGCATTCTTACTGACTATACGAGGGCAAGTCAATAAGTAACCAGCCTATCCCATTTCCAATTGACAGAGACACCAAAGATTTTCATGCCTTGTTTCAATATATGTTTTAGGCCTGAGGGCAAAATTGCACCCTTATCGTGTCATTCACTCATAAGATATTGAATGTCAAACATGGCTAGCGATGCAAAAGTAAGCTTTTCGTCTAAAGTTGAGTACCGTGCTGTAATTCGGTACTTGTATTTGAAAGGGAAAACAAGTCAGGAAATACATTGCGAGATGACCAATGTTTATGGGTCTTCTGCACCATCGTATGCACAAGCTAAATTCTGGGTTGGGAAATTCAAACGCAGTAGAACGTCTTTAGAAGATGAAACCAGGTCTGGACGCCGATCAGATGCCACCGATGAAGAAATGTTTAACAAAGTATGGGATCTGGTGTACTCTGATAGGCGAATTAAGGTGGAAGAAATAGTGAATGCATTACACATTTCACGTGGTAGCGTTTCAACAACTTTACATGATCGCTTGGGTTTGCACAAGCTAACAGTCCGTTGGGTCCCAAAATCCCTTAGCGACGAGCAAATGGCAACCAGAGCATCAGTATACAGCGCATTGTTGAAGCGGTTTAGGTCAAAGGAAGATGATTTCCTTTCACGTCTGGTGACTGTAGATGAGACCTGGGTCCATTATTATGAGCCAGAGAATAAAGCTCAAAGTCGCCAGAGTGTAGGGCCGAGATCTCCGAGGCCAAAGAAGTTCGAAATGCAACCCTTTGCTAGCAAGGTGACGGCATGATGATAGCTCTCTATTTTACTCTGCAGCAAACATTAAAGACATTGAAGGTATTATCAGTCACGACTTACGTATGTTAGTTAGCTGGGCTGCTCAGTGGTTAATCAGTTTTAATCCCCTTAAAACTGAAGCAATGCTTTTTACCCTAAGATTTATTGAATCATTACCAAATTTAATTTTTGACGGTACACTTATCAAATTTGTAACAGAACATAAACATTTAGATTTAACATTTAGCAATAATGGACAATGGCATAACCATATTGAAAATATCCTTAAAAGTGCTTCTAAAGTTATTGCTATAATGAGGAAACTCAAATATACATTTAGTCGTGTTGCTCTAAACCAAATATACCTTTCATACTTACTGCCCATCATCGAGTATTCTTGTGTTGTATGGGACGGCTGCACAGAAAGAGACATTGTGTCTCTCCAAAAACTTCAGAATGAAGCTGCCCGCATTGTTACAGGCTTAACAAGATAAATTTCCTTAGATAACCTTTACAAAGAGAGTGGGTGGGTACCACTTATCGAAAGACTGAAGCAGCAGAAACTTATCTTCATGTATAAATCAGTTAATGGTCTTGTTCCTTCATATGTGTCTGATTTAATTCCTCCGCTTGTTGGAGAAACAAATGCCTATAATTTACGAAATAATAACAATATTACTGTTCCCTTTTGCAGGACAGAAATTTCCCGAAAATCATGTATTCCTTCGTCTATTTCGGCATGGAATTCGCTTGACATAGAATTATGTAATTCACTCTCTGTCTAGCTTTAAGTATCAGTTGAAAAAGAAAACACAAAATAATTCAATAGTTCCAACATACTACAAAGTTGGTAGCAGATACATCTCAGTCCTACATGCAAGAATTAGAAACAACTGTAGTAATTTATTTTTTTATCTATATATTAATCATCTGTCACCAAGTCCTACATGCAGCTGTTCTGAAGAAGTTGAAGATGAAGAGCATTACTTCTTTAGATGCTCACACTTTATCAATGAACGAATTGCACTGTTTCGATCAACGAGGAATTTCAACCCACTAAATGTTAATAAACTTTTGTTCGGAAATGAAAATCTCACACCAGAAGAAAATGTTACTATTTTCAAAGCCGTCCAAACTTTTATCAAGGACACCAGAAGGTTCACCGATTAGTCTGCTGTTCACTAAGGCCAGTATGACAATTCATCTTATGACATTCCATTCCATTATCTTATTATTTATTTGATTAGTATATTATTTACATTATTATACCTTTCACTCCATCACCTTTTCGTATTTTTGTAGTGCTTACATGTTTACTTTGCCATTATCATGTGTCTGAATATTGCTGTAATGAAGTTCTGTTAGGGGAGGGCCGTAATTAATGTTGGCAGAACTTGTGGCCCGACCCTATTGCTTGTTTAGAAGATGCAATAAAATATGTTTAAACTAAGGTGACGGCAACAGTATTTTGGGATGCACAAGGCGTTATTATGTTGGACTTCCTAGCAAAGAAAAGTATAATAACAGGTGCGTATTATGCAAATTTGCTCGACTAACTGAGAATTGTGATCCGTGAAAAACGCCGAGGGAAACTCTCCAAAGGGATTCTACTCCAACAGGACAATGCGAGAGTCTACACTTGCAAAATTGCAATGGATGCTGTTGAGCGGAATGTATACGAGCTAATACCGCACCCCGCCTATTCTCCGGACTTAGCTTCTAGTGACTATTTCCTATTCCCAAACTTGAAAAAGGATATCCGTGGACGTCATTTCCGGTCCAACGAAGAAGTCGTGGCGGCAGTTGAGGAGTGGGTCAGAGACAAGGACCCTGGCTTCTTCAGTTCTGGGCTGATGGCATTCGAACACTGTTGGTCCAAGTGCGTCATTCTAGAGGGCAATTACATCGAAAAAGAAGAGATCGATCTCACCCAGAAATAAGTCAGGCTGGTTTTTTTTTATTGACTCGCCCTCGTATATTGCTCACGTACATCTGTTGCAAGATCCTTGGGCATATAAACAAAGCTCTAGATAAAAAGGGGAATCTAGGTAACCTTTACCACTCTCTAGGATAATTCATCAGGCGACAAATCGATGAAACTTTCTTTTTTTTCAGAAACAGGATTTGACATTTCATGCAAATTGTCTCCACAATATCTAATCCTTTTTTCAGGGACAAATAAGAAAAATATTTTAATAGATCGTCTGCTATTTTTTTCCCAGGGTGCGAAGCGTTAACTGTTTTTTTTTTTTTTTTTTTTTTCATCCCCTTTATTTCTCTACGAAACGTGTCGTAGATACTCATTAGAAGCCAATTGGCGATGCTCTTCTAATGAGTACTAAAACCTTAGTTACTGATGAGAACCCACAACGTAAGTTTCTGATGAGTACCCACAGCATAATAAATAAAAATCAGGGCCCAGTTTTTTCAAAACTAACGATGTCGTTAGTTAACGTATCGTTAAAATTTTGATCACTAAAAATGCAAAATATGTTTACATTTTTGCGGAAAAATGTGAGTAGCTTTTGCATTTGCAAAAGCTACTCACATTTTTTTCAGCAAAAAATACATGTGAATTAACTATTGTACATACCAGAACAGTTAACATTTTGACCACTAACGAGCTCGTTAAGCTAACGATGCTTTGAATAACTGGGCCCAGAGCACTGACAGCACTGGTGGGTCGATTGTGGGGACTGAGACTGTTTCATTCAAATCCTTAACTTCCTGTAATTTAAGTAAACAGTGTAGATCCTGGTCATTCTGCGACGTCTGATCTGTGTCTGTACTGTTTGCTAATGTCACATCACTAAGCCCAGTCCATGGTTTAGAATAGAGTTCGGTTCGGAGACAACAGGTTTTGGGTTTCATATTGTGAACATTTAGTTAGTCCGTTTAATGCGCGGTATGATTTCATTGGTCAATGATAATCACGTGGACAACAACCTAAAAGGAAATTTTGGTGTATGTATACTATGGCTCGATTGTAAACAATCGAACCAACAATATCATTGAAAACAAAAGCACCTTACCTAGAACTGACATGAATAATCGTTAACCCTTTTTTTTTATTTTCCTTTGAGAGGATGGTTAGCGTTTCTTGTGGATCGTCCCCTGTGGCCAATTCTCATCACCATTCAAGTCTTATTTTCCAGCTGAACCAAGCATAAATGCCTATCCTAGCAGTCCAGCCAAGGCTTTCGCTATCCCTCCTCAGAATAATTGGATACTGTAGCATGGCGTCAACTTCCTACTTATTTCTGGCCTTCCTGATTGCCTCTTTTCATTATACGGGCCGCATCAAGCGAAAAGTGCTTACGAACATGCGCAGATTCAGATCATCATTCAGAACAAATGCAGCATTTTAAGGGCGGTGAAACCCGAATAAATGCAGCATTTTAGGGGCGATGGAACCCGAATAAATGCAGCATTTTAGGGGCGGTGAAATCCGGATAAATGTAGCATTTTTAGGGGCGATTGCCAAATTGCTACCAGATTTAACATACCATATTTCGACAATATGTTTTCCTAGAACTACCCACCTAATAAGTACCTAACAAATAGTTCCCCGATTACGCTAAATTCTGCATTCAAACATATTAGCTTTATACACTCTGACGCTTATAGATAGGGAGTAAATAAGCAAAACCAAAGAAAACTTCAAACTTTTGAAGAAATAAGATTTGAATCATACTGAGTACAATATCGGCAGACGAATATGAATATTCCAGTAAAACGCCAAATCTACAGCGTTGAGTAAAAACTTAGTGTAGCCTGAGCCATGGCTTTTTTTTTTTTTTTTTTTTTTTTTTTTTTTTTAAATTCAACGTAAGCTCCATTCAGTTCTAGCGGTCTATAGAATTTTAGGCAGTCACCCCATCAGCACTCTCAGTGCTTTGATTTATGATTATGTTTAAAATCTCAGAAATAATTAATGAAGCCTTGGTGTTCAATAAAACACGGCTGAAAAGGGGTGAAGCGTAACTGTGCTAAAACATTAGAGATGTGCTGAAGTTGAAAGTTTAAACAATAACTGCTGATTATCAATGAAAGCAGGCAGCATTTAAAAACATTTCTCCAAAGAAGACACTTTGAATGAAATGTCATGTGGTATAAGAAAAATAATTTTCGTCTGATGATATAGCTTAAGCAGTGCTAAAGCTTAAAATGTATATAAGATATGACACGTAATGTAATTTATCGCCCTGATCAGACTGTGCCTGTGCCGGTGAGCTGAATCAGCGCATGCAGATGATGCAAGACACAATTTCATTCATAGCCTACTATTTTCTTACCTAACAACGGCGTACGAAGATATATATAATGCCCATCAAAACCCGCAAATATTAAAATGAATGAACACATTATTAAGTACATTTCCTTTAAAATGACTACTCATATAACAACTGTAAGGATAATTGGCATGTAAATGGGTGTAGACAAACTAAGCGTTTGCCATTTCCCCGGAAGCACTTTATGAAATGTCATGGATTGGTCCAGTGCTATTTTCCATGAACTGTTCAATGTTATTATAGCCAAGTACAAGTATTAGCATTCACAAAAAGCTTGGCCTACGCTTAGCACACATTGTTTGCTAAGCGTAGGCCAAGCTTTTTGTGAAAGCTAATACTTGTGATTGTGACAGCTGCCAACACTACTGCGAACTCTTACCCGTAAAGCTTTTGGTGAATAAGAATAATCCACAGGCTGACATCCAAGAGAGTAGTCAAACAACCATCCCGCAAGCAGAAGCTGGAATAGAAAAAAAATACCGTATTTACACTAAATATTCGGACATCCTTACTTCTTACCACATTTGTCCTAAAATTCCAATATATCTATTTCACCATCTGTTGATCCATTTAAATAAAAACTGCTGGGAGAAAGGCAAATAGAGTTTTGGAGATTTCAAAATTGCTTTGAAGTGCCCGCTATATGTATTTTGAATATTTAAAACTTCAATAAAGAATATTTGCAGCAACAGTTTTACTACATTTTTACGCTTACAGCTTTTTTCTAGATACATATTGATTTTACTTGGACATTGCACTGTTTTCTATCCCCTGACAATAATTTCGAATACTTTAAACATCAGTAACTTCCTTAGTTTACATGCAATTTTGGCCAAATTTGCATCACAATGCATGGCTCGTCTTCCATATCCGATCAATCTTAACCCATTTTAGTCGGTACCACACCCCCCCCCCCCCGCCTCCCCCCCCCCCCCCCCAACACACACTCACACACAAATGGTAATTGACAAACAGCGGAACTCCTGATCTGACGCGGTGTCTGCTCAGTGTCTACACTGTTTGCATTAAAAACAGGAATTTCTATAAAACATAGCAGCAATAAAAACTAACTAGACACCCTACTATTGAAAATAGACTGGTCTAAAGAGTTTTGGTAGAAGAGTCCACTCGACGGAAATGAGTTAAGCAACGTTTGCTTTTCTTTTTTAAAAGTAAATCCCTCCGTACATTCCTCTTACCTCGTGAAGAGTATAAGCTGAGAGGAGAACCAGTCCAAAGTTGTATACAATAATCACTTCTTTTAGTGCGAATGGTTTTCTGTTTTTCATCCATTTTGGGCCCCAGTAAATAAACAGCAGGTAGGATAGGATAGTAAGAGCCGGTGGTAGAGGATTATTGACAAATAAATAGTCCTTGATTCTGGGATCTGGAAGAAACGGAAGTATTGATTAGAAACAACAGTCACTAAACTCGTATCTATCAATTCTCTTTATTTAGAAACAGGATGGGAACCCTTGGCATCTCGACGGAAAAAAACATAAGCTATTGTATGGTGGCATATTTCTGCCACGAGGTAGCCAGATAGCTATCGCGATAATATTCTTAATTTTCCAGAAAATAAAAAGTTTTCCTGATAACATTATCGCAATAACTTTAATTATCTAGATATGTTTTGTAATTTCCAGAAAATATTTTAACGTAAAATTTCGTGGTACTGCTCGGAACTGACATTAGTATCTTGATAAAATTATCGCGATAAATTTTTCATGATAGCGAGGTAGCTATAAATAGAACTGTGATTACCAAGTATAAACTCTTAGGGTACAGTGAACTAATTTTTTTTCGTAGCGCTCCATGGTAATTTTGGTGGTTAAGGGTTCATTTCAGGATATGGCTGGACTTCTAAATTTTGCTTTAATTCAAAGACCAGCCTTAGTACAGTAAAATAAAAAAGGAAAAATACCACCATCACCAGCACTTTCTGGGACTTTTTGGAGGCTGAATGTAGCAACCCCTCAATTGGCAGGTGTCATAAATTGAAACTTTGCAATTTCACCACTTCTTCGTATGGCTCCAGCAAACACACACACAGAAACGTCTATTTCTTTGAAACAATCAGAAAAGTACACACAAACATTATTTTCTTCAAATTAGAATGATGAGGTCTAATTCATCTTATTATTAAGCACTCACAGGTCGCCTTACACAATATAACTACCCCCGGGCTTTTTTTGCACCAATCAGCAGTCCAGCCACAATTGGTACCCTGTGCCCCTTACTTTAAAAGTCGCTGGTGAATACCCTCGGTGAATTTTCAACAGTTTAATCGAAGGTATTCCGATATCGGTTCTATCTTTTCAGGAAACTTCGAAATATCAAGATAATTATTGAAAGTATCGTGATAGTTACCTAGCTGTCTCGTGGCAGAAATATGCCACCATAATGATCGTTTGTTTCCTCGCCCGCATACACAATTGCATGTCGCCATCCATAGCCTAGGCCGAACATACTTTTTCCGAAATCATCTATGTAGCAGTGTTTCGTTCTTTTCTCCACTATGGTGGCATATTTCTGCCACGAGATAGCCAGATAGCTATCGCGATAATATTCTTGATTTTCCAGAAAATAAAAAAAAAAATCCTGAAAACATTATCGCAATAACTTCAATTATCTAGATAGTTTTTTTAATTTCCAGAAAATATTTTAACGCAAAATTTCGTGGTACTGCTCGGAACTGACATTAGTATCTAGATAAAATTATCGCGATAAATTTTTCATGATAGCGAGATAGCTATAAATAGAACTGCGATTACCTAGTATAAACTCTTAGGGTACAGTGAACTTTTTTTTTCATAGAGCTCCATGCTAATTTCACCCTTTTTGATGGTTAAGGGTTCATTTCAGGATATGGCTGGACTTCTAAATTTTGCTTTAATTCAAAGACCAGCCTTAGCACAGTAAAATAAAAAAGGAAAAATACCACCATCACCAGCACTTCCTGGGACGTTTTGGAGGCTGAATGTAGCAACCCCTCAATTGGCAGGTGTCAAAAATTGAAACTTTGCAATTTCACTACTTCTTCATTTGGCTCCAGCAAACACACACATGGAAACATATTTCTTTGAAACAATCAGAAAATTACACACAAACTTTATTTTCTTCAAATTAGAATGATCAGGTCTAATTCATCTTTATTATTAAGCAATCAGAGGTCGCCTTACACACACACACACACACACACACACACACACACACACACACACACACACACACACACACAAACTACCCCGGGCTTTTTTGCCCCAATCAGCAGTCCTGCCACAATTGGTTCCCTGTGCCCTTACTTTCAAAGTCACTGGTGAATACCCTCGGTGAATTTTCAACAGTATAATTGAAGGTATTCCGATATCGGTTCTATTTATTGATCACAGAAAATAAATGGCAGCTCTGGGCACTAACATAAAAAATATCGCGATAATACTGTAAACTTTCGCGATAATATTTCTAGGAAACTTTAGATTATTACGATAATCTTTTCAGGAAACTTCGAAATATCAAGATAATTATTGAAAGTATCGTGATAGCTACCTAGCTATCTAGTGGCAGAAATATGCCACCATACTATTGGTATTCTATAACATTCATCACGAAAACACGCCTATATAATTTTGACCCCCTTAAACCCCACTTTTATATAGTAAAACTGGGGTTTACAGGGGTAAACATTATTTTTCTTATTTCTGCTCAAACATAGATTGTGGGTACTCGTTAGAACCGCCTCGACGAGGCGGTTCTAACGAGTACCCACAATCTATATTTTGAGCAGAAATATGAAAAATTTTAGAATTTTTCATCAGAAGACTTTCAGTTTTTTGGTGGTAAAAGTTTTAGTATATTTGAATAGGCTTGTTCTCTAAATGGTAAATAATCTTTCCCTTACCTACTTATCTTCTCTTGTACCATCTGCTGTTGGAAATACCACAGCCTATCAGTTACGTAATGCAACCAAACTTCAAATTATCCGTGCTAATTCAAA
Source organism: Anodontia alba (assembly GCA_964016985.1). Lineage (NCBI taxonomy): Eukaryota > Metazoa > Mollusca > Bivalvia > Lucinida > Lucinidae > Anodontia > Anodontia alba. Next base: position 111,675,936 of record OZ024823.1, read on the forward strand.
ATTCTACTATAATTCCTTTCTACCCTCTATTATCAGAGATTGGAACGAGTTGCCAGACAATGTTCGCAACTCTCATAGCAAAACGGGCATTTAAACGTCATCTTAACAATAACATTACCAACCCACCCATTTTTTTCTTTGCTGGTTAACGCCTGGGACGGATCCACCACGCACGATTGAGAACAAAATGCAGTTCTCTATGTGAACATCTATATTCTAAAAATATTTTAGACAATCCACTGTGTACTTATGGAGCCATTGAAGACACAAATCATTTCCTTTTGAAATGTAATCGTTTTAGCAACCACAGACAAGAAATGATGGACATAGTGACTCATATCCACACACCAACCCTTAATGTTCTCCTTTATGGAAGCCGAAAATTGAATGAATTACAGAATCAATATTTATAGCAGTACAGAACTACATCTTAAAATCTAAGCATTTCGAAATTAGATATGCAATTAAAATAAACTAAAATATTTCTATAATCATATAAAACAGCCCATGCTTTAACATAACAATATAAGATATTTCAAGGTAGTCAACCGCAGATCCATTATATAGTTATCCTGACGGTTAGATTTTGTTTTGTTGTAGAGCTATTACGATTGTTGTGTTATAGTGTTTTTTATGATAATATATCAAGACTCCATTCCCCGTGGAGCAGTAGCATCTCATATAATCATAAACGTGCATATATTTTAGAAAATAGATTATTAGGTTATCAATGGTAAATAAAATACCTAGTTAGGCAGAAATAAAGGGAATACAAATGTCCATGTATTCGCTTTTCTTCTGCTTATTTTGATGCATGGTTTAACATGTAAAAGCAGTACAATCACTTAAGCTTCAATTGTTTAAATCACGTATTGCTACATTTGTATTATTATTGTTAGTTTTGATGATTTCACTTTGGGATAAAGATTAACACAAGTCTTCTGACATTCTTCTGAATCCCATTTGTATAAATTATCAATGTTATGATATTGAATTTATACAAATAAAATATGTTTAAACCAAACAACAGCCACTGTCGGAAGGGAACGGAGTAGGTAAGATAAGAATTTCTTTATTCAGCCGAAAAGTGGAGATCTTATTTATTGGATACATCTGAGACTGCATTCTAGTTGGAAATTGGTGCCTTCCTTCTGAAAGAGAGGTCACTCAAGCAGATAAGAATTTGTTCACCTGGTAGAAGAAGTCTACTCTTAACCCAATATTGAGACCGAATAGACTCCCCTACACTATAGATTGGGAGAGTCCAATTCAGTTTTAGATATGTCAGGTTATGTGATTTAGATATTTCTAGAGAAAAATGGCTTAACTATTTACAAACAGTGGAGACTCCAATCAGACACTGCATTCTGCGGCGTCTGATCTGGGTCTGCACTGTTTGTCAGTTACCCTATCAGGGGTCTCCAGACTAAAATGGGTTAAAACGGAAACAAAATGTTCCCGGGGAGGTGGGGTGGGGCATATAAATTATTTCTTTTTAACAGTAATCCACCTTGGAGGAGGCCGACAAGTTCTTTCTGTTCAGAGTGATCTACCTAAGTGGTGTATCCATTCACCTTAAAAATCTCCGTTCTGACGAAGACTTAGTGGGTTCCTAGCGTGCCATATCTGAAGTCTGATACATGAGGACTAGTAAATAAGTAACCACTTGTTATTCTAACGCACGATTCAATGTCGGGTTAGTCATTGATTGGATGTAATATTAGGGCCAGTGATACAAATGCTTGCTTTTCGTATCAAAAATGGAATACAGAGCTGTAATTCATTACCTGTTTTTGGAAGGGAAATCAGGAAAGAAATTATATTTACCCAGCGAACTAATCGGTGTATAGGGATCATCGTAGACAGGCTCCAGTCTCCAGTGACTAAATTTTTTTTCTTATGATCAGTTTAATAATCCATTAAAATAAACCAAAATAATAGCATGACTATAAAGGCTGGTCACTAGTGACCAGCCTTTATAGTCATGATATATATTTTTTTTGTTTTATTTTAAAGGATTATCAAACAGGATAATGAGAAATATATTAAGTTACTGGAGACTTGAGCCAGTCTAGGATCTTCGGCACCGTCATAAGCTCAAGTAAAATTCTGGGGTTGTCGATTTCAAACTTGGTATAACTTACTTTAGAAGACGAGAGCATGTCAGGACGCCAACAAGGTGCCGTCGATGAGGAAATGTGCAATAAAGTGCGGAATCTTGCGTGTATTCAGATGACAGAACCAGCAAAGACATTAGGCATTTCCACGCACTTACATTTCAGTACTCTTACATAATCATTTAGATATGCGCAAGCTAACACCCGTTGGGTCCCCAAATCCCTTAGCGATGCAAACTGCATTTGTTAAGTGTGCGGTGCTTGAACCACCTTTGCTGAGACATCACGAAAACATACCTATATAAATTTGACCCCCTTGAACCCCATTTTTATATGGTAAAACTGGGGTTTACAGGGGTAAACATTATTTTTCTTATTTCTGCTCAAAAAATAGATTGTGGGTACTCGTTAGAACCGCCTCGGCGAGGCGGTTCTAACGAGTACCCACAATCTATGTTTTGAGCAAAAATATCAGTTTTTTTATCTAAAAATTTTCATTTTCCGTGGTGAAATTTTCAATATATTTGAATAGGCATGTTTTCGTAATGATTGCAGAAGCTCACTATCAGCATGTTGATTTGACCTGATTTTAAAGTTTTACTGATTCCATATTTTTTTACCCGATGTGTTTAGGTCAATTCTTAAAACATGTTAACTTATGTTCACCAAATGCATTTACGTCAGTTTCCTGGACAAATCAGTTAACACTGTGCAAGCTAGCAACAAATTCAGCGAACATTTTGAAATATTTTCAATATATTCCCTAGAAAATATGATTTGACATTTCATGCAAATTGTCTCCAAATTTGCATGAAATGTCTACTCCTATTTTCTGAAAAAAAAAAAAAAAAAAAAACAACAAGAAACATCATCAATTTGTCGTCTGCTGAATTTTCCCAAAGCGTGCTAAGTGTTAAGCTTAGGAGCGTGGTACGCGGATCACAGCCGCATCTAGATGAGAGCTGTTGAAGCCCGCCATCAGTATAGCACTGACCTACTTTTCATGCTTCACTGACTTTGTTAATTTTCTGTTCACTGTGTGTTTAGGTCATTTTCGCAAAATTCAAATTCTATTTACACATGTACACACAGTTCAGCTGAGCTAACAACATGTAGAGTATTTGTCAAACATATACGAGAAACATCATAGCGGGTAAACCAACAAAGTTGATTATATAATGAAAGAAAGAGAGGGCTATAATAGAGGAAAATACACAAAACAAACTCGTAATGGGCGATGTTTCCTCTCAAAATTTTATAAATATTTTTTGATGTCGTATTGCATGACAGGGAAGACCGGACTCCGGACTCCGACCCAGTGTCGTATTGTCGCAACTTTAAGAGTTAACCCTTCTCATGCTGAATAAATTAAGATGCCGCGCCCACTTCTAATTTCCAGCCAATCAGATTACTTGATCCGGGTTTTTGATAGAAATTCTTCAGAAGCCAACTGATCTGGACCTACACTGTTTGCTAAGACAAGGCATGTCATGTTCAGCAAGAGAAGGGTTAAAAACTTAGTACAGGCTCCACAGTCGCATCTAGGGGAGATCAGTAGAAGCCCAACGTCGTTAGTATGTGGTCTTGACCTCTGTACTTTCGACATCTTTCAGAAAGTCGTTTTTTGCTTGGCGCTTTACACAGATGAAGTAATTTTTCAAACTTTATTCATGATTTAATGCAAAACCATTTGTCGTAACTACCTATGCATAAAAATTTTATTCTAGTCATTACTTTTTAAAAAATCAAATATTTTCACTTTTTCCCATAGTAAAAACGAATGCAAATTATGCAGAAATCTGTAGGGTAGATAACTTGGAGACAGATTTTCAACATGTTCTGCTTGTTTAATTTTTCTTAAATTTTCACAATATTGTTCTGAAACATCAATAACTCAAATTCAGCAAAGCAAAGAAAACAAATATTTTCTTAGAGAAAAAAAATCCAAAAAATTGCTTTACTATAGAAATTGCATAGGTCAGACCAATATTTGGCCGTAAAATTAAATTTAGGGTACATATTTGAGAACAAAACACTGAAACAGAAAAGACAAATGGTTTCTGAAAAGATATGGTCAATCAGAACAAAATATTTTCGTTAAAATAAAACGAGTGATGTCGAAAGGACAGTAGTTTTGCATGCTTTACTGACTTGATTATGGTCGCGTCACATCACGAAAACATGCCTATATAATTCTGACCCCCTCAAACCCCACTTTTATATAGTAAAACTGGGGTTTACAGGGGTATACATTATTTTTCTTATTTCTGATCAAAAACATAGATTGTGGGTACTCGTTAGAACCGCCTCGGCGAGGCAGTTCTAACGAGTACCCACAATCTATGTTATGAGCAGAAGAATGAAAAATATCGGAGTTTTTTAATCTGAAAATTCTCAGTTTTTGGAGATGAAATTTTATATATATTTGAATAGGCGTGTTTTCGTAATGAAGCGAAAAAGTGCCTTCGAACACGCGCAAAATGTTCAATCCAAGCAGTTTTCATCCAAGCAGTTTTCGCTCCATTCATATATTCTGTAGTATCCAGTGATTCTATAAGCGAACAGTGAAGGCCCTGATTAGACTGCGCTATTGTACAGGCTAATCTGGGCCTTCGATCTCCGCGTATGCTCAAAGACAAGTTTTCGTATGGCGCGGCCCATTTATTGTTTGTTCACCGTGTGTATTCATTAGGATTTGGAGCATGACATTTGAACTACAGTTGCACCTAGTGTAGAGGCCGCCACATTACGAAAACACGCCTGTTCAAATGTATAGAAAATTTCACATCCAAAAACTGAAAAATTTCAGATAAAAAACTGATATTTTTCACATTTCTGCTCAGAACATAGAATGTGGGTACTCGTTGGAACCGCCTCAGCGAGGCGGTTCCAACGAGTACCCACTATGTTTTTCAACAGAAATAAGAAAAATAATGTATACCCCTGTTAACCCCAGTTTTACCATTTGAAAGTGGGGTTAACGGAGGTCAAAATTATATAAGGCATGTTTTTGTGATGACCAGTGTGTGTTTTTTATTATAATTACGGGTGTTATACCGGTTTGGTGGGCTGCACAGGTAGATGTAACGTGGTAATGTTCCTCCGATGAGGTTGAGAATCCTATGTAAACCGAACACATATGAGCCGCAACGTCGGACTTGTGGATATGCGGTCGGATTTGACTTTGTGGGGCGCGCAAGTCAGAAAGTAGAGTTTCTCACTTTGAGGCTCATATTTGTAATTTTGATTAAGAGCGAGGTTGCGTTCCTGTAAAACTAGTTTAAGCCCCTATCCCACCCCACCTGTTTCTGCCGACCATACCAAGGCGGTTCTTCTGTTCATCACGAAAACATGCATAGATAATTTTGACCCCCTTAAACCCCACTTTTATATAGCAAAACTGGGGTTTTCAAGGTATACATTATTTTTCGTATTTCTTCTCAAAAAACAAGGATTGTGGGTACTCGTTAGAACCGTTCTAATGAAGACCCACAATCTATGTTTTGAGCATTAATACGAAAAATATCAGAGCTTTTCTCTGAAATTTTTCAGTTTTTGGAGGTAAAATTTTCTATATATTTGAATATGCATGTTTTCGTAATGTGCATTTCTTTATATATCAGCTATTGCAACTGTGCTGTTGTGTCTTGTCATTGTTTGTTCCTCATTTCTTCTTTCGGCGTCTCGGGACTGCGTGGGCCATCCTGGGTAACTCCACTTATATTTTGACCTATTCTTTCTGCTTCACTGACTTTGTTAATTTAATGTTCAACCTGTATCTTTTGAATGCACTACTGATACTTAATTCGATGGCAACGAAGACTGGTTATTTTGAACAATCTGAGTATTTAATTAGACAATCGCTTAAAAGCATTCATTTCCTTTTTTTAGGGACCAAAAATTGCTTATTATATACCTAGCAGTGAAGTATAGGGATTGCACGACCCGCAGGAAAGGTATCGACTGAGGTCGGTTGACTTTCTAAGAGTGACCTATAATCACCCTGTCTGTCCGTCCGTGGTCAGTTAGCGAAAAATGTCATTGCGCTTAAACCACTTGGAATATTTTTATAATTTTTGACACACTGATTGATATCAACACGATCTAACCGTTGCGCAAGAGAGACAACTCTTACTTTCTTCGCTATGTACTTATCTCTCCTGAAGCCGAAATATTTTGCAGACCATAACTCCCGTACTATTTGAGATAATTTGATAATATTTGCTGGGGACATATATCAGGTCAAGTAGGAGTGTCGCATGCAAGAAAGACAACTCTTGCTTTGTTCTTTTTCTAGTAATCTGCCCTGAACAAATTTCTAAGCCAACTTCTTTTGCACTCCATTACATTTTAATGGTTTGAAATATTTGATAATATTTAGCAGAGACATAGATAAGGACCAGGCGGGATGTCGCGTGTAAGAAAGGCAACTCTCACTTTCTTCGTTATCTACTTATCTCACTTGAAACCGAAATATTGTGCAGGCTATAACTCCCATACTGTTTGAGATGATTTGGTAATATTTGGTGGGTATGTCAGGTCAAGTAGAAGTGGCTCATGCAAGAAGGACAATTCTTGCTTTTTTTTTTTTCTAGTTATCTCCCCCTGAACGTATTTCTAAGCCAAATTCTCGTGCACTTTATAACTTGTTAATGGCTTGAAATATTTTGATGATACTTGGTAGAGGCATAGATAAGGCATAGATAAGGATCAATAAGTGTGTCGCATGCAAGAGAGACAACTCCGACTTTCTTCGTTATGCACTTATCTCGCCTGAAGCCGAAAGCCCATAACTCCAATACTGTTTGAGATCATTTGATAATAAATGATAGGGATATATATCAGGTCAAGTAAAAGTATCGCATGTTAGAAGGACAACTCTTGCTTTTGTCTTTTTTTTTAGTTATCTCCCCTGAACGAATTTCTTAGCCAAATTCTTAGGCACTCCATTACTTCTTAATGGTTTGATTTTTTTCAATATTTGGAAGAGGCACAGATAAGGACCAGTTGGCAAACCGTGTGCAAGAGAGACAACTCTCAGGTTTTGTTATGTACTTATCTCCCTTTAAGCCGAAATCTTGTGCAGGCCATGACTCCCATGACTACCATACTGTTTGAGATAATTTGATATTTGGTTGGGACATATATCAGGTTAAGCAGAAGTTTCAAATGCAAGAAGGACAACTCTTGCTCTGTTCTTTTTTCTAGTTATATCCGCTGAATAAATTTCTAAGCCAAATTCTTGTGCACTCCATAACTTCTTAATGGTTTGAAATATTTTGATAATATTTGGTAAAGGCAAAGATAAGGCCCAGTAGGCGTGTCGCGTGCAAGAGAGAGACCCTCACTTTTTGTTATGTACTTATCTCCCCCAAAGCCGAAATCTTATGTAGACCATAACTCCCATGATGTTTGAGATAATTTGATAATATTTGGGTGGGACATATACCAGGTCTAGTAGGAGTGTTGCATGCAAGAAGGACAACTCTTGCTTAAGTATTTGTCAGTAAACTCCACTGAATAAATTTCTTAGCCAAATTCTTGTGCACATGAGCTACAGTGCACCACCCGCAGGAAAGGTCGACCGACTGAGTGGGTCCTTTTTAAGAGTGCCCTATAATCACCCTGTGTGTCCGTCCGTCCATGGTAAGTTAGCGTAAAATGTCATCGCGCGCTTTAACCAATATATATATTGGCATACTGATAGATATCAACAAGACCAAACAGTTGCTTGGAAGGGAGACAACTTTTACTTTCTTCGTCATGTTCTTATCAAGAAGGATTGCCTCATGAAAGAAGGACAACTGTTGCTTAGTTCTTTTTTAGTTATCTCCTCTGAACGAATTTCCTAGCCTTTTTTTTTGATATTTGTTAGATGCATAGCTAAGGACCAGTAGGCATGCCGCGTGCTAGAGAGACAACTATCACTTTTTGTTATTTACTTATCTCCCCGTCTCCCCTGAAGCTGAAATATTATGCAGGCTATAAGTCCCATACTGTGTGAGATAATTTGATATTGGCTGAGGACAAATATCAGGTCAAGTAGAAGTAACACATGCAAAAAGAATAACTCTTGCGTTGTTCTTTTTTCTAATTATCCCCCCTGAATAGATTTCTAAGCCAAATTCTTGCGCACTCCATAACTTCTTAATGGTTTGAAATATTTTGATAACATTTGGGAGGCATAGATAAGGACCAGTAGGCGTGTCGCGTGCAAGAAGGACAACTCTTACTTTTTGTTATGTACTTATCTCCCCTGAAGTCGAATCTGGTGCAGGCCATAACTTCTATACAATTTGATAGGAACATATATCAGGTCATGTAGGAGTGTCGCATGCAAGAAAAACAACTCCTGCTTTGTTCTTTTTCTATTTATCTCCCTGAATGAATTTCTAAGCCAAATTCTTTTGCACTCCATAACTTCTTAATGGTTTGAAATATTTGATAACTTTTTGATAAAAGCATAGATAAGGACCAATATAGGCATGTCATGTTCAAGATTACTCTCACTTTTTCCATTATGTACTTATCTACCTTGATGCCGAAATCTTGTGCAGGTCAGAACTCTCAAACTATTTGAGATAACTTGATAACTTTTGGTAGAGACATATATCAGGTCAAGTAAGAGTGTCGCATGATGCATGTAGGACAACTTTTTGTTCTGTTGATTTTTACCCCAATAAACATACAGTACATACCTTTACTTTTACAAGGCATTTATTTTTGCTATTATTTCTGAATATGTTCGCTCACAAATTCAAAGTATTTGCAAATATTGTGTATCCTGTACAACTATCACATCAAAAGTTACTAATAGATGATATTTGACAAAAATAAATAAATAAAATAAATAAAAATAAACAAATAAAGAAAATAAAGAAAATAAAAACATGCAAAAATAAAATCACCTATTATTGTTTTCACTCATTATTTTGGTCACATTTCATGCTTTGTTTGCATCTTTTTACATTGCGCTGTTTCAATATTTCCATGATATCTTATTGAAATAAACACAAGATTTAGAAGTGGCGGTTCGTTCGAGTGATTTGCTGTTTTCTGTTGTCATTTCATATGATTCAACCCTTGTCAGGTACTAAGGAAGAACAGTTGATGACAGTTTAACATTACGTTACCAGGTCTGGTGATGTTTGTCCTATGATTCTCCCATAAAATATAGTTCAGGGGAGATAATGAAAGAAGAATAAAGAAAGAATTGTCCTTCTTACATGCGACACTTTTACTTGACCTGATATATATCCCTATCACATATTATCAAATGATCTCACTGCTCAAACAGTATGGGAGTTATGGGCTGCACAAGCTTTCGGCTTCAGGGGAGATAAGTAGCATAACCAAGAAAGTAAGATTTGTCTCTCTTGCACACGAAACACCTACTGATCCTTATCTATGCCTCTACCAAGAATGATCAAAATATTTTAAAACCATTTAGAAATTATGAAGTGCACAAGAATTTGGTAGTGGGGGGGGGGGGGGGGAAGGGGGAAGGGGGGGGGGGCTATGGAGATAACTAGAAAAAGAACAAAGCAGGAGTTGTCCTTCTTGCATGAGCCACTTTTACTTGACTTGATATATGTCCCCACCAAATATTATCAAATTATCTCAAAGAGTATGGGAGTTACGGCCTGCACAATATTTCGGTTTCAGGGGAGTTAAGTACATAACGAAGAAAGTGAGAGTTATCTCTCTTGCACGCGACACCCCGCCTCGTCCTTATCTATGTCTCTACCGAGATATTATCAAAATATTTCAAACTATTAAAAGTCATGGAGTGCCCAAGAATTTGGCTTAGAAATTGGTTCAGGGCAGATGACTAGAAAAAGAACAAAGCAAGAGTTGTCTTTCTTGCATGCGACACTCCTACTTGACCCAATATAGTCTCTACCAAGTATTATAAAATCATCTCAAACAGTTTGGGAGTAATGGCTTGCACAAGATTTCGGCTTCAGGGGAAATAAGTACACAACGAAGAAAGTAATTGTCTCTCTTGCACGCAACGGTTAGATCTTGTTGATACTCGTATCTATTAGTATGCAAATATATATATATATATGATAAAAAAAACCAAGCGGTTTAAAGCGATGACAAAATAGATCGATGAAGATGCCTTTTTACATATGAATTGGGCGTATACTGTTGCTACAGTCAACCGTCATAACTTACGATTTTCTGGACTATTTCTCAACCGTTTTTAACCTATAGCACTCTCTGGACAAATCCTGCAGATGACACATTAATGATATTTCTTCCTTTTTCCCAGAAAATAGCCTTTGATATTTCATGCAAATTGTCTCCTTAGGATGTTAAAGCCTATTTCACGATGTCTTACTAAAGGGACAAAGTGTATAAAATCTTACACCCACAGAAATTTGTTTCAAAATGTCGTCTCATGAAATTTATACCCAGCACGCTAAGCGTTAAATCGCACTTGGCAAATATGTGACGAGATGCGAAATCGATCTTTGGGTGATGGTCTAGAACAGTCTGTGCAGCTCAGTTTTATGCAGTCTGTAATATGACAGCGATCTACTCTGTCCGGAAATTCCGGAAGAACAGTTTTCTGATGGCGAGGCGCAAACGTATGGTCGTGCCGTCAGAAAACGTACCTTGTGGATTTGTGCGCCCAGCGAAGATTCAGATCAGATTGCGCGTTCGCGCAATCTGATCAGAATCTTCACTGAGCGCATTTTGTATAGCCAAGGATGAAATGTTTTCTTCATGCGAACTACGAAGACTCTAATCAGACTGCGTGGATGCGCAGGCTGATTTGAGTCTACTTTGGGCGCCCATGTCAGAAGGTATGTTTTTTTTTGTTTTTCTTTTTCACACTGAGGCTTATTTGATTTTTACCAAGGGCGACGAAATTATATAAAACATGTTCTGTTGTCAGGTCTTTGAAACTGCATAGATTAACCCTTATCCTGTTGAATAATTTAATTAGCCACATCCATTTCTGACTATCAGCCAATCAGATTACATCATAATTGTTTCGTTCAGATTCACAAACTGAATGACAAACAGTGTAGATCCTGACCAGATGGCTTCTTCAAGCCATTTGATCTGGATCTAGACTGTTTGCAAAGGTAGGGGTTGTCGTGTACAGCAGGATAAGGGTAAAAGCCATACGTTAACCCTTTCATCGCTGCACTGTTTGCTATGCCTTATTCATCTTGACTGAATATCTATTTGCAACAATGGGTATGTTCGAGTTCAAAGATGGAAGTTACAGAAACTCCGAGGTGAAATGATCAATGTGTTCTGTTAACGGAGAGTTCGTGGCACGGCTAATATACTATAAATAGAACAAGTCTGGCGCGTGCGCGGAGCGGTCATGAAAAAGTAGGTCAAGAAAGCAATGGAGAACGAAGAGAATCTACAGACGCCAAAAACGAACATAACCGTTTTGCTACGATTCAGTCAAACGCGATTTTTTTTTCACCGAGTTTCTCCGCGAACGTATTTTTCTCTGGACAATTAATCAGAGAAATTATTGTTAAATTTTTCCGCAACTTGCATAATTTTCCATGCGGTATGAGGCAATACTCAAATAAATTTAAGAGAAATATGTTCATCATAACCGATTTTTAAATCAACAAAATTGCATGAAATTGTGATTAAAGTTGCACTGTGTGTGTGTGTGTGTGTGTGTGTGTGTGTGCGCGCGCGTGCGCGCGCGCACGCGTGTTCGTGTGTGTGTGTGTGTGTGTGTGTGTGTGTGTGTGTGTGTGTGTGTGTGTGTGTGTGTCATCAACAAGATACGACATAGGCTATATGCATACCGATATAAAAATAATTAACAGTTGCTGCATTTCTAATAAACAAATGATGTAAATATGGCGAAGACTCAGGGTAACGAGCGGGTTTGTTTATGTTTACTTGAAAAAATCACAAGCTAATCTGCGTCTTCGCTGCTAGCATGTGCCTTTTTTGTTAACATTTCAAAAGTCACGCACAAATCAGGGCTTCGATAAGCAGTGCAAAACACCCGCGAACATATTTTCCTTGGGCAGACATCTGTAGATACGGAAATCTAAACACACACACACACACACACACACACACACACACACACACACACACACACACATTTCCGAATGATAAGGGTTTTGAAGAGGCTTACTGATTACTGACTGATGACCTTATTTTTTTTTTTTTTATTGACTACTGAGTTTTTGCCTAAAATTTTAGTGACTACTGATTTTTATGACCTAGAATTTAACTATTAAGCCCCCAAAAAACAAAATACGCTGATTTTTGTGAAAGTAGTTTTACCGATTACCGATAAAAAGGCTAAGATTTTAATGGTACCACCCAATCCAGACCCTCATTGATTTGCACTCCTGAACGCGCTGCCGGAACGTAATGGAAAAACGGCGTCTGTTCGTAGTATGATATTTTCAGTATGAGAAAAATACCACCCCCCCCCCCTCCCCGCATAACGCAATCTGATTTAGTGGCCCCTGTATCATTTTAGACAGCGAAGGTTCAGCTCATCCTGCGCATCGGCGTAATCTGAGTAGGACCTTTGCTGTTATGGCGATGAATGCCTTAATCTGACTGCGCGGATGTACTAAATAGTCAAGAGTTTTACTGTGTATGGGTCATTCTTTTAAAAACACAAACACAACAAACAAATAAACAAAATAGTGTCAGCTTTTAGCACGAGAAAACTTCACGTGCGCAGCGACGTCAGAAAAAAAACCTAGTCGCAAGAGAGCGAATATCAAAATGAGCATGCGCATCCGCGCAGTCTGTGTATTGCTGGCTACACTGTGCTTCCTTGGTTCGAAATTGACAGTGTTATATGAGAGGCAGTCACGTAGCATATTTCCTAGATGGATTCGTCTCGTTAAATATGGAATCGCCGCGATAGTTGAACGAATGGATGTTTTCTTTTAAAGAGACATCGAATATTTCGGGTTCTTTAAAATCCAAAATATTTGGCAACGGTATGAATGATAGACACTGTAGGCAATATGAACTGCATCTACTGTTCTGTTGATTTGATCTAGGTGTACACGGTTCAGGCACATCTGCCCAAATAATAGGGAAAAATAGTCTTTTGTGACGTCTACATGTATATTTTTATTAAGTTATTTATCTATTTTTTTTTTTATTATTATTATCATTATTATCCGAAGATAATTTTCTGTGTGATGACATGAAAGTGAAACTCGTTCAAAATTTTCGATGCAGTTTGATATGGATATATCATGTTTGCACATTATTTTAAAATATAGTTGTTATCAACGTAATAGCGAGAAAGAATGTCCTACTTTTGGTTTTATGTGTACTGCGTAGTGCGCAACACATAAACTCGTGACGTCACCAACGAACGCTCCTACATGTAACCTAATGATACAGTGTATTTAACCCAGAAATGAACATAGCCAAACAGTGTAAAACCAGATATCAGACCCCACATAATGCGGCCTCTGATCAGTCTGCACTGTTAGTCCTGTCTTGCGATTTGTCATAACAGACCCGATTATTTTTTTAAGTACATGTATAAACCGTTGTTTTTAAAATCAGTTAGTCCATGAGCCCATGACAGTATAAATTAATGACAGCCTACCTCTATCTTGTTAACAACAAGTATTCTAAGTATGCATGTGTTCCAGAGAGAGAGAGACAGAGACAGACAGAGACAGACAGACAGAGACACAGACAGACAGCCGACATATAGACAGACAGATAGAGAGAGAGAGAGACAGAGACAGACAGACAGACAGACAGAAAGACCGACAGACGGACAGAGAGAGAGAGACAGACAGACAGACAGAAGGCAGCAGTATCACAAATATAACAGAGAAGGATTCCAGTGTACAAACATATTAATTAACCTATTAACGTATCAATTAACCTATTAACGTCGAGTGGACTCTTCTATCACAACTCTATGGACAGGCCTGTTTCCATTAGCAGGGTGTCTGGTTTGTTTTTATTATGTTTTATAGAAAGCCCTGTATTTAATGCAAACAGTATACACCCTGATCAGATGCCGGTACTGCGGCGTCTGATCTGGGTCTGTACTGTTTGCAGTTACCATTTGGGCAGTTTTGCCCGCCTAAAATGGGTTAATCTTTAACATGCTGAACTTAGTGTTATGTGAAAATTCTGCCTAAAACCTTACCGGAATATTGATTTTAAAACACATTGTCTTTGTACGAATGCGAAAACCGGACTCTGCGTTCAGAAGTGCGAGTTCCTCGCGAGTGTTTGCCGTGGAACCCCTGTTCCCGTTTGAGCTCGTCATTATATAGGTAGAGATACAAGGCAAACATTCGCTATCACTTTGTATTTCTGAACGCAGCCGAGTTTTCCTAATGAAAAGAGCGACGGTCAGTCTAAAAGGACACCAAATGATCCGCAACGTTAGAAAACGTACCTTCGGACATGGGCGCCCAGCATTAGCGCAGTTTGATCAGAATCTTCACTAGACGCATTTTGGATAGCCAAAAATGCAAAATTTCTTCATGCGGTCAATGAAGACTCTGATCAGACTGCGCGGATACACACGGAATTTAATCAGGGTCTACACCATTTGCTCCGGCCTGTCTTTCCAAACTAGGATAAATACGAAATTTAAGTGCCTCTGTTATTTTAAAACCGGTGTCATGTTAAGAGATGCAGACCCTGATCAGGCGTAGCGTTCTATGGCGTCTGTACTGAGTCTACATGGTTTGCCGATGTCGCTTTTGGGGAACGCCTGGCATTAAGAGAAACTGAGACTTTCAAGGGAACAGCTCTGTCAAAATTATTTTTGCTTCCTTCTGAAAAGGAATCTACACTAAAAAGAAAGAATTTGCTCTCCTTGGGACCTCGAATAACCCCTTTCAGAAGAGGTTTTGTGCGCAGGAGAGTAAACAGGAAGTCACAGCTTAAAGTTCTCTCCCTTTCATAAATGGCGGAAAATGTACCAAGTGTATATCCAGCCCCTTAAAAAGTACGATTTTTTAGCCTTTATCAAGCAAAGTGTCGTTTATTTCCTGTGTAATATGAGTGATGATGAAGCATTGCTTGTTGAGTGATATTGTGTTTACCCTAAGTATTCGGATAGATTGGCCTAATCAAGAATGGTAGACCAAGATCAGACGCCGCAACACGTGGCGTCTGATCAGGATCTACACCGTTTATCACTCATCTAGCAGTTTTTAGCAAACCAGAAGGTAGTAAAATGGTCTTGTTCAAAGTTAAGTGGAAGTATGGAAAGAGTTCCCTACATTTGTA